>CM008286.1:32318498-32785961 GCA_002319775.1 Fagopyrum tataricum
ATGGAGGAAAGAGCCATCTCCAGCTATAAACAGTAATGATACTAGCACAACAAGATTGAATAAGATCATATATCACATTAAAGCTAGTATGAAAATAAACACATCATAGCATATAAGCACATAAGCATACTACTCACCAAGATAGTACTAAGATCTACTCGGTGATCCTACTGGTGCATCTAACTCGGCATAGAACTCTGGATAGTTCCTCTGGATACTATCTTCTGGATACTATCTTCAGTCTCCCGTGAAGCCTCATAAGGTCCTCGTCTCGACCACTGTATCCTCAGCATAGGAATGTCCTTCGAACGTAGGCGTCTCATACCTCGTTCTAGGACTGCAATAGGGTTCTCAACAAAGGTGTGGTCCGGCTCAACCACCAAATAATCATAACTCACAATATGTCTCGGATCTGGTATGTACTCGCTCAGATGAGACACGTGAAACATAGGGTGAACACCCTCTAACCTCGGAGGCAAAGCCGATCTGTATGTTGCGCTCCCAACCCGATCCAAAATCTCGAATGGCCCGACATATCGGGGGCTCAACTTCCCTTTAATGTCAAAACGCTTAACACCTCGTGTCGGGGACACTCTCAGCCACACATGGGATCCCACTCTGAACTCTAGAGGTCTACGCCTTCTATCAGCATAAGACTTCTGACGGCTCTGTGCAGTCAACATCCTCTCTCTAATCAGTGCTACTCGAGTCACATCATCCTGAATCTGATCAGGTGTCAAATCACTAACACTGCTCTGCTCATCCCAACATAACGGAGTACGACATCTCTGCCCATACAGTGCCACATATGGGGCCATCCCAATAGATGCATGCCAGCTGTTGTTGTATGAGAACTCAACAAGTGGGAGATGATCCGTCCACACTTGTCCCCAGTCCAACACACAAGCTCGCAACATATCCTCCAATGTTTGAATGGTCCTCTCTGACTGACCATCTGTCTGAGGATGAAACGCAGTCGTGAAGTGCAAACTCGTCCCCAAGGCAGTCTGAATCGGTTGCCAGAATCTCGAGGAAAATCGTCCATCTTTGTTTGAGACGATCGTCCTCGGTACACCATAGAGTCTCACTATATGCCTAGTGTACTCCTCTGCTAATCTGTTCACCGGCCACGTTTTCCTAATAGGGATGAAACGTGCCGTCTTAGTCAATCTGTCCACTATAACCCAGATAGCATCAAAACTCCGGCTCAGTCTCAGCCCAGTCACAAAATCCATGGTGACATCCTCCCACTTCCTCTGTGGAACAGGAAGTGGATGGAGTTCACCTCCACGTCGACAATGCTCTATCTTGACCTGCTGACAGGTCGCACATTGTGCCACAAATCTGGCCACATCGGGCTTCAGCCCTCCCCACCAATATGAACATCTCAAATCCTGATACATCTTACTCGTACCTGGGTGTACAGAGTAAGGTGTACAGTGAGCCTCCTGTAATATCCTCTGACGTAAATCCGCATCGGCGGGTACACAGACGCGACCGCGGCATCTCAATACTCCATCTGCTCCTAGCAGGAACTTTGGTGCCTCATCCCGAGACATCCTATCTCGTATCCTCATCAGTGTCGGGCAGGTCTCCTGCTTCTGTTGGATTTCCCCCAACATATCAAGAAGAACCTCTAAAGTACACAGCTGGGCATCCTCATCAGGAAACTGGATGTCCAACTCTAACCAGATCAGGTCTCTCTGCAACTGATGCTGAACTATCAGCCTCGCAATCGCCTGCTCTCGAGGCGTCTTCCTGCTCAGGGCGTCGGCGACAACGTTCGCCTTCCTTGGATGGTACAAAATCTCCAGATCAAAATCCTTGATCAACTCGAGCCATCTACGCTGGCGGTTATTCAATTCCCGTTGCGTGAAAATGTACTTCAGACTCTTATGGTATATGAAGATCTGACATGTAGCACCATACAGATAATGTCTCCAGATCTTCAAGGCATGAACTACTGCTACCAACTCTAGATCATGAGTTGTGTAGTTCTCCTCATACCTCTTCAGTTGTCTAGACGCATATGCTATCACTTTGCCCCGCTGCATCAACACACATCCCAAGCCTAGATTGGATGCCTCACTTTATACCACAAAATCCTCTGTACCCTCTGGTTGTGCCAAAATAGGAGCAGAAGTCAGACGTCTCTTCAGCTCCTCAAAACTCTGCATACACTGATCAGACCATACAAATCTGGTAGTCTTCCTCAACAAACTCGTCAGTGGACGGGAAATCACAGAAAATCCCTCCACAAAGCGTCTATAATAACCGGCTAGGCCAAGGAAGCTACGTACTTCCTTGACGTTCATCGGTGTAGTCCAAGCTGTTACTGCTTCAATCTTGGCCGGATCCACCTTGATTCCTTCAGTTGATACAACATGACCCAGGAATGCTACCTCTAGCATCCAGAACTCGCACTTAGAGAACTTAGCATAAAGTTCTCTATCCCGTAAAACCTGCAATACAGTCCTCAGCTGTCCTGCATGCTCCTCTCGGCAGCGAGAGTACACCAAAATGTCATCTATGAAAACCACCACAAACTGATCCAGGAAGTCAATGAAGATGTTGTTCATCAACTCCATAAAAACTGTTGGGGCATTCGTAAGCCCAAATGGCATCACTACAAACTCGTAGTGTCCATATCTGGTCCGGAATGTTGTCCTGTGCACATCCTACTCTCTCACCCTCAGCTGGTGATATCTTGAACGGAGATCAATCCTGGAGAATACATTCGCTCCCTGAAGCTGATCTAACAAATCATCAATACGAGGCAATGGATACTTGTTCTTGATGGTCACCTTGTTCAGCTCTCTGTAATCAATGCATAATCTCAACGATCCGTTCTTCTTCCGTACAAAGAGGACAGGTGCTCCCCATGGGGACACGCTAGGGCGAATGAAGCCCTTCTCAACCAGCTCCTCAAGTTGCTTCTTCAGCTCCAGCATCTCGACAGGCGCCGTCCGGTATGGGGCCTTCGAGATCGGTCTCGTACCAGGCTCTAAATCAATGCCAAAATCCACACTCCTCTGAGGCGGCAAACTGGATGGTTCAACAAATACATCTGCAAAATCACAGACAATTGGGATATCCTCTAATGCTGGACTCTCCCCTTCCTTCATGGCATAACACCAGAAGGCCTCACAATCCTGTGCAATCAGCCTCGCTGCCCTTATCTCACTAATAACCATGCCAGATTTTCCAAGGTCCCAACCTCGGAAAACCTCTATCTTTCCTAACTTGGTAGAGAGGGTAACAATCCTCCTACCTACTTCTAAAACTGCAGAATGTCTATCCATCCAATCCATACCTAGAATGACTTCTTCATGCACTAATGGCATGACAAAGAAGTCCACCAACAAAACACGGGTCCCTACAAAAATGGGACAGTCACGAATCTCACGGGTACCTCTGACCCTACTACCATCGGGTAACCCTATACTAAAGGGTATCCCCTCAGTCGTATCTAGACTCAAATGATCCACACAGGCATCAAAAATAAAAGAATGTGTAGCTCTAGTATCAAATAAGACTCTAACAGGTAAACCATGAATCAAAATGGTACCTGTAGCAGTCGGTGCAGCTGGCTCCTTTGCACTCCTCAGATCAAAAACTCGACCTTGTGGTCCTCTGGTATCGGTGGTGCTCCCACCACGACCTCTGTCTCTACTCGGCCCAGGAGCAGATCCCTGAGTCGTACGGCGATCTGGGACTCTCTGTTGTCTCTATGTCTGCTGCTGTTGAGGTGACCTCTGCCTACCTCAAGCTACACTAGCTGGAGAAGAACCCTGCTGAGATGATGCTCCACTCCGTCTACAGAAAATATGTCTATGACCTAGTCTTCCACAGATGTAACAAGTCACTATATGTCTCGTATGCTCTTGCCGCATATGCCCATAACCACCACAATTGTAACACTGTGGTCCCTTATCTGCAACTGGTGCAGATGAGGAATAACCCTGGCGACTTTGGCCTCGCCCGGCACTAGCAACACCAATACCACTAGACCGGATCCGGTCTGAGATGCTCTCCTTTGACCAGCTCGCTCTCTCTCATAGTCGGATGCTTTGTCCTGATAATCCATAAGAGTCTCACAATGAAATCCCTCCATATAGGTCCGAGTAGTATCCCTCAGTCGTCGGGAATACATATATACATGCTGATCTACAGGAGGTGCAGTTGGACCCAACAACGCCAGCTCCTTCTGGAACCTCCTAATAGCCTCTGAGACTGGTACATCCTCAAATCCAGCCTCAACAAAATCTCGCAGTTTCTCCCTCCTCGGTAAGGCAGGGCAGAAACGCTCTCGGATCATGGTCCTCATCTGCTCATAACTTGTAACTTGTACTCGTACAGACCTCCACTAGTGTTGTGCCAAATCTCTGAACAAAGTCTGCACCAACTCGATCTGTCTATCAACAGGACACCTAATAGACTCCAGAGCTGAGTCCACATGTCCAATCCAGAGCTCCACCTCTAACCCCACCTTCCTAGAGAAATGGGGTACACCCATCTGGTGAAATGCCTTCAACCAAGTGTCTGGTCTAGGCCCTCTATGCTCCTTTGTAGCTCGAGCAATCATAACAGCAGGTTCCGGTGCAGCTGGCACCTGAGTAACTGTATGGGATCTCTCAAATGGTACCTCCTGTGCTGGCAGATCAGGAGCACGCCTACCTGCCCTAGCAGCCTCTTTCACACGTCTGATATACTCGTGGAAGGTTGGTCCGTCCATGGAGACACGATCAGAGTCATCTGACTGGACTCTCTGGGATCCCTGTGTAACACCCGAAATCCGTAAGACTCGAGGTGCTACTGGGCTAGGATCTCACAATGGATCCTAACCCTAGCCTGACAACAATTTCACTAATCTTACAACAAGGCACAGATAGATTAAAACAAAACATGAAACTGATATATATATAAATCTCAAAAAGTTTATATAGAGTACTGCTGAGTACAATCAAAACATAACGAATATATACAAGATCAAAAGGTCCCAATCCCACGAGGACAACCTAGTGTACGGAGCCCTCAATAGATCACCCTCTCTGGATCACTCTGCAGTTCTCCTAACCTGCGAGGGATCTACAACACGGTATAAAACCGTTAGCTAACCATACACATATATAAGATGAACATAAGCACAATCACATATCAAGAATATTAAACACCTCATCATTATATCACGCATTTACCCATTTTATAATCATTGTGCAAATAATTTTTGTAAGTTCTACCAATATATTGCTAGCTATATAATATGTTCGTTTGATTTAATTAGATGTCTTAGTATATTCAGATAAAAAGAGAAATAATTTTATTTTAACTACAACATTTATAAAATAAACATATTAATATGTTGTGAAAGAATTAAAATTAACTATACAAGAAATATAAAAATCAAACAAATGACAACAAAATTATTGATCGAATCTACATACATTATAAAAACTACACGAATTAGTGAATTTTGTATATAAGATGAACATAAGCACAATCACATATCAAGAATATTAAACACCTCATCATTATATCACGCATTTACCCATTTTATAATCATTATAAATATAGTCCAACACTCAAATCGTATATATAAGGATATCAATATGAATATATGTGACACGAGGAATATAACCCTCGCCTCTCGGTGCTAATGCCAGCTGGAGTGGTGATGCGGTCACCAACCCCGTATACCCTATGGGAGTGGGGAAAGCCCGCCCCACAATCCAAAACTGACCTGTCCGTAGAGAACCTCCAGTCTCCCAGCGGGATGAAAGGATAGCTGTCACGCCCTACAATGGGCAATCACTAAACCATAGGTCGGTAATAACAGTATCACATGCTAGCAAGCATAAACATGCACCACTCATGCAACATCCAATATAGAGATGGCAGTTAAGTAAGTCCTATGGACTTACCTCAGTCTCGGAAGTAATCCCAACTATGATCAACTCTCAGATACATCCACTCCAATCTGGAGGACAACACGGCCTATACAAGGCATACATATATACATATCAATCTACTATCACACAAAGGGTCACACCTAGACCCAAGGGATCCATAAGGATCATATCCAACTCGTAAATCTCAAAGCCCTAACCGGCATATCTAGATAATACTCATCAACATCCGACACCTTGCATGGTACTAGTTCCCTTATACTAGGAAAGGAAAGGAGCTACCCAACTATGGGTAGTCCCGGGACAAGACGCACCTGCGTGATCAAAAGACGGAGGAACGGAGTAGAAAACCCGCAGGAGCGGCAGGGATCAGCCGCAGGCACGGTAACACGGGACGCAGGCAAGGCGCTGGCACTGGCGCGGGCGCTGCGGCACGGCTTCCGCAGGGGCGGCGGCTTCCAGGCGCGAGGGCGGCGACGGTGCAAAACGTGATCCCGCGGCTTCTCTTCGGCTCTTCACGTGATAAAACCACGTCTTCTCTCAACCAAAACCACACATACATATACATACACATTCCAAGATTAATCTATGATCAATACATCTAATCCTAAGCTAAGGAAGGAAGAACAAGAAAGAAAGAAAGGAGAAGCAAGGAGCTCACCTCCACTGCTGTGATCACCCAAGGAAGTACAGAACAAACTCTCAGCTGGCCTCTGAAGCTCATCAAACATACACACAGCATCCAACAACACCAAGCCATACCAAATTCTAGCAAACTCCAAGAGATTCTCAAACAAGATCAAGAGAAGGGATGAAGAAGCAAGAAGGACGTAGGAAGGGCTGGAGTGGAAAAGAAGTGAAGTGAAACCCTTGCTCAGCAAGGTAAGAAGTAAGGGAAGGGGTAAAGCACGGGTCAAAGGAGTCAACAAAACCGGCTGCAACCGCCGGAAACCACAGAAGCGGTTCCCTGAGCCGCATGGGCGGAAACCCGCAGGGGCGGGAGTCATGCCCGCGGGTGCGGAAAGGCTAAACTTGGCCAAAGCCAATCTCGGATAAGGTCCAATCTTGGTCCGAAAGACTAAGGCTCTTACACCCTGTCTCTCAGCTGCACCGTTCCCAGTCTTAGGAACGACCACTCTCAGCAACGTCCTCATGAACCTCCTTCGCTGCACGTGGATCAACAACGGGAATCCTACCCCGTCCTCTACCTAGAGGGGGCCTACCTCTACCTCGTCCAGCTGCAGGTAGGACTCTAGTCTGAACCATCTGCAGAGGACGTAAACCTAACTCAGAAGGCTATATATATATGCCATATGTATAGATATATCAAATCAATCACAACAGAATATCTATCTATCTATCTATCTATCTATCTATCTATCTATATATATATATATATATATATATATATATATATATATATATATATATATATATATATATATATATATATATATATATATATATATATATATACTGTCGAGATCTTCAGAGGGGCGATGGCTCATGTACACGATATCCCAAAACATTTGTACTCATTTTAAAACCAAAACCTTTTGAAAAGTCAGACCCCTTTCGGGTTCTGTTTATTTACCTATTCGAACTTTATTGTAGATTGCAAGTGTCATTGTTGTCAACGTGTGCTCTGCTAACAACTTTGTAACACCCCAAATCCGTAGGACTCGAGGTGCTACTGGGCTAGGATCTCACAATGGATCCTGACCCTAGCTTGACAACAAGTTCACTGAATCTTACAACAACGCACAAATAGATTAAAAACAAAACATCAAACGGATATATATATATATATATATATATATATATATATATATATATATATATATATATATATATATCAAAAGGTAATACATAAGTACCGCTGAGTACAAATAAAACATAATTGTACATCAGAAGATTCCATAAACCCCGATAACGACCCAATGTACGGAGCCCTCAGCGGATCACCCACTTTGGATCACTCTGCAACTCTCCTAACCTGCAAAGGATCTACAACACGGTATAAAACCGTTAGCTAACCATACACATATATGAGAAGATGCAAGAGCACAAACACACCTCAGGAATATTAAACACCTCATCATGCTATCACACATTTACCCGGTTAATTATCTTTATAACGTCAATCACTCAATCGTATATATATATCTGAATATGAATATATGTCACACGAGGAATATAACCCTCGCCTCTCGGTGGTACTGGCCAGCTGGAGTGGTCATCTGGGATCACTTCCCCGTGTACCCTAAGGGAGTGGAGACAGTGCCCATCCCGTGTACCAAATTTGGACTCTCTACAGAGAACCTCCCTGTCTCCTCGCGGGATGACAGGGTGATGTGATCCGGGGAACCGATGCAAATGACTTCACTATAATGTAATGTTCTATCTTCTTATTCCGAAGTTCGTTTGAGGCGATTCAAGATGTTCTAGAACGATAACTTCAATATCTACAACTAATATTTTTAAGTGTTTCATCAAATGAAAAATTAAAGGGCTACAATATTTTGGGCATAACATTTGCTACGTTTATCCAATGAAGATACATAAATACTTGTTAGAAATCTGATTTAAAGGGCTAGAATATTGATGAAGACACTAAGAGCAGATTCGTCCAAGAGATGGGTGGTAAATGCAGTTCTTCCAGCAGTCGGATTTATGACCACAATGTGAAGAGTCCAAAACAATGTCTCATTATGTGGATCTTTAAGGCTTACATTTTAATATGACTTTTGGCCTTGTTTTTTGATCTTTTAGCTAGCCTTATTTTCCCTATTTAAAGGCTTGTTTGTTTCATAGAAAAATAAGTGAAAGTTCATAATTTTTGGAAAAGTGTTTGGTTCCTTAGGTTTTTGGTGAGATGTCGAAACCTCCTCCCTGGTGAGATGTCGGGTGGGTTGCCTTTGTGAGATGCGAGGGAGAAGGCATTAGTTCTCATAGGTGAGAGGCTTGTGAGAATTGATGTGTGTATTGTAGAGTGGATGGTGAGATGCTTGAAGCTCTAGCAATACATATCTTGTACTTTTCTTTTTCATTATCACAAATCCAATAAAACACATGTGTATGTTTTCTTTAGTTTTATGTTTGTCTTGCATCGTTGGATCCATAGGTTGGGGCGTATCATTTGGTATCAGAGCCTTATTCGATGTAAGAGGCATCAAGATTCGAGGACGAATCTTTTAAAAGGTGGAGAGGATGATGTGATCCGGGGAACCGATGGAAATGACTTCACTATAATGTAATGTTCCTATCTTCTTATTCCAAAGTCCATTTGAGGCGATTCAAGATGTTCTAGAACGATAACTTCAATATCTACAACTAATATTTTAAGTGTTTCATCAAACAAAAAATTAAACATGCTTAAAACCGAAGTTCTTCAACACATATTACCTCCGGATTCTCTTCAGTCGACCCTTCAGTATTTTGGGCATAACATTTGCTAAGTTTATCCAATGAAGATCCATAAATACTTGTGGGAAAGCTGATTTAAAGGGCTACAGTATTGATGAAGACACTAAGAGCAGATTCGTCCAAGAGATGGGTGGTAAATGCAGTTCTTCCAGCAGTCGGATTTATGGCCACAATGTGAAGAGTCCAAAACAATGTCTCATTATGTGGATCTTTAAGGCCTACATTTTAATATGACTTTTGGCCTTGTTTTTTGATCTTTTAGCTAGCCTTATTTTCCCTATTTATAGGCTTGCTTTTTCATAGAAAAATAAGTGAAAGTTGATAATTTTTGGAAAAGTGTTTGGTTCCTTAGGGTTTTGGTGAGATGCCGAAACCTGCTCCTTGGTGAGATGCCGGGTGGGTTGCCTTTGTGAGATGCGAGGGCGAAGGCATTAGTTCTCATAGGTGAGAGGTGAGAGGCTTGTGAGAATTGATGCGAGTATTGTAGAGTGGATGGTGAGATGCTTGAAGCTCTAGCAATACATATCTTGTACTTTTCTTTTTCATTATCACAAATCCAATAAAACACATGTGTATGTTTTCTTTAGTTTTATGTTTGTCTTGCATCGTTGGATTCATGGGTTGGGGCGTATCACAGGGCAAAGTTGTAACAACCTTACAGTGGGCAGTTACTAAACCATAGGTAGGTAATAACAACATCGCATGCTATAAAGCAGATAACACACACACCACTCATGCACACATCCAATATAAGGATGGTAGCTGAGTAAGTCCTATTGACTTACCTCAAACTCAGAAGCAGTCTCACTACAATCAACTCTCAACCTTGTCCACTCCAATTTGGAGCACAACACTGCCTAATAACAAGGCATAACCAAATATCACACTCATATCCATCAAAGGGGTCACACCTAGACCCAAGGGATCCATAAGGATCATATCCTAACTCATAAACCTCAAAGCCATAACCGGCATAACAGATATCATACTCATCATCATTCTAACCTCATACATATACCTAGCATGCTACTAACCCGCTCATACTAGGAAAAGAAAGGATCTACCTTACTCTAGGTAGACCCGGGACAAGACGCACCTGCGTGACAAGAGAGACGTAGGGGCGGAGTAAGGCAACCCGCAGGCGCGGCAAGGCTCAGCCGCAGGCACGGTGACAGTGGCCGCAGGCAACACAGGCACGGCGCAGGCGCTGTGACACAGCTTCCGCAGGGGCGGCGGCTTCCAGGCGCGGGGGCGGCGACAGTGCAGAATGTGATCCCGCGGTTCCTCTTCGGCTCTTCACGTGATCAAATCACGTCTTCTCCATTCCAAAACCAAGCACATAAATATACATACATAAACCAACATCAATCTATATCCAATTCATCTAATCTTAAGCTAAGGAAGGTGGAAACAAGGAAGAAAGAAGAGAAGAAGAAGATAACTTACCACAATTGTGGTCCTAGGCTGCAAGGAAGATCAACCACACACTGTCCACTGGCTCTCAAGCTCAGCAATACACATCAACTCATCAACAACCACCAAAAGCCACACAAAACTCTTCCAACTCTAAGGAACCCAAGATCAAGCTCAAGTAGGAGGAAGGGAGAAGCAAGGAGGACGTGAGAACTGAAGAAAGAAGACTGAAGAAGAAACCCTTGCTCCCCAAGGTAAGAAGAAAAGGTAAAGCACGAGTCAAACAGTCAACAAAGTCAGCTGCAGCCGCAAGAAACCGTAGGGGCGGTTCCTTGAGCCGCAGGGGCGGAAAGCTACAAGAGCCGCAGGGGCGGCTTCCTGAACCCGCGGGGGCGGCTAAGGCCAAAAGACTAAGGCTCTTACAACAAGACTCCTACTTCAACCGGCTATTAAGTGATTTATGAATAACTTTAAAGCATATTTATTTTTATCTTATCATATCATTATCTTATTTAAAGCTCACCTATATTTTTTAGGTTTATAGTTCATGTTCTTCAATTCTTTACTTATCATAAAACTATATTTGTGGATGGTAGTGAATCCCTACATTTTTTATTAGATAGTACTTCTATTATCTATTATTTTATAATCGACGTAAAATTGTTTCTTAAAAATTGATAATAATGGTGGATAAGCGAAAGAAGCTAGATATACCAGAAAACGTTGTTGTAGCCACGACATTATCCTCGATGGTAACAACTAAAATGTCCACGGAATGACCTATTCTTAAATTTTAGCCACGAATTTACCCTTAATTCGAGGCTAGATAAGCCGTGGCTAATTTTTCCACGATCTTTACCCTCAAAACTAAATTTGTGGCTAATATACCGACAAAATATTACTCGAGGTTAACTTTGAGGGTATAATCGAGGGTACTAGCGGGGTAACATCTAATGTAATTAGTGGGTAAATTCGAGGGAAAATGCAAGGGTAATTTCGAGGGAAAAAACAAGGGTAATATCATAATGGTAACTTTCGAGGGCAAATTCGAGTGTAATTTTCGATGGTAATTGCAATGGTAATTTTCGAGGACAATTGCGTGAGTAATTTCGAGGACAAAAAAGCGTTGAGTTCGAGGGTATATTTGAGGACTGCTTTTATTGATAACCTCGGTATTTTGTCATTGTTCTATTTTTACAGTTGCAAGAATATACAAACCACAATTATAATGAAGACAAAATATATTAATCCATTTGCGACCCATGTCTAGCGTGTATCCCCTCCATCTTAGACCCGTCGGATGTAAAATGTAATATAACATGGTAACAGACCTAAGGTTCGAGCGGGTCTCGTTATCTTGTGTTTGAGTTGTGGTTAGCGATTATATGCTATCTGTCAGTGTTTGGGCTCAACCCGTTTGGTTAAGTTAGTCTTAAGGCGTGTGTCAAGTGTCAATAGTTGCACTTGAGGGGGGAGTATTAAGATGTGTGGATTATTCTGTCCCACATCGACTACGATATATAACGTAAACCTAGCATATAAACCCAAAGCTTGCCCTCCTATTACCAATTGAATTTAGGTTGAAACCCGAAGAGTTGTGTTTAAAGATTCACTTGTGGACATGTGGCTTGTATCACCTCCCCGTCTTTAATCCGTCGGATATAAAATAAAATTTTAACAAATGCTACTTGGTGATATAACTATCCTTATATTTGTTTCCTATATATTGTCAATTTCTGAAGGGTTTGTGAAAATCACACTTAACCTTCTATATGTACGGGGTAGCAGGAAATTGAGAGGCACAATTAATAGAATGGTGAATTAGGATTTGTAGCCAATAGGAAATGAACAAGCACAAAGGCACATTAAAGAATTCAACTACCTTGAACCGTAGGTACAGTTATAATTCAACATGTACCTTTAGGGTTGCTATGCGAGTCTATTTGATTAAAAGTTTATTAATGAGATTGAATAGTCAACTATGAGAAATAATTAAAAGTTTATTAATGAGATTGAATAGTTAACTATGAGAAATGATTAAAAGTTATGGCCAAAGGTTGCTAGTAAAAGATAAAAGGACGGTGTTGAATGATAATAAGAACAAGTATGTTGCATATTGGCCTCAGAAGTTGGCAGTGACGTGAAGATAGTTAAGAAGGCTATTCCAAATGCGATAAAAATAATTAGTAATTTATTTTGTTTTTTTTAATTATTTTATTTCTGTTGAAGGGACGTAATTTACTCGTTCATAACTCATCTATCGGTTTTAGGATAATTAATTGTTATAAATACGAGTTAGATTTTTAGGTCACTCATTAAAACATTAGTTGAAACAAATGTTTAGTTGAACAAGTGAATATATAAATTTAACACTTGAACAATTAATTATATAATTGAACAATTTCGAATATAGTTGAATAATTGACATATTTAAACAAGTTAGAATATAATTGAACAAATTTTATTTGAACAAATACATGTTAAAGTTGAACAATAGATACTTCCTACCATAAGAATACTTTTTGTTGCATGACCCTTCTCACTTGAACCTGACACTGTATATGCAATTGTGTGCGCGTACGTGCTAGAATAACTTATAGTTATTACTTGTACTTGATGGTGAACATACAAACAATCAATGACGTGCTAGGCGGGATTATATGGGGAAGCTTTATGAAATACATTGATGCTCAAAGATCTTCTGGTACGTATGGAAAATTATTAAACTCAGATCTTATAATTTGGATACTGAGTTTAGATAACATGAACTAAAAGAATTGAGTTAAGTGCAGCACCCAAGGAGCGCCAACAAATTAGAGGTATTCTCATGGCTAATTTGAGAAAGGTGTCCGGATTACAGGCATATATTTCTATTTACTTTCTTTACATTGTCAATGACCGAGAGAAGTAAGCGTTCTATTATAAAGTGATAACGAGTCTTGTAAATAAGTTTAGTAGACATTTCATTCTATTGTTATAATATATAATTTTAGGATCAAACATTATCAAACTTATATGCGCATGCAGGAGTTTTCAACCTCGGATGGACACGATCTTGAGACATGGTGGGGTAATAGAACAGGATGGTTCACACTGCCTATTCACTATACGACAATGGTTGAAAATGGATTGGGTTATTTGAGAAAAGTAAAGTATATATTGGACAAGAAGAAGCACTCTATGGAACCACGCTTTATGATCCTACTTCGAAATATAATTTCTCGTGTCTTTGGTCTCAAGGTAAACAATTAAATCTTTTTTTTTACCTTGATTAAGAATTTTTGATGGCTTCCATGTATACACCAGGGATGAGCATTTTCAGATATCCGATCCATTAGTTTTATAAAAATCCGATTCGAATCCGATCCAAGAATATCCTAATATACGTGACTTTAATCCGGATTGAACCTGACCCTGTATATGCAATTGTGTGCGCGTACGTGCTAGAATAACTTATAGTTATTACTTGTACTTGATGGTGAACATACAAACAATCAATGACGTGCTAGGCGGGATTATATGGGGAAGCTTTATGAAATACATTGATGCTCAAAGATCTTCTGGTACGTATGGAAAATTATTAAACTCAGATCTTATAATTTGGATACTGAGTTTAGATAACATGAACTAAAAGAATTGAGTTAAGTGCAGCACCCAAGGAGCGCCAACAAATTAGAGGTATTCTCATGGCTAATTTGAGAAAGGTGTCCGGATTACAGGCATATATTTCTATTTACTTTCTTTACATTGTCAATGACCGAGAGAAGTAAGCGTTCTATTATAAAGTGATAACGAGTCTTGTAAATAAGTTTAGTAGACATTTCATTCTATTGTTATAATATATAATTTTAGGATCAAACATTATCAAACTTATATGCGCATGCAGGAGTTTTCAACCTCGGATGGACACGATCTTGAGACATGGTGGGGTAATAGAACAGGATGGTTCACACTGCCTATTCACTATACGACAATGGTTGAAAATGGATTGGGTTATTTGAGAAAAGTAAAGTATATATTGGACAAGAAGAAGCACTCTATGGAACCACGCTTTATGATCCTACTTCGAAATATAATTTCTCGTGTCTTTGGTCTCAAGGTAAACAATTAAATCTTTTTTTTTTACCTTGATTAAGAATTTTTGATGGCTTCCATGTATACACCAGGGATGAGCATTTTCAGATATCCGATCCATTAGTTTTATAAAAATCCGATTCGAATCCGATCCAAGAATATCCTAATATACGTGACTATAATCCGGATTGAACCTGACCCTGTATATGCAATTGTGTGCGCGTACGTGCTAGAATAACTTATAGTTATTACTTGTACTTGATGGTGAACATACAAACAATCAATGACGTGCTAGGCGGGATTATATGGGGAAGCTTTATGAAATACATTGATGCTCAAAGATCTTCTGGTACGTATGGAAAATTATTAAACTCAGATCTTATAATTTGGATACTGAGTTTAGATAACATGAACTAAAAGAATTGAGTTAAGTGCAGCACCCAAGGAGCGCCAACAAATTAGAGTTATTCTCATGGCTAATTTGAGAAAGGTGTCCGGATTACAGGCATATATTTCTATTTACTTTTTTTTACATTGTCAATGACCGAGAGAAGTAAGCGTTCTATTATAAAGTGATAACGAGTCTTGTAAATAAGTTTAGTAGACATTTCATTCTATTGTTATAATATATAATTTTAGGATCAAACATTATCAAACTTATATGCGCATGCAGGAGTTTTCAACCTCGGATGGACACGATCTTGAGACATGGTGGGGTAATAGAACAGGATGGTTCACACTGCCTATTCACTATACGACAATGGTTGAAAATGGATTGGGTTATTTGAGAAAAGTAAAGTATATATTGGACAACAAGAAGCACTCTATGGAACCACGCTTTATGATCCTACTTCGAAATATAATTTCTCGTGTCTTTGGTCTCAAGGTAAACAATTAAATCTTTTTTTTTTACCTTGATTAAGAACTTTTGATGGCTTCCATGTATACACCAGGGATGAGCATTTTCAGATATCCGATCCATTAGTTTTATAAAAATCCGATTCGAATCCGATCCAAGAATATCCTAATATACGTGACTTTAATCCGGATTGGATATCCGTTCCGAGCATTTATTAGACTTGTCGGATGTATCCGATCCAAATTTTTTTTTCCCATCTCAAAATACTGATCCGTAACTGATCCTATGATCATAAAAATATTCCAGATCAAACTCGGATCACCAACAACCGAATATTTTTAAACTTTTCCTGATCGTATCTTCAAATTCACGGCTCATATTAGACGAATCAGACTTTTTTGCTCACCCTTAGTACGCACTTACACATTATTTTACACATTATTTTAGTTCATTTGTACACAAATGAGCATTCACGAACCTTTTTATTTCTCATTTAAAGATAATTTGTTCACATTCCTGAATATGGTTGCCTACTTGCCTTAATGTGTTATTTGTTCAAAGACGTCTTTTTGTGTTGTAGGGGCTGAATTACCTACTCTTCAAATTGTCTAGGAACTATATATTTATATTCTCTAATATGGTGGGTCCGTCAGAGCAAATCTATATCGCTGACAATCCCGTTATTTTTCTCAAAATTTCAGTTTCTAGTTCACCTGTGGTAGGCAACCTATTATTATTATTATTATTATTATTATTATTATTATTACTATTATTACTATTATTATTATTATTTAGAAAAACTAAAAATAATACAATTTATTATTTATGGATGAAAGATAATTTAAACTTGAAAAATTATTAACTCTCACACACATAACAAAATAAGCACAGGCTAAAGGAACAAACCAAGAATACATCACCTTTTTTTCGTTATTTTGTTGCTTAGACATGTGTTGGTGTTTGATACAGGGAATTGTGATGCACTTGTTAAGTTACATGAAGAGACTAGAGCTACAAGTTTTGGTGGTTGAGGATATACCTGACCCAAAGTTTCTTGCTAGTTGTTTCACAGAGACATTGCAAGAAATGAAGGGTGCCTTAAAGGACAACTCTAAAGTATAATCCGCAAAACATTCAACAATCGGTCATGGAACTTTCGTTTTTAAATTATGGTATTTTATTTTCGTCAATGTAACAAGTAATTTTAATGCATATCATGTTGAAGCCAAATAAAGTTGCATGTGTTTAAAGCTATTACAGGACCGTTCGATTTCATAAAAACTAATGGATAAAAATTATTTTTTTCCCGACCTCATCTCTTTTTAAGTGTTCATTTACCTTAAATCAATGAAATGAAGATACAAATATTGATGAGAGGGGATAAAGATTATAAAAAAAAAATTTCATCAACAAAGGAGGGCAATTAAATTAGAAGCCTTCTCATGGCGAATTTGAGAAGGGTATTTGGATTACACGCGTGTATTTCCAATAAGTTTCTTTACCTTGTGAATGGCCAAGAGAAGTTACGGTCCAACAGCTTGGAAACCATTTGCATTAACTATAAAGTGATGATGAGTCTTGTAGATAAGTTTAGTAGACACTATATTCTAGGAAGCAATGGGTAAGTAGACCCTTTTTGTGAATTTGTGTAGTATGAAGACTCCTAATTGACTTGAGTAACAAAACATATCTCTATTAGTTATTTATAAAGATTAATAAAAATGACTAATTTGTAATTTTCATTTTTAGAAGCCCAAACTCAATATATTTAATAAAGCCCATACTCAAATCGAGCTACACAAAGCCCAGGCCAAAATCGATCTACACAAAGCCCAAACCCAAATTGAGGTATACAAAGCCTAGACTCAAATCGAGCAACACAAGGTACGTCTAAATTAGAAATATTGTAGTTAGTGGGTTTCCATGATACGTCTAAAATAGAAATCTTGTAGTTAGTGGGTTTTCAAGTTACGCCTAAAATAGAATTCTTGTAGTTAGTGGGTTTCCAAGGTATGCCTAAAATAGAAATCTTGTAGTTAGTGGTTTTCCAAGGTACGTCTAAAATAAAAATATGGTAGTTAGTGGGTTTCCAAGGTACGTGATAACATGATTTATCGACTTGTTTTACTCATGCATTTAGTTAGATTTCTCCTTTCCGCATTCATGTTTTAGCCTTAGTTTGTGCCATTTATGCTTGTTTAGTTCTACTTTGCAAGAATAGATGTCTACACACACTATTTGTGGCTTTGTAGGTGATTTGACAAATTTTGGAGCTAAAACGACGTATTTGAGGATCAAGCCTCGAAGTGGATGCATTGGAACGAGCATACGTGCACGGGAAAGGGCTAGGCATCAAGCTAAAGGCATGGAGAGGAACGACTAAAGAGCATCTTGGTCGAGATCCAGCCCGAGATTTCTTCATTTAGCATTATATTTTATTTGTAAGTTTTTTCCCTTAGAATTATATTTTATTTGCGGGCTTTTTTCTTTTAAGCCTAATGTCTTTTTAGCTAGATTTTTATTATAAAATGAAGTCTTGGATTTATTCCAAGGTGTGCTAGGAGTCGCCCAGAGTTAACCCTAGAGGGGGAGCCGTCTCATTTCCCTTCCCTTCTTCTTCCCCATTGTTCTTAATTAGTTTAGATTAAAGTTTCAGACTTTTATATTGAGTTTTGTTGGAAATACATTGTTGATTCGAGATTTGAGAAGATTGAAGGTTTTCAGGCATTGAAGTTAAGTAGTTTTTTTCTCTCCCTTTTTGTTATTTATTTATTTGTCTTTCTTTGATATGATTGTTATTGGCTAGAACCTTGTGGTTCCAAGGTTGACAGAGATTTGTTTATGGCTTGGATTATGATGGAATGTTGTGCTTTATGTTTTGGCTTTGACTTGTTTGAAATCCTATGGTTGGCTTGTTCTTGAACCTAGTTAGAATCCTTCTAGCTAGTAACCTAAGTTGGAATTGAGACTTACCCGGTGATATTCCTTCATAGATACATGAGAGACTGATCATAGGTAATAAAGGTTTATCCTTTATTGGTTGAATGTGCGTAGATTCCTTTCTAAGTAGGGTAATACCTGAGACTTACCCGGTAATGGTTTACCTTTCCCTTAGTTTGTAGTCTGGTTTGTTTAGAATTTCCTACCTCTCTACCTTGAGACTTACCCGATAATAGGTAGTTGGTTTGGAACTAGATAGTCTTGAGACTTACCCGGTAATAGACTATCAGCCTAGAAACGTTCATCCCTGTTGCTTTTCTACCTTATATCTTTATGAATCTTCCTGAATCTATATGTATAAACAACGATCTTGAACCCTTGGAATCCATTTTCTTTCCTTTAACTTGATTATCTTTGTTTTCCCTTTTTATTTGTTTGTTTTGACTTTAAATCAATAAGTGACAATTGATTGCGAGTCCTTAAACCCTTTCCAAAACCTTTTTGACTTCTTTCCCTTATCTTTTCCAACCTCCTTTCTTTATTTGAAATCTATTTTATATTTAATCATTGCTGCATATTAATCCTCCCAGTCCCTGAGATCGACCCTCGAATACTTACCTTTACTGTGATTGACCCATACACTGTGGGTTCGTTGCTATTTAGGAAATTATTTTCAGGTTATAAATTGAAAACTCTCCCTTCCTTGTTTTACTAACTTATAGGTCTTTATCATTATTGATAAAGGTTTATAGGGGTGTAAAATCAACGAACAAGTTTTTGGCGCCGTTGCCGGGGACTGAGAAAGTTTAATTTGTTGTTTTTGATTATTTATAGTTTAGATCTTTCTGGTTACTTTTGATCTTGTTTTCTTTCTGTCTTTGTATTCTTCAGGTACGAGATGGCTTAGAATAACGGGTCTGGCTCTTCGAGGTATTGTGATGGTTATGTTTATAATCCTTTTGGAGAAACACTCAAACCCCCACAACCTCAAATACAACCTCTACAACAATCTCCCGAAGATCAGTTAAAGTTGATGTATGAAAATTTATTGAGGATGTTTGACAAGTTAGAGAGGAGATTGTCTCGCAGGCATGAACCTCAAACGCTAAACGAATTGCGGAGATCAAGAGAGAAATCTGAAAGCATTTTAACTCCCAAGGAAGAGGTTCATCCAAAGGAAGAGTGCATCGAGGATGAAGAGCTGACGAAGGAGGAAGACGGATCGGACAACCCTATCCTGATCTCGACCAAGATTCCTGTGCAGAAGGATAATCTCGGCCTAATCCCTACAAATCTCGGCCGAGATTTCTTACATGGCTTCCTGAGATTTGTTGAAAATCGTCCCTGTGGCTTCCATCTTACTCGAGCTGCGCCTAAAAGCTGGAGGGCAGTGCCAAAGGAACCTCCCAAAGTCAGATTGAAGTTTCTTCCTCATCAAGGGAAGTTTTCAAATAAGTATGGGGTAACCCACAAGACTATCCCATACCACCCTCCAATGTTGGGAAGAGTGGAGATCTTCCAACAAGACATGAAGAGGGTTCTCAAGAAGAAATTTTATGGGTCCTGTGAAGGGTGGTTGAAAGGACTGGATGAGCGGTCCAAGGTTTTTGATGTGAGCTAACACAACCACAGAATTGGGTCTGGCTAGAGACCTTAAACCAAGCGCTTCTCGGGAGGCAACCCGAGGTAAGAGTCTTTTGTACTCTTGTTTTTCTTTTTGCTTTTTGCTTTTTGCTTTTGCGTTTCTGCTCGTTTGGTGTCTTTTGTCTTTTCAGGTTTTAGGTAAATGAAGAATAGTTGCTTGAAGGAGATTGCACAACTGCTTGTTTTCACTACCACTTCCATTTGGATGTACCATATTACTGATCTTTACATTGTGAGTATTCTTTTTCACTTCTACTTATTCTTCACATTGGGGACAATGTGAGTTTTAAGTATGGGGTGGGATACCCGCAGTCTTTTAGCATGTTTCTTTTCTTGTCACACGTTTCCTTTTAGCATGCATAAAAATAAAAAAATAAAAAATAAAATATGTGCTTCTAGGAATGACATGACCCCTATGATGGTATTATGCTTGTGAATTAGCCTTTGATTATTACTTTTGAGCTCATTTTTATTTATGGCATATATGGGATTTGAATACCTTGCTTGAATTTTTTGTGAGTTATGAAAATTACCTTGTCTAGTTGGATTAAGTTTGGATAGTTGAAGCTTCATGATAAGTTCTTATACATTGCATAGGGATGATTTAGGCAATTCGACTTCATTCTTCTTCTATCTTTATCATGCTTAACCCCTCAAACATTAAATCCATTGTCTCCTATACTGGAATTAGGAATGTTTAGTTTGAAAGTGTGTGCTGAAAATTTTGATGTGAATTGTATGAAGAAGTATGAATGATGTGAAATGTGATGTGATGAAGGAAAGAAAAGCTTATAAGGGATTGTTGGCTATGAAAGATGAGTAACTCGGTACCATTCACATAGCCGGGTGTTTGTGCCTTGCCAAAGTCTGATTAGTTTTAAAAACATTCCCTTAGAGTTGATTTGGTATGTGCATTTTGGTGTGAGGTACGCGAAGGAAACTGAACACCAAGGTTTCGGCCACTGTGCACCAATGCCTTTCACTCAGGAAAAAGAAAGAAAGAAAAGAAGGAAATCTGAAGATTATGAAAGGGTGGTGAATGTTGAGTTTAAAAGATGAAGTGTGTTGTTTCTTCTTCCCGGATTAACAACACATGACCTAAAAGAACATCCTACCCTTATCACGTTTATTGGCTTTTATTTGTTAAGTCCTTTTGATCTATGTGCACATGTATTTGAGTTGGCAGGCTTAGACTTGACTTTCTCATGAATATGAGATATAGTAATTTTGATGATGAACCTAAAAATTCTTGTGAAGTGTGATTATCCTATCTATGCCTATTTCATTTGACCTTAATTGAAATATAACTTTAGCTATGAAACTTGCACTATTGAGAATGATCATCTTTAGAAGCACTACACGTCTTTGTTTTTGTTTTGCATAGATAATTCATGTTATCTTATCTTAGATTTACTTTTTGCTTGAGGGCAAGCAAGGATAAGTATGGGGTATTTTGGTAACATGATTTATCGACCTGTTTTACTCATGCATTTAGTTAGAGTTCCCCTTTCCACATTCATGTTTTAGCCTTAGTTTGTGTCATTTATACTTGTTTAGTTCAACTTTGCAAGAATAGATGTCTACACACACTATTTGTGGCTTTGTAGGTGATTTGACACATTTTGGAGCTAAAACGACGTATTTGAGGATCAAGCCTCGAAGTGGATGCATTGGAACGAGCATACGTGCACGGGAAAGAGCTAGGAATCAAGCTAAAGGCATGGAGGGAACGACTAAAGAGCATCTTGGTCGAGATCCAGCCCGAGATTTCTTCATTTAGCATTATATTTTATTTGTAAGCTTTTTTCCTTAGAATTATATTTTATTTGCAGGCTTTTCCTTTTAGGCCCAATGTCTTTTTAACTAGATTTTTATTATAAAAAGAAGTCTTGGATTTATTCCAAGGTGTGCTAGGAGCCGCCCAGAGTTAACCCTAGAGAGGGGAGCCGTCACCTTTCCCTTCCCTTCCCTTCTTCTTCTCCATTGTTCTTAATTAGTTTAAATTTAAAGTTTTAGACTTTTATATTGAGTTTTGTTGGAAATACATTGTTGATTCGAGATTTGAGAAGATTGAAGGTTTTCAGGCATTGAAGTTGATTGTTATTGGCTAGAACCTTGTAGTTCCAAGGTTGACAGGGATTTGTTTATGCCTTGGATTATGATGGAATGTTGTGCTTTATGTTTTGGCTTTGACTTGCTAAAAATCCTATGGTTGGCTTGTTCTTGAACCTAGTTAGAATCCTTCTAGCTAGTAACCTAAGTTGGAATTGAGACTTACCCGGTGATATTCCTTCATAGATACATGAGAGACTGATCATAGGTAATAAAGGTTATCCTTTATTGGTTGAATGCGCTTAGATTCCTTTCTAAGTAGGGTAATACCTGAGACTTACCCGGTAATAGACTATCACCCTAGAAACGTTCATTCCTGTTGCTTTTCTACCATATATCTTTATGAGTCTTCCTGAAGCTATATGTATAAACAATGATCTTGAACCCTTGTAATTCATTTTCTTTCCTTTAACTTGATTATCTTTGGTTTCCCTTTTTATTTGTTTGTTTTGACTTTCAATCAACAAGTGACAATTGATTGCGAGTCTTTAAACCCTTTCCAAAACCTTTTTGACTTCTTTCCCTTATCTTTTCCAACCTCCTTTCTTTATTTGAGATCTATTTTATATGTAATCATTGCTGCATATTAATCCTCCCAGTCCCTGAGATCGACCCTCGAATACTTACCTTTACTGTGATTGACCCAAACACTATGGGTTCGTTGCTATTTAGGAAATTATTTTCAGGTTATAAATTTAAAACTATCCCTTCCTTGTTTTACTAACTTATAGATCTTTATCATTATTGATAAAGGTTTATAGGGGTGTAAAATCAGCGAACAGTACGCCTAAAGATTAATTAAAAGGGCTAATTGATAATTTCAGTTTAATAAGCGCAAGCCTAGTATATTTAATAAAGCCTAGACCTAAATCGAGCTACACAAAGCCCAGGCCCAAATCAAGCTACACAAAGCTCAGACCCAAATCGAGCTATACAAAGCCTAGACCCAAATCGAGCTACACAAGGTACGTCTAAAATATAAATCTTGTAGTTGGTGGGTTTCCAAGGTACGTCTAAAATAGAAATCTTGTAGTTAGTGGGTTTTCAATGTACGTTTAAAATTGAATTCTTGTAGTTAGTGGGGTTCCAAGGTACGCCTAAAATGAATATCTTGTAGTTAGTGGGTTTCCAAGGTACGTCTAAAATAGAAATCTTGTAGTTAGTGGGTTTTCAAGGTACGCCTAAAATAGAAATCTTGTAGTTAGTGGGTTTCCAAGGTACGCCTAAAATAGATATCTTGTAGTTAGTGGGTTTCGAACTCTAGATGACAGACGCACCCTTATACCAGCTATACTAATTGAAATTGGTAATCTACTGTTATTTTTTAAAAGTTATATTTGATGTCTACTTACACAAACTAGTGTTACACAAACATAATATTTGATTTTACAAAAAAATTGTAATTACACAATACCTCTATCGAGTTACACAAATCGTCTCGATTTACATATAACCTATATATCTACACAAATCGTCGTCTCGAGTTATACAAGCCGTATCATTTACACAAGATTTACACAAAAGTCTCAATTTACACAAGCCTCAATTTAACAAGCCTCAATTTACACAAAGCTCGATTTTTACAAATTTAAGTCATTTACATAAATATAAATATGTCATCTTTGTTGTAATTTCTCAAAATTTACACAGATTTAGGTCATTTACATAAATATAAAATATGCCTCTTTTTTGTAATTTCACAAATTTTCCAGTTTCTCTTAATTCATCAACAATTGTGGCGGCTAGGGTTTGAATAACAACAAGTCCTCCCTTACTAGTTTTGAAGAAGAGCTGCTAAAGAAAAACATATCCGGCCTTGATCGGCTAGGGTTCGAACATGACGGCGACAAGTTCCGGCCTTGCTTGGCTAGGGTTCAAAGAATAGATCCGGATTTGCTCTGACGGTTTTGGTTCCGAACACGATGGCGACATGAAGTTGAATAATTCCTCCCGCAACCTTTTTACAGAAAGAATGGAAATTTTTTTGAACAGATCTGAAATCAAACGTAGAAAAGTAGATCTGAAACAAAGAAAAACATATATGAAACTCTAGAAAATTTAACAGATTTGAAACACATACCTGACGACGGTTCTCAGCAAATATGGGTTGGGTTTGGCGGCGGACCGTCTTCTCCGACGAAGCTCGAGGGTTTACTACCGGTAACTGCTTGAATTTGGTGACGACTTCGGCGGTTCCGGTTTGGTGTCTGGCTTTTAGGGTTTACGAAATCTAATTAGGAAGGCACATTGTATAAGGTTTTAATCTTTATGTTTTCTAATTATGTCCCTTCAATTAATTATGTGTAGATTTAAAAATTTTACAGGGACTTAGTTTGTGTTTAGAAAACAAAAAAGCCCCTAGTACTCCATTCTTCTCTTTATTCTATTGTTATATTTGATTTTAGGATCAAACACGACCATCAAACTTATATGAACATGAGTTTTCGACCTCGGATGAAAGCGATGGTGCGATGTACGTGGTGGGGTGATAGAAAAATATGGCTCACACTTCCTATTCACTATACCAAGAAGGTTGGAGACGATTCGGGCTATGTGAGGAAAACCAAAGTTTATGTTAGACAAGAAGAAACACTCGATGGAGCCACTTTTTTTTATGATCCAACTCCAGAATATGATTTTGTGCTTCTTTGGTCTCAAGGCAACTCATGTATATAGTCACCTTCCAACGAAATTATTATTTTTTTTGTGAGAAATAAGAAGGATTATAAGTCAGATAATTTTATAACAAACAAGCTTATATTATTTAAGAAAAAATTGATATATAAGGGCCAAAATTGCATTTGCAGTAAAAAAAGAAAAAGAAAATAAAAGGATACATATAAAAAGTCAAAAGTGTAGAAATAGTTGTCTTGTTTATCTTGATTCTTGACGGGTTACTTTTGATGAATTCAATGTACACTAGTCCATTGTTTAGTATATTCTTGACCGGGTATTGAACAATTAACGTTTTATGACACACTCGGAAGGCTTGTGGACTCGTGTTTTGTATAGTAAATATATTGCATCAATAGGCTCTCCTTTGACAAGTTATTCAGTGAATAACTTGCCATAGAAAACCCGGTTTTGCGTTCCATTTATGAAGTGGTTAGACCCGGTTTGTACTAGAATCTGGTATTTGGTATGGATATTCTTTTTGGTAGGATCTCTGGCTGGTTGACAACGGCGCCACCTGAAGTTCTACCAGTATTTACCCCTGTTGTAGTTTGTTGCGGAGACGTTTGATCATCTCTTCCGTGATTGCCTACCTGTTCGACATATATGACTAGCGTTAGTACCCCGACTGGTGTGCTCGAATTTTTCAGTATGCCTTTTGCGCAATGGATTAGAGGGATCCTTTTTAATTGTAGGTTCATGTGACGTGTCCCGAGTATAGCATGTAAATGATGCAAACATATGCAAATATGTGTCACAATACCATGTGTATGCTCATCGATATCATATAAAACCACAAGTAAACCAACATGTCAAAGTAAATATATGATAAATCATGTCAAGATCATCTTCCTAAGGACCATATTATCATAATCTTATTCTAAGAAGCGAAGAAGACAAATGGAAGCGTGTAAGAGAAACCAATATTAGATCAAGTGATCATGCAAAAGAAAAACATAGTTTTGGTCAACTAGTCGACTTTTTGAACAACTACGATCGACTTTCAGGTACAAGTCGATCGACTAGCAAGCATTGTTTTTCAAGGGATGAAAATTCAACAAGGTAAACAATTAGGGATTTGTGTTTATTCATCTAAATTCTCACTAAGCAACATAAGAACATGATGTTATATATGCCATTCTAAGATTATGAGAATTATAAAGAACAAGTAAACAACTTAATGCATACTTAACAAAGATAACATGATTAAGCATGTGATTAATCTAACCATAAGTTCTCAGACATACAAATGTCACATGGTGTTTGCTATTTGCGAGCATGATTCAATCTAGATTAGCATGGATTAACACAAAACAAGTAGTAAAACATACATGCATCACATGGTGTTTTACTATAATTTGATCACGATAATAATCTTTTATTATAAGTTGAACTCGTTTAAATGAACAAATGTGCATAATCATCTTTTTAATAAGGTGATCTCATTTTAAGATATAGCTTTACATGAATATAAGTTGGTATCGATAATAATCTTTTATTATAAGTTGATCTCGTTTAGATGAACAAATGTTCATAATAATTTTTTTAATCATAATTTTTTCTCATTTTAAGATACAAATTTTATAAATATGATTATAAGTCGATCTCAATAGTCAATTTTATTTGTTTACAACTTATACATATATTAATATTTACTAAAGTACTTGAAATAAATATGGTATATTGATATTTACTTAAATACGATTATAAGTTAGTACATGTTTCAAAAACGATATTCATAACTGAATATCTTTCGAAACAAATAAAATTTTACTTTCCTACTCTAACTCAAACAAAGTCATTTTTTAACTTATGGTTTACTATACATAATTACATATATACTAATATACTATAAATCTATAACGAGTTTTTTTAAACTTCAAAATAAAATTCTCATTAAAATAATCAATGATGATTATAAATGTAGAATAACTATTACCTTACCTTAGTGTATTTTTGATACTAATTTATTATTGTGAATTTTATATATTTGTATGACTATATTACGGTGTGAAAAACGGTAACGTATTTCTAAATTTCAAAGTGAGTTATATGAATAATAAAGTGAGTGAGCAAAAGAAAAGGAAAATAAAAAAATAAAAATAATGCTATGTTTAGTTCAGCTATGTCTCATATCTCACCTCACTTTCTCATTTTCGCTCTCAATCTAACTTTATGATACGAGAATTAACCGGGAATGACTGATCTAGACAAAGAATCACCTCAAATAGCGAAATACACGAGGACTACCAGTTGAGACAAGAAATAAAAGATCAAAAAACAAAAAATAAAGATCAATCGAAGGACGGAAAGAAGAACCGAATGGAACAACAGAAGAACCCTTAATCTCGGGATCAAGAACTGATTCGAATGACCAAACAACTGTGAGAGCCCTTGCCGCACCCGCGGGCACGTATGCCGCCCTTGCGGGTTCCCGCCCCTACGGCCCTGTGATCCGCCCCTGCGGTTTACGGTGGCTGCAACCGGTTTTGTTGACTCCTTTGACCCGTGCTTTACTCCTTCTCTTACTCATTACCTTGTTGGCAAGGATTTCATTCCATTTCTCATTCCATTCCAGACCTACCTACGTCCACCTTGCTTATCCTTCTTCCCTTGTGAGCTTGTTCTTGTTTTCCTTGGAGTTTGGTTTTGAAAGTGTATTTTGGGGTTGATGCTGATGCTAGTGATGTGTATGCTGAGCTTGGAAGCTAGCTACTGATGTTTGTGACTTCCCCTACAGCCTAGGATTTCCAGGAGTGGTGAGTTCTTACTTCTTCTCCTTCTCTTCTTCTTTGATCACGTGAAGAATCGAAGAGAAGCCGCGAAGTTGCCTTCTACACTGTCGCCGCCCCCGCGGCCAAGAGCCACCGCCCCCGTGGCTACCGTGCCACAGCGCCTGCGTCGTGCCAGCGGCATACCTGCGCTTGCATGCGTTCCGTGTCACCGCCCCTGCGGCTTCTACCTTCCGCGCCTGCGGGTGACCTCTTCCGCCCTTGCGGTCTTGGTTCACGCAGGTGCGTTTTGTCCCGGAACTACTTATAGTCAAGTAGTTTCCTTTCCTTTCTACTATGAGGGAACTAGTATCATGCTAGGTATCGGTTTATGACGAGTATGATATAGATATGCCGGTTATGGCCTTGAGGTTGCGAGTTGGATTTGATCCCTTATGGATCCCTTGGGTCTAGGTGTGACCCTTTGTGTGTGATAGGATTGTGATATATATATATGTGTGCCTTGTATAGGTTGTGTTGTCCTCCAGTTGGAGTGGACGTTTTTGGGATTTGCTCGTAGCGAGATACTTCTGAGATTGAGGTAAGTCCATAGGACTTACTTAGCTACCGTCCTTATATTGGATGTGTGCTTGAGTGGTGTGTGTTATATGTTGTATAGCATGTGTTATTATGGTCACCGACCTATGTTATATTGACCGCCCATTGTAGTGGCTGTGACAACTTACCCTTTCATCCCGTAGTGGAGTTTGGGAAGTTCTCTGTACGCTAGCTAGACTTGGTATACGGGAAAGGTACTGATACCACTCCTTACGGTATACGGGAAGGTGCGCTGATACCACTCCAGCTAGCTATTGCACGCAGAGGCGAGGATTATATTCCTCGTGTCACCTATTTTCATATACTGATTTATATACTCTTGAGTGATTAACGTTATAAAGATAATAAACCGGGTAAATGTGTGATATCATGTTGATGTGTTATTGTTTATATGAGGTGTGACTGTGCTCTTGCCTATCTTATATTTGTGTATGGTTAGCTAACGGTTTTATACCGTGTTGTAGATCCTTTGCAGGTTAGGAGAACTGTAGAGTGATCCGGAGGGGTGATTTGCTGAGGGTTCCGTACACAGGGACGATATCGGGGTTTCGGGTTATTTATGTTGTACGGAGTTGTGTTTTGACTTTTGTACTCAGCAGTACTATGTATTACCTTTTGATCAGTATATTTATATATATATATATATATATATATATATATATATATATACACATCAGTTTTATGTTTTGTTTTAATCTATCAGTGCCTTGTTGTAAGATTCAGTGAAGTTGTTGTCAGGCTAGGGCCAGGATCCATTGTGAGATCCTAGCCCAGTAGCACTCCGAGTCCTACAGATTTGGGGTGTTACAACAACCCTACTTGTAAAACGACACACACGGTCAATTAGATGCCGATAACACGACTTGAAGGCCTGTGAAACCACTTGAAGCACCGAATTTCCGAGGGAGATTGACACAACAGGAAACAACCAAGCTAATGATTTTCAACGCTCAACTAAAACTATTTTTGATATTTTGAGAAAGCCATACATTGTTTAGTTTAAACAAAGGACGAGCTGCTGCTAATCGTCATGATTTCTCCTTCAACCTCCGTAAGTGTTGGCTCGTATGGTCCTGTAGTACTACTTTCTCATACCTCGCCACCGCACACTCGGCCCCGTGCAGGCATCTCTCCCATGTTCTCAAGCCACCCTCCTTCGCTCTCAAGCCTTCCTCACACGCACTAATTGTTTCCCTCGCTCTAAGGCCTCCTTTGCTCGCGTTGACCCGAACAGGCAAAGTTGATAGATTTCGTTGGGTCAGATATGACGTGGGGGTCCATCGCACGTCCAAGCGCATATGCGCATTGGGCCCAAGTCCAACACATAAGTCCAGCAGGTTTCCATCCTAAAACCAATTGGCAATAGGAAGAGTATCCCACCAACCTTATATACTAGACTTGTTGTAATGCCTTAAGGCCGGCTAGACCAACCGGACGGACTATCATTGTCCATGTCCGCAATTTGAGTATTAAGGCCGACAAGTCCAATAAGCCAGAACCTGCTCTGATACCGTGATAGATTTCGTTGGGTCAGATATGACGTGGGGTCCATCGCACGT
Organism: Fagopyrum tataricum; assembly: GCA_002319775.1. NCBI lineage: Eukaryota > Viridiplantae > Streptophyta > Magnoliopsida > Caryophyllales > Polygonaceae > Fagopyrum > Fagopyrum tataricum. The sequence continues at coordinate 32,348,434 of CM008286.1, forward strand.
CCAAGTCAAGCACATAAGTCCAGCAATGTTCCATCCTAAAACCAATTGACAATAGTAAGAGTAGCCCACCGACCTTATACACTAGACTTGATATCCCAATATTGTCGATTTGGGAACCATAATCCTCCGCAAAAGTGCCGCTCAGTGTCTCACTCTCTTGCACTCGAGTTTTCGATTCCTTCGAATCCTCAATCTTCATATTCGTGGTAAGCATCATATAAATCAGTTCTTTGGTTCTTCGGGTACGAACATTTGAAATTAGTGTTAGTTTGTTAGTGTTAGACGATAGATAGTGTTCAACACTTTGCCTGTTCGGCTCCTTCGACTCTTCAAGGGTGAAAAATTATATTGTGGTCATACGAAATCAAGGACCGTAGCCGAAGCTAGCCTGATAGTTTTTTTTGGTTCATAAGCAGCATTGATACGTTTGAAACCAAGGTAGAAATTAGCCTGTTAGTTTTTTTATAGTGTTAGTCTGTTAGTTTTTTTTTTTGTTATGTTATGAACATATGAAACCAAGGAAAAGAATCAATCTGTCGAGTTTTAAACACTAAGTTTTAAACACTAATTTGAGTAATTTTGTGTAAAATCTGTTTATTTATAATTTGTTTTATACACTAGTTGTCGATACTAATTAGAGAAGCACCATTATAAATTAGTTTTCACTAAGTAAGTAATTGTGTTATACAATAGTAGATGTTGTTGATGGTCAATTGGTCATACATTTGACATATATGTAAATAACTCTATAACCAAGATCTATAAGAGAATGATGATAGATCGGTTGAGTTAGTAAATTTTGATGTAATTTTTCTATTGTTGTTTGTAAGAGACGTTAATGTAAAAACTAGCTTGAATGAGAGAGTTTTTTATTTGCTTTTCATCTTTGGTTTGCTTTGAATGTAAAACTAGCTTGAAGATTAATTTTGTTTCCTAATTTGGTGTAGCTAAAGGACACTATGCTCCACTTTTCTTTAATCATGAATTTGTAGGTTTGCAATTTGTACGGTTGAAGACTCTAAGGACTTCGTTTTGTTCCACATGTGCATTGCTTTTGATTAATGAACTTAATATAATTTTAAAATTATGTTTGTTTTGAAGATTTAATTTGTAATTTCTAAGTATTTTGGAATTTTGACTTGTAACTACTAATTATTTTGGAGTTAGATTATGCATGTGGTTGTCAATTTTCTTTAAATTGGGTTGTAACGAGTTATCTTATTTTTGGATCATACGGATCGATCAGACTATTTGGATAAGTCTGATACGATTCAGGTATTTTAGACAAAGGTACAAATCAGATCCGTCGGATCAAAACGAATAAGTTGGATAGAGCTAATGTCATTCGGATCATCGGAATAATTGTAAGAGCCTTGATCTTTTGGAGCCACTTTGGCCTTAGCCGCCCCTGCGTGTGAGCAGAGCCGCCCCTGCGGCGGAGCCATGATCCACCCCTGCGGCAAGGAAACCCGCCCCTGCGGCCAGGAAACCCGCCCCTGCGGTTTCCGGCGGCTGCAGCCGGCTTTGTTGACCCTTGACTTGTGCTTTACTCTTTTTCCTTCTTATTCTTTCCTTGGCTCGTGATTAAGGGTTCTTATTCCTCTTCTTCAGCCTTCCTACATCCTTCTTGCTTCTCACTTCTCACTTCTTCCTCCTTGGTCTTGTGTTGTTTTCTCTTGGAGTTTGGAAGAGTTTTGATGTGAGTTTGATGATGTTGATGATGGATATTGTTGTTGTTGAGCTTGGAAGCCAGCTGTGTGTGTGTTGATCTTCCTAGCAGCCTAGGACCACAAGTGTGGTAAGTGCTCTTGCTTCTCTTCTCTTCTTCCTTGGTTTCTTCCTTCCTTAGCTTAGGATTAGATGTATTGATCATAGGGTGATGTTGGAATGTGTATGTTTATGCATGTGTGTGAATCTGGAATGATAAAGACGTGATTTAATCATGAGAAGAGCTGAAGAGAAATCGCGGGTTCACGTTCTGCACAGATGCTGCCCCGCGCCTGGAAGCCGCCGCTCCTGCGGAAGCCGTGCCGCAGCGCCCGCGTCAACGCCTGCGTCGTGCCTGCGTTTGCCTGCAGCCTTGTCACCGCTCCCGCGGCTGAGTTCCGTCGCGCCTGCGGGTTGCTTGCTCCGCCCCTGCGTCCCTTGTGTCACGCATGTGCGTGTTGTCCCGGATCTACCTAAAGTTAGGTAGATCCTTTCCTTTCCTAGTATGAGTGGTAGTAGCATGCTAGGTAGCGGATGTTGATGAGTATGATATAGATATGCCGGTTACGGCTTTGAGGTTTACGAGTTGGATATCATCCTTATGAATCCCTTGGGTCTAGGTGTGACCCTTTTGTGTGATAGGAGTTTGATATATATATGTATGCCTTGTATAGGCAGTGTTGTCCTCCAGTTTGGAGTGGACTGAGTTGAGGGTTGATCCAGTTGAGACGACTACGAGGTTGAGGTAAGTCCGTAGGACTTACTTAGTTGCCATCCCTATATTGGATGTGTGCATGAGTGGTGTTTGTTATATGCTTTATAGCATGCGTTATGATGGTCACCGCTATGGTATATTGCTTGCCCATTGTAGGGCCGTGATAACTTGCCCTTTCATCCCACCGGGAGTCTGGGAGGTTCTTTGTAGGCAGGCCAGACCTGGTAAACGGTTCGGGCACTCTCCATTCCCTTAGGGTACACGGGGAGGTGTTCCAGGCACCATTCCAGCTGGCTATTGGACCCAGAGGCGAGGATTATATTCCTCGTGTCACATATGTTTATATGGATATATATATATATATATATATATATATATATATATATATATATATATATATATATATATATATATATATATATATATATATATATATATATATATATATATATATATACGAGTTGATTGCTGGACTTTATAAAGATAATGAACCGGGTAAATGTGTAATATCATGTTGACGTGTTTAGTATTATTTGATGTGTGCTTGTGCTCTACATCTCTTATATATGTGTATGGTTAGCTAACGGTTTTATACCGTGTTGTAGATACTTTGCAGGATAGGAGAGCTGCAGAGTGATCTAGAGTGGGTGATCCGCTGAGGGCTCCGTACACTTGGGTGTTATCGGGGATATGGGTTCTTTTGTTGTATAGTGTGGTTTTATTTGTACTCAGCGGTATATTGTATTACCTTTTGGATATATATATATATATCAGTTTCATGTTTTGTTTTAATCTATTTGTGCCTTGTTGTAAGATCAGTGAAATTGTTGTCAGGCTAAGGTCAGGATCCATTGTGAGATCCTAAACAGAACCCGAAAAGGGGTCTGACTTTTCAAAAGGTTTTGGTTTTGAAATGAGTACAAATGTTTTGGGATACCGTGTACGTGAGCCATCGCCCCTCTAAAGACCTCGACAGTATAGATATATATAGATATTCTGTTGAGATTGATTTGATATATATCTATACATATGGCATATATATATAGCCTTTTAAGTTAGGTTTATGCTCTCTAGATGGCTCAGACTAGAGTTGTATCTGCAGATGGACGAGGTAGGGATAGATCCCCTCTTCCTCTAGTAGATGTAGGACAGAGTCAGATTCCCGTTGTTGATCCACCTATAGTGGAGGAGGTTTGTGAGGTTGTTGCTGAGAATGTTGTTCCTGAGACTGAGAACGGTATAGCTGGGAGACGTACATCACAACGAGTCCAGTTAGATGACTCGGATCGTGTCTCTATGAGGGGACCAGATTTCCGCGCGTATATCAGGCAAGTGGAGGAAGCCGCCAGAGCTGGTAGACCTATCCCGGATCTGCCAGTACAGGAGGGATCATCTAGGAGATCCCATGGAGTTACTCAGGTGCTAGTTGTACCGGCACATGTTGTTGAGATTCCTCGAGTTTCAGAGGAGCATAGAAGGCTTGGGAAGAGACAACGAACTGGGCAGACCAGCGGTGCTGGTGGAGTTGTGGATTCTGAACTAAATCGGAGATGTCCAAGTTACCCCGCAGCTGCACTGGTTGCAGCTACGGGTCGACGGTGTTTTAACTGTGATGATCCTGGACATCTACGACCAGCGTGTGCAAAGCCGTTAGTAACTTGTTCTACTTGTGGAAGGCGAGGCCACCTAGATATTTTCTGTAGATGGGATGAAACTTTATCTTGCCAGGTTACTAGTGGAGTTGCTGGTTCAGGGCAAGACCAGAGCCGCCAAAGTCAGCCCTCATCTACACCGGCTATAGATAGGGTACTACAGTGTTTCAACTGTGCTGAGTATGGACATATCAGACCAGAGTGTACAAGTTAGATAGTGACTTGCTTCACTTGTGGTGGACGAGGTCACAAAGCTGTTTTCTGTAGACAGGGTGGAGCGGCATCTTAGCAGGGTTCTTTCCCTACTAGTGCAGCGAGAGGTGGGCAGAGGCCACCTCACCAGCAGCAGCAGACACAGGGACAACAGAGAGTCCCAGATCGTCCTACCACTCAAGGATCTGCTCCTGGGTTGGGTAGAGGCAGAGGTCGTGGTGGGAGCACCATTGATACCAGAGGCTCACAGGGCTGAGTTTTTGAGTTGAGGAGTGCAGAGAAGCCAACTGCACCGACTGTCACAGGTATCATTCTGATTCATGGTTTACCTGTTAGAGTTTTATTTGATACTGGTGTTACGCACTCTTTTATATATGATGCATGTGTAGAGCGTCTGGTTTAGATACGGTTGAGGGGATACCCTTTAGTATATGGTTATCCGATGGTGGTAGAGTCAGAGGTACCTGTGAGATTTGTGACTGTCCCATTTCTTTAGGGACTATTGTGTTACTAGTTGACTTCTTTGTCATGCCGTTAGAGCATGAGGAAGTTATACTAGGTATCGATTGGATAGATAGACATTCTACGGTCTTAGATGTAGGTAGGAGGACTGTTACCCTCTCTACCGAGTTAGGTCAGATAGAGGTTTTCCGAGGTTGGGACCTTGGAAAATCTGGCATGGTTATTAGTGCTATACGGGCAGCGAGACTGATTGCACAAGGTTGTGATGCCTTCTGGTGTTATGCCATGAAGGAGGGGGAGAGACCAGTTGTAGAGGATATCCCAGTGGTCTGTGAGTTTGCAGATGTGTTTGTTGAGCTGTCCAGTTTGCCGCCTCAGAGGAGTGTGGACTTTGGTATTGAGTTAGAGCCTGGTACGAGGCAGATCTCGAAGGCCCATATCGGATGGCGCCTGTTGAGATGTTGGAGCTGAAGAAGCAACTCGAGGAGTTGGCCGAGAAGAGTTTTATTCACCCTAGTGTATCTCCATGGGAGCACCTGTTCTCTTCGTACGGAAGAAGGACGGATAGTTGAGATTGTGTATAGATTACAAAGAGTTGAACAAGGTGACCATTAAGAACAAGTATCCATTTCCGTGTATGGATGACTTGTTGGATCAGCTTCAGGGAGCGACAGTATTTTCCAAGATGGACCTGCGCTCAGGATATCACCAGCTGAGGGTGAGAGAGCAGGATGTGCACAGAACAACATTCCGGGCCAAATATGGCCACTACGAGTTTGTAGTGATCCCATTTGGACTTACGAATGCCCCAACAGTTTTTATGAAGTTGATGAACAGTATCTTCATCGACTTCCTGGATCAGTATGTGGTGGTTTTCATTGATGATATTTTGGTATACTCTCGCAGTAGAGAGGAGCATGCAGGACATCTGAGGACTGTATTGCAGGTTTTGCGGGATAGAGAACTTTATGCTAAGTTCTCTAAGTGCGAGTTCTGGATGCCAGAGGTAGCATTCCTGGGTCACATTGTATCCGCCGAGGGGATCAAGGTGGATCCAGCCAAGATTGAGGCAGTAGCTGCATGGACTACACCGACGAACGTCAAGGAAGTACGTAGCTTCCTTGGCCTAGCCGGTTATTACAAACGCTTTGTGGAGGGATTTTCTGTGATTGCCCGTCCACTAACGAGTTTGCTGAGGAAGACTACCAGATTTGTATGGTCTGATTAGTGTATGCAGAGTTTTGAGGAGCTGAAGAGACGTCTGACTTCTGCTCTTGTTTTGGCACAGCTAGAGGGTACAGAGGATTTTGTGGTATACAGTGATGCATCCAAGCTAGGCTTGGGATTTGTGTTGATGCAGCGGGGCAGAGTGATTGCATATGCGTCTAGACAGCTGAAGACGTATGAGGAGAACTACCCGACTCATGTTCTGGAGTTGGCAGCGGTAGTTGATGCACTGAAGATCTGAAGACATTACATGTATGGTGTTACATGTTAGGTCTTCACATACCATCAAAGTCTGAAGTACATTTTCACGCAACGGGAATTGAATAACCGCCAGCGTAGGTGACTCGAGCTGATCAAGGACTTTGATTTAGAGATTCTGTATCATCCAGGGAAGGCGAACGTTGTCGCCGACGCCGTGAGCAAGAAGACGCCTCGAGAGCAGGTGATTACGAGGCTGACAGTTCAGCATCAGTTGCAGAGGGATCTGATCTGGTTAGAGTTGGACATCAAGTTTCCTGGTGAGGATGCCCGACTGAGTACTTTAGAGGTTCTAATTGATCTGTTGGGTGAGATCCAACAGAAGCAGGAGACCTGCCCGACCTTGATGAGGATCAGAGAGCGGATGTCTCGGGATGAGACACCACAATTTCTTCTGGGAGTAGATGGAGTATTGAGACGCCGTGGTCGCGTTTGTGTATTTGATGATGCAGATTTACGTCAAAGGATTTTACAGGAGGCTCATTGCACCCCTTACTCTGTACATCCAGGTACGAGTAAGATGTATCAGGATCTGAGACGTCTATATTGGTGAAAAGGGATGAAGCCGATGTGGCCAGATTTGTGGCACAGTGTGCGACCTGCCAACAGGTCAAGATCGAGCATTTCAGGCGTGGAGGTGAGCTCCATCCACTTCCTGATCCACAAAGGAAGTGGGAGGACGTCACCATGGACTTTGTGACTGGACTGAGGCTGAGCCGGAGTTTTGATGCCATCTGGGTCATAGTGGACAGATTGACGAAGACGACATGTTTCATTCCTATTAGGGAGACGTGGCCGGTGAGCAGATTAGCTGAGGAGTACACTAGGCAGATAGTGAGACTCCATGGTGTACCAAGGACGATCGTCTCAGACAGAGATGGACGATTTACCTCGAGGTTCTGGCAGCAGATTCAGACTGCCCTGGAGACGAGTTTACATCTCATTACTGTGTTCCACCCTCAGACAGATGGTCAGTCAGAGAGGACCATTCAGACGTTGGAGGATATGCTGCGAGTTTGTGCGTGGGCATACATCTATTGGGATGACCCCTATGAGGCACTGTATGGGCAGAGATGTCGTACTCCGTTATGCTGGGATGAGCAGAGTAATGTTAGTGGTTTGACCCTGATCAGATTCAGCATGATATGGCTCGAGTAGCATTGATTAGAGAGCGTATGCTGACTGCGCAGAGCTCTCAGAAGTGTTATGCTGATAGGAGGCGTAGACCTCTAGAGTTCAGAGTTGGAGCCCATGTGTGGCTGAGGGTGTCTCCGACACGAGGTGTTAGGCTTTTTGGCATTAAGGGGAAGTTGAGTCCCCGATATGTCGGACCGTTTGAGATTTTGGATCGGGTTGGGAGTGCAGCTTACAGGTTAACATTGCCTCCGAGATTAGAGGGTGTTCACCCTGTATTTCACGTGTTTCAGTTGAGGGAGTATATACCAGATCCGAGACATATTGTGAGTTATGATGATTTGGTGGTTGAGCCGGACCACACCTTTGTTGAGCATCCGATTGCAGTCCTAGAACGAGGTATGAGACGCCTGCGTTCGAAGGACATTCCTATGTTGAGGATACAGTGGTCGAGACGAGGACCTGATGAGGCTACATGGGAGACTGAGGATAGTATCCAGAAGAACTATCTAGAGTTTATCCCAAGATAGATGTACCAGTAGGATTGACGAGCTGTGATGTGATGTGATATGTGATCTTAGTAGATCTTGTTGTGCTAGTACGACTGATATTTATAGCTGGAGATGGCTCTTTCCTCCATGCTATTGTGAGATGTGATAGGTTTAGCTGGAGATGGTTCTTTCCTCCATGCTACTTTGGTGGACATAGTGTTGCTGGAGATGTTTTCCCTTCATGCCTTTCTGTTATGAGTATGATACGGCTAGAGATGTGATTTCTCTAGGCCTTGCGGTGTGTTTATGGTTTGGATAGAGATGATTTTCCTCTATGCCCTGAATAGTGTTTTGTTGTTGGAGTTGACGGTTTCCTCCATGCTTATGTTTGAGGTTATAGAGAGTTGTACCTCGGCTTGTGAGCCCGACTGGTTTGAGGATTTTACAAGTTTTGGGACGAAACTTGTTTTTAGGGGGGTGAGGTATAAGAGCCTTGATCTTTTGGAGCCACTTTTGGCCTTATCCGTCCCTGCGTGTGAGTAGAGCCGCCCCTGTGGCTGAGCCATGATCCGCCCCTGCGGCCAAGAAACCCGCCCCTGCGGTTTCCGGCGGCTGCAGCCGGCTTTGTTGACCCTTGACTTGTGCTTTACTCTTTTCCCTTCTTATTCTTTCCTTGGCTCGTGAACAAGGGTTCTTATTCCTCTTCTTCAGCCTTCCTACGTCCTTCTTGCTTCTCCCTTCTCCCTCCTTGGTCTTGTGTTGTTTTCTCTTGGAGTTTGGAAGAGTTTTGATGTGAGTTTGATGATGTTGATGATAGATGTTGTTGTTGTTGAGCTTGGAAGCCGGCTGTGTGTGTCTTGATCTTCCTGGCAGCCTAGGACCACAAGTGTGGTAAGTGCTCTTGCTTCTCTTCTCTTCTTCCTTGGTTTCTTCCTTCCTTAGCTTAGGATTAGATGTATTGATCATATGGTGATGTTGGAATGTGTATGTTTATGCATGTGTGTGAATTTGGAATGATAAAGACGTGATTTGATCACGAGAAGAGCCGAAGAGGAATCGCGGGTTCACGTTCTGCACAGACGCCGCCCCCGCGCCTGGAAGCCGCCGCCCCTGCGGAAGCCGTGCCGCAACGCCCGCGTCAGCGCCTGCGTCATGCCTGCGTTTGCCTGCAGCCTTTTCACCGCGCCCGCGGCTGAGTTCCGCCGCGCCTGCGGGTTTCTTGCTCCGCCCCTGCGTCCCTTGTGTCACGCAGGTGCGTCTTGTCCCGGATCTACCTAAAGTTAGGTAGATCATTTCTTTTCCTAGTATGAGTGGTAGTAGCATGCTAGGTAGCGGATGTTGATGAGTATGATATAGATATGCCGATTACGGCTTTGAGGTTTACGAGTTGGATATGATCCTTATGGATCCCTTGGGTCTAGGTGTGACCGTTTTGTGTGATAGGAGTTTGATATATATATATATGTATGCCTTGTATAGGCCGTGTTGTCCTCCAGTTTGGAGTGGACTGAGTTGAGGGTTGATCCAGTTGAGACGACTATGAGGTTGAGGTAAGTCCGTAGGACTTACTTAGTTGCCATCCCTATATTGGATGTGTGCATGAGTGGTGTTTGTTATATGCTTTATAGCATGTGTTATGATGGTCACCGACCTATGGTATATTGCTTGCCCATTGTAGGGTCATGATAACTTGCCCTTTCATCCTCCCGGGAGTCTAGGAGGTTCTCTGTAGGCAAGCCAGACCAGGTAAACGGTTCGGGCACTCTCCATTCCCTTAGGGTACACGGGGAGGTGTTCCAGGCACCATTCCAGCTGGCTATTGGACCCAGAGGCGAGGATTATATTCCTTGTGTCACATATGTTTATATGGATATGTATATATACGAGTTGATTGTTGGACTTTATAAAGATAATGAACCGGGTAAATGTGTAATATTATGTTGACGTGTTTAGTATTATTTGATGTGTGTTTGTGCTGTACATCTCTTATATATGTGTATGGTTAGTTAACGGTTTTATACCGTGTTGTAGATACTTTGCAGGATAGGAGAGCTACAGAGTGATCCAGAGTGGGTGATCCGATGAGGGCTCCGTACACTGGGGCGTTATCGGGGATATGGGTTCTTTTGTTATACAGTGTGGTTTTATTTGTACTCAACGGAACATTGTATTACCTTTTGGATATATATATATATATATATATATATATATATATATATATATATATATATATATATATATATATATATATATATATATCAGTTTCATGTTCTGTTTTAATCTATTTGTGCCTTGTTGTAAGATCAGTGAAATTGTTGTCAGGCTAGGGTCAGGATCCATTGTGAGATCCTAGCCCAGTAGCACTCCGAGTCCTACGGATTTGGGGTGTTACAATAATGATCCGATCCTATCCTACTAAATCAATTTCGGATACTAATATATATAATTTGGATCAAACGGCTCGACCGGATATTCGCTGATAATTACCTAATCCGCAAAAATGTTGGATATCCGGCCGAATCCGGAATGAACTTTCCTTCAAACATTTTTTTACCCGAATAACCAAGTATTCAGATTGATCTGTTGCCGAACCTGACGTACCGACGATTTTATTTATTTATCGCCACAACTACACACTTCACGTGTATCATTGCGGTGATGTGAGGTTTTCATCGGTACATCTAGAAATCTCGTATACTTATTGTCAATTTCTAAAGAATTTGTGGAAAGTCACACTCTATATGTAAGGGTAACCAGAAATATAGTGGCACATTTAGTAGAATGGTGAATCAGAATTTGTAGCTAATAGGAATTGAACGTGCACAAATGCACATTTACTAACAACGAAGACTTTTTTTGTTTGTTTGTTGAAGGTATACTTATAATTGAGCATCTTAGGGCTTGTTTGGTATCAATAGGAATCATTCCTGGTAACGGAATGATTCCGAATCAATCAAAAACTATGTTTGTTTAGAGGTATTTTTACACATGAAAGTAATCTAATCAATTTCATTTTCATTCCTTCCCCTTAACTGATTTCATTGCGTTTTCATTCCACCACTCCAACCAAACGGGCACTTAGAATAAATTCTATCCACCTTTAGGCTTGTTAAACGAGTCTATTTGGTTAGAAGTTTATTGATGAGATTTAATAGTTAGGTATGAGAAATGTGAGATGTATCTATATATTAAATCCGAATATCAATTATAATGCATTGCAATATTCCGTGCAACATTGTATTTCCTTATAACTACTACTTCTCCTACACCATGAAAGCGATTTATTTAGATCTATTTCAAAATATAAATATGATATAGTGATGATAAAACTATGCTAATATTTGTTATACGAGTCTATTTGGTCAGAAGTTTATTGATGAGATTCTTGGACATATTACATCAAGTTAGAAGTTAGGTGGACAACAAGTTATATTGTCAACCTTTTTTTAATAGCAAATTCGATCCTCCTAAATACTACATCTGAAAACCTAGGTGACACAACATTACCATGCAAGACCCGTTGCAACCTCTTAAGAATCTCGACGACATCGTGCGCAAGAAAACCAAACGTATCAAATGCGAACGGAATAAACACATGTTGGTTTTCAAGGCAAGCCCTTTCATGCTTAGCCACCTTCAAAGAGGCATCGTTGAGAGCCACCTTACCCACCACAAAAGGCCCGTTATCCAAACCAACTAGATGAGAGACTCATGTCAAATCAATGCAAGCATGTTTTCCACCCTCCCATCCAAACACTAACACATTTGCGGGCCTCAACGTAGACCTTCCTTCACACGGATCAGTCAAGAAGGATACATGCGGCTCTTTCTTGGGAGAAATCCCCGCTCTCTTAAACACGTCACATAAAACATAACGAACCAGATCATGCCTATATTTGAAGCCGGATAGTTCTTTACAATGAACCGCATGCTACCCAAAATCAACCAAAGCCCTCCCACAATTAGGCACAAGAAAAAACAAATTAGACAGGAACAAAGGAATCATATGGCGATACTTGAGGAAAGTGCGATACTCAACGGGAGACATAAATTGTCCAAGTCCATCAATAGGTATGACAAGAAGGAAATCTTGGCTATGTGCTGCCTGTAGACACTGAAAAACCGCTTTTGTCTAGGGGTCAAATCAAAAGCCGCTTTTGATAACATGAATTATCGACCTAGTTTAGTAGAGCATATAGATAGTTTTTCCTTTTCCGCATGCATCTTTTAGCCTTAGTTTGTGTTCTTTGTACTTGTTTAGTGCAACTTTGCGAGTATAGATGTCTACACAAGCCTTGGTGTCTTTGTAGGTATTTTGGCGTGTTTTGGAGCTAAAACGATGCATTTGAGGATCAAGCCTCGTGATGGACGCTTTGGAGCAATCATGCAGGCTCGGGAAAGGAGGAAAAGACAAGCCGTGAGCAAACAAGACGGAATGTACGAGATTAGAGCAAATCTCGGTCGAGATCCACATGATCTCGGCCGAGATCCGAGCCATCTCGGCCGAGATTCCCTATCTCGGTTGGGTCGCGAAATCTCGGTATGCATCTCGGTCGAGATTTTTCAGATTTGACCGAGATGATCCGACCGAGATTCCCTCAGTGCTGGATCATGAATCCAATCTTGGCCCCGACGTTTAAAAATCTCGGTCACCAACCGAGATTCACCGACCGAGATTCCTGTGCGCCGAAATATTTCGCTCTTCTCGGATCTGTTTTGGCCCGGCCCGTTTTGTGGAAGGTTGTTGGGTATAAAAAGGAAGCTCTAAACGTTTTCTCGGGTTCCGCTTCATTTTATTTCAAAAGCTCATATTGAGAGGGCCGCTTTACCTTCTTCTTCTCCCTTGCTCTACACCATTGTCACCATTGTTGAACTACATTGAGTTTTTAGGAAAAATTCAGACTTTTATATTTCATTCAATTCAGATAAGCTTCGCGATACTGAGAATTTGTCATTTTGCTAGTTACTTATTAATAAAGTTGAGTACTTTCTTTATTCCCTCTTTTATTTCTTATTTAATGCATTCTTCCATTGAATTGATTATTGCTTTCATTATGTTGATTATTGGCTAGAACCATTGTGGTTTCAAGGTGAATAGGGATTTGTTTATACCTGAACTATGATGGAATAATGTTTTATGCTTGGTTTGAATAGCTTTGAAATCCTAGTGGTTAGCTTGGACTTTAACCTAGTTAGAATCCTTCTACCTAGTAACCTAAGTTGGAGTTGAGACTTACCCGGTGAAACCCTTCTTAGATACCTTAGAGACTGGTCATAGGTAATAGAGGTGAAAATCTCTATTGAGTTGAGTGTGCTTAGATTCCTTCCTAAGTAAGGTAATACCTGAGACTTACCCGGTAATGGTTTACCTTTCCCTTAGTTTGAAGTCTGGTTTGTTTAGAATTTCCTACCTCTCTACCTTTAGACTTACCCGGTAATAGGTGGTTGGTTTGGAACTAGATAATCTTGATACTTACCCGGTAATAGACTGTCAGCTTAAAAACGTTCTTTCCTGAAGCTTGTTAACCATAGATCCTTTGAGAGATGTCCTGAGTCCATGCATATAAATAATGACCTTGAATCCTTGGAATCCGCGTTCTCTTTTATTGATCAATCTTTAGTTCGTTTGTTTTACTTGGTTTTCAATCAAATTCGATATTTGATTGCGAACTTTACAAAAACCTTTCTCAAAACCTTTTTGAATCTTTCTTCCCTTCTTTTCCAAACTCATTCTTTTACTTAGATTTACTCTATCTTAGATCAAAATCATAATTAAACACTTGGTCCCTGAGATCGACCTTGGAGTACTTATCCATACTGTGATTGACCCATACATTGTGGGTTCGCTACGAATTGGATATTTATTGCGAGAATTACAAATTTAAAGCATACCGTGGTTTTTACTAACTTATAGGTCTTTATCATTATTGATAAAGGTTTATAGGGGTGTAAAAACAGAGAACAAGTTTTTGGCGCCGTTGCTGGGGACCTAAGTCATTTGATTTGTTGTGTGATTTCTTTTAGTGTAAGTCTTTCTTTTACCTTTGATCTCGCTTTTTGGCGCCGTTGCTGAGAACAAGTTTTTGGAATTTTTATGACTTTAGGTATCTTTCACAGTATATGCGAAGAACTCGGGGTTCGAAAGAACTAGTTCCGTACGATCCCGAGCTTGAAAGAACACTGTGAGAGAGACTCAGAGCCCGGAAAACTTCTAAAATGGCTGAAAACAGAGATTACGAAGCTGAACTTAGAGATGCTTTAGAGCAACCAGAAGTTGAGAGACGGACTGCTAGAGAAAGAGAGGAAACTACTCAGAGGGAAATAGCTGAAATAAGAGCTCTAATGGATGAGGTGAACATAAACATTAACCAGAGGCAAGCCATAGCTCCAAATCCAGCTCCATTTCTAGTGGAACAAGTAGTCCTAGTACCACAATTAGCTCCAGTGTCTCCTCGAGTTAAAGCTCCTCCACGTGCTCCACCTTCCTCCTCTCAGACTTGTCCTTTACCAGCCTTTTGTGGAAGTTCCACAAACACTTGGACAAAGAATGGATCCTACCCAAAGAGTTAACCGTCCTGGAGTTAACTTTGGAGATCCCGCAGACCACGAGCATGAGCTGCGACCGCAGGTTATACAGATGATTCGCCAGAATCGGTTTGGAGGGACAAAGACGGAATCTCCTCATCAACACATAAATAACTACGAGACTCTTATCCAACCCATATGAAAGGTAACAATCATAAGATAAGGAGTTTTTCTTTTTCTCTTAAGGATAAGGCTCTAGCTTGGTATCAATCAATACCATACGGGCAGATTAACACATGGGAAGAGATGGTGTCTGAATTCCTCACCAAAATTTTCCCACCCTACAAGACTACTGAACTTAGAGGGAAGATAAATGCCTTTGTAATGAAAGATAAGGAGAGTTTGTATAAGTCTTGGGAGAGGTTCACTGACCTTACGCTGGAATGTCCTCATCATGGGATCTCTAAGATTAAATTTCTAGAGATTTATTACAAGGGACTTGATGAATATACTCAATTCAAGTTGCAATCACTTTTTGGAGGTACTGTTATGGAAAAAACGGAGGGTGAAGCTTGGGAATTTATTATGAAGCAAGCCAAGACTATTGAAAAGTATTCTCACATGAAAGTTGAAGAGAGGAGAACTAGACCTAGAGTTTATGAGATAAATGAAAATACTCTTAATGATTCAAGGTTAGATGCTTTACAAGTTGAACTTAAATCTTTGAAAGAATTAATCTTGAAAGCTCAACAAGCTGAAGTGCAGATAGCATCCAAGGAAGAGGATGCGAATTACATGGGTAAAGGTAACTTCTAGGGAGGTTATAATAACCAAAGAGGTTATAATAACAATTATAATAGAAATAATCACGGAAACAACTACAGGCCTAACCATAATCATCCTAATTTTTCTTATTCTAACCCTGAGGGTGCTTTGAACCCTCAAGCTTCTTCTAGCAATGCAGGCCAACTGTCTAAGCCAGTTGAACCCACTCAACCAAAGGATAGAGTTGAAGCAATCTTTGAGCAACTAATGGCTCGAATGGGAAATCTGGAGAGTACGGTCACTAGTGTAACCAAAGCCCAAAAGGTTTTGGAAACTCAAGTGTTTAAGAAGGCCGAAGACGCTCAAAGAGATCCAAGAAGACTTCTTGAAAAGACTGAAAATAATCCCAAGGGGCAGGTCATGACAATCACTACAAGAAGTGGATTAGAAACAAATGACCCACAACCAAAGGTCTTGGATAAAGGAAAGAAACCAATGGAAGAGGATCCTAAGGAAAAAGAGAATGTCTACATCCCTCCTCCTCCATACAAGCCACCACTTCCTTTTTCTAAATCCCGTGCTACAGCTCAATTGGACAAACACTTTGGTAAGTTCCTTGACCTTTTAAATAAATTTCATATTACATTCCTCTCTCCTCCTTGTACCTCGCTGCACACACTGCCATCTCTTCCTTTTGCACCCATCACCAACTACAGCTACCTTCCTCTTTGTTGAACACACAACAACCTACTTGCACCCTTTCACCTTAGTCGTTGCGTTGAAGAGAGAAACACATCTTCTTCGTTCCCTCTCCTCCTCCTCCGCAGCTCCGAGCAATAACCAACAACCCCCTTCCCCTCGTGAACACAGCACCAACAACAAGTGAGCGTCTTCCTCCGCGCACAACAAGCCTTAACGCCACTCACGTTTTTCTTCTCCCATTGCTTCCTTCTCCTTACCTGAGCAACCACCAGCAATGGTTTTGAAACCGCCTAGTCACCTCCCTTACCTTGGGCTGAGACCTTAGCGAGCTTTCCCTCTCGTCCTTCCTTGTCGGAGCAGACCTGAGCGTACAATAGCGCACCCGTCGATCTGAACAAGCAAAGAGTGGCTACAATTGGACAAGGAGCAAGCACATATCACCCTCTGTCCTTCTTCGTTCTCGGGAGGCCCTTCACTTGGTAAGGTTATTACCCTTCTTGGAAGTCTTCTTCCTCTTCCTTACTCTACATCTCTGACGAACAACATGGTCTCGCCTCCTTCTCTTACCTTGCCCCAGGGGTAAGGCCCTTTCTTTCTGCCTTGAAAACACACTGCAGACGAGCAAAGAAGACGGAGGAGCTACAGGAGACGGGAGTTGGAGCATCTTACGGTGTTCTCTTGACTGAAGCAAGGAGAGGTACGTTTCTTCCTTGTTCTTGGCGATCGGGGTTTATTTAGTCGTGGCTACTTGAAGTTGTCGTGATTATTGGGGCTCGAACTCTAATGCTGCACTCAAAGGGAAATTTCATTGTTTTGCCTCTCCTTGGATTCGAACCCCTGACCCTCTATTATACTGCTGTTGTGTCAAAAAATCTGGGTTGTTAGCTAACTACGTGAGTTGTTTTCGAGGCCTTAGAATCGTTGGTTGCGGTTTAAATTTGGATATGTTATAGGTAGAATATGGTAGTTGGTGATGTTATAGTATTATGAAGATCCAACGGTTGGATCAAGTTTTATGACTTCCCAAAGCTGGAAGAAAATGCAGTTTCGGGATTTACATGTTAGGATGTGGACTTTGGTATTTTTGTGTAGAATTGTGGAACTGGTTTTACGGACTTTTGATGCTTCTAGTGTGTTGTAGTCATGGCCTAGTATGTATAGGTTTTATTTCAGAATTTTTGAGGAACGTTTGGCGTGGTTAATTTGAGGATAAAGTATCGAGAAATCTAGGTGACATTTAACGCTTTCTTTATGGTTTTTCTCCTTTAATTGAAAGTTCGGAAATCTTTAGTACCCGTTTAGAGTCATTTAATGGATAATATATGTGGTTATACGTTTTCTTGAAGTTTAGAGACCTGCTTGACCGTTTTAGAATTTTAAGGAAATTCGGGTCAAAACCGTAATTTCCTTAAAAGTTAGATTTCGGGACTTAGAATGTAAGTTTGAATATACTTCACACCTGTTATGGATCTTTTAGGATTGTGAGATGTTGTTGGACAATAGTTAGAGTCTTAGACCCGTGTTGGGCACTTTTTGGAATTATAAGAAAGTTATGGGCGTTTTTGTAATTTTGGTAAAAGATAGGGTTTTGACCGCTCTTTCTTCCAAAACTCCCCGTTTGGTCTAGAAGCTTTAAAAAGCTTCGTAGACGTTAGTTCAGATTCTTTGTATTAGCATGTATTGCTAAAGTGGTGTGTGTTGGGTGTTTCCTAATTATAACTTGACTATGACGACATTACCTTTTATTAGACCCAAGTGTATGCATAATGGGTCGTAGCATCACTGCCCATTCACTGCCTAGGTTTGGGAGGATCCCTGCGACGAGACCATCTCGGTATACGGTGCGATGCATAGAATCCATTCCAGTTGGTACGGGAGAGGGGCGAGTTTCGGGAGATTCTCATGCTACAAAATAAGTTGAACTAATAGAAGTGAATCACCTTAATTAATGATAATAAAATGGTTTGAGTGTAGCATGTTGATGTGTTTACTTTCCGCTTTATATGTGATTGTGCTTTAGTATACGTTCTAATGCTTTGAATAGTGGCTCACGGTTTTATACCGTCTTATGTTAGACGCACCACAGGTTAGGATAGCTGTTGAGTGATCCGGAGTTTGTGGTCAGCCAGGTTCCCGTACGAGGTAGTCAGGACGTTGGGTTTTCTTTATTTGCATGAGACTAGACTCGTTTCTTTCTTTTGGACTCTAGATCTTGTTAAACGGCTGATTTTCTTTTCCGCACTTTATGATCTCTTGCATATTTTCGGATATTATTTTGTTTTACTATGTTGTGGTCTTCAATCTAGGGTCGGGACCCACTGTGAGGTCTTAACCCGTGACGCCCTGAGTTCTCAGAATTTGGGATGTTACAAGTGAAACGAATATTATTTTTACGTTAAAAATAGTTAAGTTTTTACGATAAAACTTGTTAAGTGAAACTAAGATTATTCGAGAGATTTTGAATTATTTAATAAATATAACAAACGTTGTTGAATTTAATCTTTCTGTTTTACACTTCAACTTGTTTCTTCTGCTTAAAAATCTATGTGCCCCCTAGGTCATGGTTTCTCTCACAATGTTTCACAACAATAAACTGTCGGTGGCCACTACCACCGGTCCACCACCTCCTTCTCTTACTCCTCTTTTCTCTCACTCTAGACATTAATTCTAGTTCATCTCGACTATCCAAACAACTTGCTCCTTCATTGGCCTTTCCGTCATTTCTTTTAAGCTGCTGTTGGCCGACTTTATTGTTTTCCACCGCTGGCAACGTCGACACCTTTACTGATTAATCAAACTATATCTTTGAACTAAGTCAGTCGGAGGTTGATCGAGTCAATTATTGATCCGAGTATTATATCGGAAGACTCGCTTAAATTTACAATAAGAAATTTAAAACTGTAATATTTTAATTGAAAGTTTACCTCCAATAAAAGAATTCAATACTAACTAAAAGTTTCATGGAGATTGATGACCGGATACATGTTTGGTGTTTGATATATAGAGTGATTTGAAGATATTAAGTTGTTGGATGCGTTTACGATAAAATCAGATTCAACAATTTAGATTATTACGTTAAAAAGATGTTAAGTGAAACAAAAATTATTCGGAAATTTTAGAATTATTTAAAATGATATTTTTACGTTAAATTTTGTTACGTGAAACAATAAAATCATATCACCAATTTAAATTTTTAAGTTAAAATTTATTTAGTAAAAAAAATTTATTAACTTAATTAGTTATTTAGAATTAAAAAAAAATTAATTCTCGAAAAAATTGTGAGGCCGTCACGTCAATCCTTAGTGAGTGACAGATCTTTTATTATAGGTATATAGATTTTTGAACGATTTGTGAAAGTCCCACTTAACCTTCTATATGTACGGGGTAGCAGGAAATTGAGAGGCACAATTAATAGAATGGTGAATTAGGATTTGTAGCCAATAGGAAATGAAGAAGCACAAAGGCACATTAAAGAATTCAACAACCTTGAACCGTAGGTACAGTTATAATTCAACATGTACCTTTAGGGTTGCTATGCGAGTCTATTTGATTAAAAGTTTATTAATGAGATTGAATAGTCAACTATGAGAAATGAGTATGAGATATATCTATATATTAAGTCCGAATACTCAATTTCCTTACTACTGCTACAACTACTACATGATGAAAGCTCAAACTTATAAAGATGTTCCCGCAACACCAACGAGCGAGCAACTTCACGACCCGCCCACATTCTATCAAGTCGAACACATTGTCATCGGCTTGGCGAGTCCGATTGACGACGTCGAGTCCTTGAAATCCTTCTTCTCCAACTCCATAATGCTCAAAACCCCACGGTTTTCGAGCGTGTGGGTGACACACCCAAATGGAAAGCGATACTGGAGGACGACGGAAGTCGACATTGACAAGCATTTCATTGTTCGTCGGTTGCTCGACCACAAAGAACAAGTTGAAGTCGAGAGTGAAGATGTAGTGAATGAGTATATCGCGGAGCTTGCATCCGCCCAACCAATGAGCACCGACAAACCCTTGTGGGAGATACACGTGTTAGTCGATGTAAGGTGTCTTGTTTTAAGTATTCACCACGCTATAGGCGACGGTTGCTCCTTAATGTCGCTAATACGGGCGATAGGTGAATCATCAAGTGATGTGAAAAGGCGTCGGGTGGAGAGTGTAAGAGACGCGAACTGGAGGTGGAATAAGAACGGAGGGCAAAAAGGTAATTTCATGTATGTTTGGCATTCTATGGTGTTTTTTTCCCAAACTTTGTGCAAAGGGTTGCTACTGAAAGATAAGAAGACGGTGCTTAATAATGAGAGGAACGCGTATGTTGAATACCGGCCTCAGAAGTTGGCCACTGCGAGCTTTGATTTGGATGATGTGAAGGCGATTAAGAAGGCTATTTCGAATGCGGTAACAAAAATCTTAATTTACTTGTCGATAACTCATCTATCATTAGATCTGAACAGGTAATATATGCATGTATATGTATATGTGTATATATGTAACGTATACATTATATCCATACGACAGACGTACATATATTCATTGAATATCCAATATATCGAGAAAATAATTGATAGTAAAGAGTAGAAATTTATCACTTCTCTTATAATTTATAGTAGAGAGTAGGAACTTATATCATCCACATGATATAAATACATGAACGTTCAAGATTATATTATATATATATATGAAAGTATTGACTAATTTTATATAAGAATATTGTATTTTTATTTTTAATAAGCGTTACTAATAATAAATGTGATTTATTTGATCTTGATATCGATAGTTTATATAATAGTAATAATAGTTTATAAGACGTTAGAATATATGACGATCTTTAAGAAAACAATGATTTCAAATTTATTAATCCTTTCAAAGATATGATAAATAAAACTCAGACTATAAACATAACGATCGTTAAAAAAATTAGTGTTAAAAAAAACATTCAAAAAAATTAACGTCAAAAAAAAAAGTTCAAAGTTTTTTTTATTATGAGCTGGATGAAATAATGATCGATAATCTTTCACAATATATAGATAACGACCTTTAAACAAAATTAACGTTTAAAAACACAAAATTAGATCGTCATACAAAATAATGATCTTTAATATATTAAACAATCAGTAATTGGTTTAATATTATTATCATAAATAAAATCTTATTTATTGAAAGTGTATATTTTGAATTTTATCAAATATTTCACACTCATGAACACTTACAATGATACAAATATCATGAATGTTCATTAAATAATTGGATGAGTGTCATAGGTTCTTACTCTCTACCGTAAGAAAGATTTTCACTTGAACCTCACCATATATATATATATACACACACTAGTGACTCCTTAAAATTTTCGAATATAGTTAAATTTGGTCATATAATTGAACAACTTTGAATATAGTCGAACAATTGACATATTTAAACAATAATAAATACAGTTGAACAATTTTTAATTCAACAAATACACGTTATATTTGAACAATTGTTATTTGATCTAATGATTGTAGATTCTTCTTACTTTTCACCCTATAACCCAATTTCTAATTGAATCCAACCCTATATATGTACATACATTATCGGTATGTACATAAATTCATAGAATACCCTATAGTTATGATTTGTACTTGGTGTTGAGCATCCAGACAATCAATGACGTGCTATGCGGGATTATATGGGGTGGATTTATGAAATACATCGACGCTCAAAGCTCTTCTGGTACGTACAAATAACTATTACTTAACTCTAGTTCTTATAAGTTGGATATATATAAATGAAAACCCTTATCGCCATATGTCATCATTTTATATTCTTAATGTCATTTTCACACGCATTCTTTTCTTGTTTATAGTTATTTAATTATATCTATTAATAACTAAATATAAGTTATCTTAAATTTAAATATATTCTACTAGATATAATTATCAATTTAACCCATCGTAATATCCATATTTAACTCATCACAATATCATATAAATGTCTTTTGACATATATGTTTGGATAGTGCATTTTAACTCTTCTTTCTTTTTTGTATAATGGTAATTTTAGATAATATATAAATTATTATTTTAAATAATGCTAACCCAAACAAAATTAGATCACACATTCAAATGATTAATATTTTTCAGAATAAATTATATATATACATTATTTGAAAGAAAAATTAAACTCGTGTTACTCATTATTTTTTAATTTAAATATTTTACTACAAAATGCATACTACGTTTTTATAATCAACAAAATATATTACTAAACTTACATATATCATCTTGGGTATACAAATATTTATCATACTATATATTTAAATATGTAAATACAATATTACAAAATATATATATTTTATACAAATTACCTTTAATATTGTATTTTAATATAATTTGTACAAAATACGGATATTACTAGTTTTGAGTTTACATGAACATGACCTTGAAGAATTGAGTTAACTGCAACACCCAAAGAGGGCCAACAAATTAGAGGTCTTCTCATGGCTAATATGAGAAGAATATCCGGATTACAGGCATGTATTTTCATTTAACTTCTTACATTGTCAATGGCCTAGAGAAGTTAAGAGTTAGATAACATGGAAACCATTCACATCAATTATAAAGCAATAACGGGTCTTGCAAATATGTATGATAGGCATGTACTTCATCATATTGTTATAAATGGTTTTAGAATTGAACATCGTATGCACAGGAGTTTCCGACCACGGATGAAAGCAATATCGAGATGTGGTGGGGTAATAGAACTGGATGCTTCACAATGCCTTTTCACTATACCAAAAAGATCAGAGATGGATTGGGTTATGTGAGGAAATCAAAGTTTATGTTGGATAAGAAGAAGCGCTCTGCTGAGCCGCGTGCTATGATCCAACTCCGGAATATGATCATACATTTCTTTGGTGTCAAGGTAAACAAATGTTTTTGTTTACCTTAATAGAGTATTTTTGGTGACATTCATGTACACATTTGTGTTGCAGGTGCTGAATTACCTTCTCTTCAAATTAACTAGGAACTATACATTCGTGTTCTCTAATATTGTGGGTCCGACGGAGCAGATCTCTATCGCTGTCAATCCCGTTGTTTCCCTTAAATTTTCAGTTTCTAGTTCACCTATGGTACGCTGCCTATAATAACCTTGAAAAATTGTTAAATCATATACAATATTGTATATATCCCTGTCGTGTAATATTTCTTGAAATAGAAGAAAGAAAACAAGTAGAGGTTGAAGGCACAAACCATGAATAAATCACTCTTTTTTCGTTATTTAGTTGCTTAAAACTGTGTTGGTGTTTGATACAAGGAATTGTGTTGCACTTAATTAGTTACATGAAGAAACTAGAGCTGCAAATTTTGGTGGCTGAGGATGTTATACCCGACTCAAAGATTCTTGCTAGCTGTTTCACTGAGACATTGCAAGAAATGAAGGGTGTCCTAAAGGACAACTCTCAAGTATAATGTGCAGAACATTCAACAATCGACCATGGAACTTCATGTTTAAATTATGGTAATTTAGTTTTCGTCAATGTAACGAGTAATTGAGAAACATATTATGTTGAAGCCAAATAAAATTGCATGTGTTTAAATTTATTATGTGCCCGTTCGATTTCACGAAAATTAATGAATACAAAATCTTTTTTTTTCTCTCCAACCTCATCTCTTTGTAAGCATTCATATGCGTTAAATCAATGAACGAAGATGAAAATATTAACTGAATGGGAACAATATTAAAAAAAGATTGCCTAAAGCTTGCCCGATTATATGTTTGAGAATGAGGTTTTTAATCTTCTATCCTTGCAATTTCTTCTATATGTTCACTTCTTTCACCATATAGTTTCTTCCTTTTGTTCAATTTACTGTTCACAAATTTTGGTTTCTTCACCTTTATCCTCTAACCTTTTATTTTAATTTTGTTTTCAATGTAAAACCCAAGAATTTTCGTTTCTGGAAATACAACTCGAGTTGATCGAATAATCAGTTCCTATGGGATTTAAACCATTATTCCTTATAATTAGGCTTTGGAACCAATTTTAACTTCTCGGCCCAGTAGCAGTGATATTCCATTGTGCATGTCCCATCTCACTCCTTGATGTTGAAATCCCGGACCATCTCCAATATCTCGGCCCACACCTCCTTGCACCATCTCGGCCCACACCTCCTTGCACCATCTGGCAAGTAACGCCAATGCCGGCCGTACCCACACCTTCCTTGTCATTCTTATCCCTTTTGTAGTCCTCACTCCAATTAGCACCTCCTGGCATTGTACTAGACGTTGCCTAAGAACCACCTCTCCTTTTCTCCCTCTTTCTTATCCTCCGTTTCTCTCCATCCTCTCGGCTTACTTCCCTCATGGTGCAAATGCACACCTCGTCTTCTTCTCACTCCTCTCTCTACAACCAACAAAGGTCAAGCATCCAAGTAACCCTCTTCAGGACTGGGTGCGACCAACTACAACAACAGACACAAGCGAGCACAGACATGACAATGTCAACCTCCTCTGGCCTTCTTCGACAACTTCTCCCCTTGGACGTGGTAAGCTCTTGAGCCCTATCACCCTTCTTACTTCCCTCCTTGATCCATGTCTGAATGTCAAGCTGACGAGCACTGTGCTTCTCCTCAAGCCTTGCAGGAACTTCCGAGGTGGAACCCTTTTTCCCGTTTATGTGAACCAATTATTTTCCAGTTTTTTCCGTGTTCAAATGACAAACTTCAGAGCCCGTTTTAAGTACGTTTTACTTAACTTGAACGGCTGATTTTTGGATATGTTACAGCAAACATAAGATAGTATAACATGTCAAAATTATAGGGCGATGCAACGGTTGGATAAAGAGTTATGTCCTCCCAAAGTACGAGAAAAACTAGTTCCCATGTTAGGATGTGGACTTTTGTGATTTTGTGTAGATTTGTGGTATTGGATTTTAAGAGTTTCGATGCTTCCATTCCGTTGTAGTCATGGCCTAGTACATATATGAATTATTTTGAAGTTTTTGAGGAACGTTTGATGTTGTTAAATCGAGGTCAAAGTAGCGAGTTTATCATTTAAGGCTTTCTTTAAGGTTTTCCTTCGTGAATCGAAAGTTCAGAAAACTTTCGAACTCGTTAATTTTTGTTTAATGTATATTATAAGTGTTTAGATGATTTCCGTAAGTTTAGAGACTCGTTTGACCGTTTTAGAATTTTAAGGAAATTCAGGGTTTAAACAGTAAATTTCTTTAAAATTAGGGTTTTGCCGTTCTATATTTCTAAAACTTCCCGAGTGGTGTAGAAGCTTCTTAAAGTTGCTTAGACGTTAGAACTTGAATGCTGAGACGTTTGCGTTATCACCAGGATGCTGAGATCACATACGGACGGACCGGGACTTATCGTTAGTTGGACTTCGGACCGGTTCAGGTAAGTCGTATGAATTATTTAGCAAGCTATTTCTTGTGTTAGCATGTATTGCTAGAGTGGTGTATGTTGAGTGTTTCCTAATTATAACTTGACTAGAACGACGTTACCCTTTTATTAGACTCAAGCGTATTCATAACGGGTCGTAGCATCACTGCACAACTCTGCCTAGAGACTGGGAGGTTCTTTGCGAACAGGTCATATCGTTATACGGGGAGGTGCATCGGATCCACTCCGGTTGGTATACGGGACAGGGGCGAGGTTCGTGTAACACCCCAAATCCGTAGGACTCGGAGTGCTACTGGGCTAGGATCTCACAATGGATCCTGACCCTAGCCTGACAACAATTTCACAGATCTTACAACAAGGCACCAATAGATTAAAACAAAACATGAAACTGATATATATATATAGATATATAGATATCAAAAGGTAATACAATATACCGCTGAGTACAAACAAACTAAACTGTACAACAAAAACCCATAACCCCGATACCGCCCCAGTGTGTGGAGCCCTCGGCGGATCACCCACTCTAGATCACTCTGCAGCTCTCCTATCCTGCAAAGTATCCACAACACGGTATGAAACTGTTAGCTAACCATACACAAATATAGGAATATGCTAGAGCACAAACACACATCAGAAAGGATAAACACTTCAGCATGCTTTCACACATTTACCCGGTTCATTATCTTTATGAAATCCAGCAATCAACTCATATATAAATATCTATATGAACATAAGTGACACGAGGAATATAAACCTCGCCTCTGGGTCTAATAACCAGCTAGAATGGTGCCTAGAACACTACCCCGTGTACCCTAAGGGAATGGGAAGTGCCCGAACCGTTTACCAGATCTGGCCTGCCTACAAAGAACCTCCCAGACTCCCAGCGGGATGAAAGGGCAAGTTATCACAACCCTACAATGGGCAAACAATATACCTTAGGTCGGTGACCATCATAACACATGATATAACCACATAACACACACCACTCATGCACGACATCCTATAAAGGAATGACAGCTAAGTAAGTCCCACAGACTTACCTCAACCTCGTAGTCGTCTCATTGGATCAACCTCAATTCAGTCCACTCCAAACTGGAGGATAACACGGCCTATACAAGGCATACACAAATATCAAACTCTATCACATAAAGGGTCACACCTAGACCCAAGGGATCCATAAGGGATCATATCCAACTCGTAAACCTCAAAGCTCTAACCGGCCATTCCATATCATATTCATCAACCTCCGAACCTAGCATGCTACTACCGCTCAACTAGGAAAGGAAAGGATCTACCTAGCTTTAGGTAGACCCGGGACAAAGCGCACCTGCGTAACAAAGGGGCGCAGGGGCGGAGGCAAGCAACCGCGGGTGCGACGGAACGTAGCCGCGGGGGCGGTGACAAGGGACGCTGACGAACGCAGACACGCCGCTGGCACGACGCGGGCGCTGTGACACGGTAACCGCGGGGGCGGTGACTTCTGGCCGCGGGGGCGGCGATAGTGCAAAATGTAGTCTCGGGGCTTCTCTTTAACTCTTCCCGTGATCAATCCCTTCCACTCTCTTCCAGATTCATACACAAGCATCAACATACACATATCAACATCACCCTATGTTCAAAACATCTATTCATAAGCTAAGGAAGGAGGAGCAAGGAAGAAGGAAGCATGAAGAAGCAAGGAGGAAGAAGCTTACCACTGCTGAAGGTCTAGGCAGGCACAAGTAAGCACACTCAGATGGCTCCATAAGCTCAGCAACCACAACTATCATCAACAGCCAGACAACCACACACAACTCTACCAAATCAAGGGAAAACCAACTCAAGCTCAAGGAGAAAGAAGAAGAAGCAAGAAGGACGTGAAACTGGATTGGAATGTGAAGAAACCCTTGCCCAGCAAGGTGGAATGAAGGAGGTAAAGAAGGGTAAAGCACGGGTCAAAGAGTCAACAAAACACGGCTGCAGCCGCCGTAACCCGCAGGGGCGGATCACAGGGCCGTAGGGGCGGGAACCCGCAGGGGCGGCACACGTGCCCGCGGGTGCGGCAAGACCAATCTCGGGCCAAAGCCAATCTCGGCCATGGTCCAATCTCGGTCCGAAAGAAAGGCTCTCACATCTCACCCCCCTAAAAACAAGTTTCGTCCCAAAACTTGTAAAATCCTCAAACCACTCGGACTCACAAGCCGAGGTACAACTCTCTCTATAACCTCAACACAAGCATGGAGGAAATCATCCACTCCAGCAGCAAACTATACTGTCCAAGGCCTAGTGGAAAACCATCTCTAGCCAAACCATATCATAACCCAATAGCATGGAGGAAAGAGCCATCTCCAGCTATAAATAGAAGTCATATTAGCACAACAAGATCTAATAAGATCATAACCGCACAAAGCTAGCATGAAATCACATCTCATAACATATAAGCATGTAAGCACATAAGACTCACCAAGCTAGTACTAAGATCTACTCGGTGATCCTACTGGTGCACCTATCTTTGCATAGAACTTTGGACAGTTCCTCTAGATACTATCCTCAGTCTCCCATGTAGCTTCCTCAGGTCCTCGTCTCGACCACTGTATCCTAAGCATAGGTATGTCCTTCGAACGCAGGCGTCTCATACCTCGTTCTAGGACTGCAATCGGATGGTCAACAAAAGTGTGGTCCGGCTCAACCACAAAATCCTCATAACTCACGATGTGTCTCAGATCTGGTATATACTCCCTCAGTTGAGACACGTGAAACACAGGGTGAACACCCTCTAATCTCGGAGGCAAGGCTAATCTGTAAGTTGCGCTCCCAACCCGATCTAAAATCTCGAACGGTCCGACATATCGGGGACTCAACTTCCCCTTAATGTCAAAACGCCTAACACCTCGTGTCGGGGACACTCTCAGCCACACATGGGCTCCAACTCTGAACTCTAGAGGTCTACGCCTTCTATCAGCATACGACTTCTGACTGCTCTGTGCAGTCAGCATACACTCTCTAATCAATGCTACTCGAGCTATATCATCCTGAATCTGATCAGGTGCTAAACCACTGACATTGCTCTGCTCATCCCAGCATAACGGAGTACGACATCTCTGTCCATACAGTGCCTCATATGGGGCCATCCCAATAGATGCATGCCAGCTGTTGTTGTAGGAGAACTCAACAAGTGGGAGATGATCCGTCCACACCTGTCCCCAATCCAACACACAAGCTCGCAGCATATCCTCCAGGGTTTGAATAGTCCTCTCTGACTGACCATTTGTCTGAGGATGAAACGCAGTCGTGAAATGCAAACTCGTCCCCAGGGCAGTCTGAATCTGCTGCCAGAATCTCGAGGTAAACCGTCCATCTCTGTCAGAGACGATCGTCCTCGGTACACCATGGAGTCTCACTATCTACCTAGAGTACTCCTCTGCTAATCTGCTAATCGGCCACGTCTCTCGAATAGGAATGAAACGTGCCGTCTTCGTCAGTCTGTCAATTATGACCCATATGGCATCAAAACTCCGGCTCGGCCTCAATCCAATCACAAAGTCCATGGTGACGTCCTCCCACTTCCTCTGTGGAACAGGAAGTGGATGGAGCTCACCTCCAGGTCTGAATGTTCGATCTTGACATGCTGGCAGGTCGCACACTGTGCCACAAATCTGGCCACATCGGGCTTCAGCCCTCCCCACCAATATAAACGTCTCAAATCCTGATACATCTTACTCGTACCTGGATGTACCGAGTAAGGTGTACAGTGAGCCTCCTGTAATATCCTCTGTCTCAGCTCTGTATCAGTAGGTACACAGACACGACCCTGGCGTCTCAAAACTCCATTTGCTCCCAGCAGGAACTGTGGTGCCTCATCCCGAGACATCCTATCTCTGATCCTCTGTAACATCGGGCAGGTCTCTTGTTTCTGTCGGATCTCATCCAACAGATTAGGAAGGACCTCTAATGTATGCAGCTGGGCATCCTCATCAGGAAACCGGATGTCCAACTCTAGCCAGATCAAATCCCTCTGTAACTGCTGCTGAACTGTCAGCCTCGCAATCGCCTTCTCTCGAGGCGTCTTCCTGCTCAAGGCGTCGGCGACTACGTCGCCTTCCCCGGATGATACACAATCTCTAGATCAAAATCCTTGATCAGCTCGAGCCACCTACGCTGGCGGCTATTCAATTCCCGCTGCGTGAAAATGTACTTCACACTCTGATGGTCTGTGAAGATCTGGCACGTAACACCATACAGGTAATGTCTTCAGATCTTCAGTGCATGAACTACCGCTGCCAACTCCAGATCATGAGTCGGGTAGTTCTCCTCATACGTCTTCAACTGTCGAGACGCATATGCAATCACCCTGCCTCTGCATCAACACACATCCCAAGCCTAGCTTGGATGCATCACTGTATACTACGAAATCCTCAGTACCTTCTAGCTGTGCCAAAACAGGAGAAGAAGTCAGACGTCTCTTCAGCTCCTCAAAACTCTACATACACTGATCAAACCACACAAATTCTGGTAGTCTTCCTCAGCAAACTCGTCAGTGGACGGGCAATCACAGAAAATCCCTCCACAAAGCGTCTGTAATAACCAACTAGGCCAAGGAAGCTACGTACTTCCTTGACGTTCGTCGGTGTAGTCCATGCAGCTACTGCCTCTATCTTCGATGGATCCACCTTGATCCCCTCAGCTGATACTATGTGACCTAGGAATTCTACCTCCGGCATCCAGAACTCGCACTTAAAGAACTTTGCATAAAGTTCTCTATCCCGCAAAACCTACAATACAGTCCTCAGATGTCCTGCATGCTCCTCACTGCTACGAGAATATACCAGAATGTCATCAATGAAAACCACAACAAACTGATCCAGGAAGTCGATGAAAATACTGTTCATCAACTCCATAAAGACAATTGGGGCATTCGTAAGTCCAAATGACATCACTACAAACTCATAGTGTCCATATTTGGTCTTGAATGCTGTCCTGTGCACATCTTGCTCCCTCACCCTCAGCTGATGATACCCGGAACGCAGGTCAATCCTGGAGAACACATTCGCTCCCTGTAGCTGATCCAACAAATCATCAATGCGCGGCAGTGGATACTTGTTCTTGATGGTCACCTTGTTCAGCTCTTTGTAGTCTATGCATAATCGCAAAGACCCGTCCTTCTTCCGTACGAAGAGGACAGGTGCTCCCCATGGGGACACGCTAGGGCGAATAAAGCCCTTCTCAGCCAACTCCTCGAGTTGCTTCTTCATCTCCAGCATCTCTACAGGCGCCATCTGGTATGGGGCCTTCGAGATGGGTCTCGTACCAGGCTCCAACTCGATAATGAAATCCACACTCCTCTGAGGCGGCAAACTGGACGGCTCAGCAAACACATCAGTAAACTCACTGACCACTGGGATATCCTCTAACACTGGACTCTCCCCCTCCTTCATGGCATAACACAAGAAGGCCTCACAACCCTGTGCAATCAGTCTAGCTGCCCACATAGCACTGATAACTGTGCCTACCTTTCCAAGGTCCCAACCTCGGAAAACCTCTATCTAACCTAACTCGGTAGAGAGGGTAACAGTCCTCCTACCTACATCTAAGACTGCAGAATGTCTAGCCATCCAATCCATACCTAGTATAACTTCCTCATGCTCTAACGGCATGACAAAGAAGTCAACTAGTAACACACAAGTCCCTACAGAAATGGGACAACCGTGAATCTCACGGGTACCTCTGACCCTACCACCATCGGGTAACCCTATAATAAAGGGCATCCCCTCAACTGTATCTAAACTCAAACGCTCTACACAGGCATCAGAAATAAAAGAATGCGTAGCACCAATATCAAATAAAACTCTAACAGGTAAACCATGAATCAGAATGGTACCTGTAGCAGTAGGTGCAGTTGGCTCCCCTACACTCCTCAGCTCAAAAACACGGCCCTGTGGGCCTCTGGTATCAGTGGTGCCCCCACCACGGCCTCTGCCTCTACTCGGCCCAGGAGCAGATCCCTGAGTCGTAGGGCGATCTGGGACCCTCTGTTGTCCCTGACTCTGCTGCAGCTGTTGAGGTGGTCTCTATCCACCTCCTGCGGCACTAGCAGGAGAATAATCCTGCTGAGGTGGTCCCTGAAACAGGTCACTGGATGCCTCGTACACTCTGACCACATATGCCCATACTCGCTGCAGTTGAAGCACTGCACTCCCTTATCTGCACCCGGTGCAGATGGAGGACGACTCTGGCGACTCTGGCCTCGCCCTGAACCGGCAGCTCCACCAGTACCACTGGTCTGACCAGTCCTCTGTCTTTTCTCAGACCCTCCGGTCTGAGAAGCTCTCCTCTGGCTAGCTCTCTCCCTCTCGTAGTTAGAAGCCCGGTCCTGATAGTCGACCAAGGTCTCACAATGAAAACCCGCCATATAGGTACGGGTAGTATCCTTCAAACGTCGAGAAAACAAATACACGTGCTGATCTACAGCAGGTGCAGCTGGACCCAGCAATGCCAGCTCCTCCTGGAATCTCCGATGGCCTCTGAGACCGGCACATCCTCGAATCCAGCCTCCACAAAGTCTCGCAGTTTCTCCCTCCTCAAAGAGGCAGGGCAGAAACGCTCTCGGATCAAAGTCCTCATCTGCTCATAACTAGTAACCTGTGCTCGCACAGACCTCCACCAGTGTTGTGCCAAATCCCTGAACAAAGTCTGCACCAGCTCAATTTGCCTGTCCGCTGGACATCTAATAGACTCCAAAGCCGAGTCTACATGTCCTATCCATAGCTCCACCTCTAGCCCCACTTTCCTAGTGAAAGGGGGTACTCCCATTTGATGAAAAGCCTTCAACCATGTGTCTGGTCTAGGCCCTCTATGCTCCTTTGGAGCCCGAGCAATCTCAGCAACAAGTACCTGTACAGCTGGTACCTGAGTAACGGTGTGGGACCTCTCAGATGGTCCTTCTTGTGCTGGCAGATCCGGGGCACGCCTACCTGCCCTGGCAGCCTTCTCAACATGCCTGATATAAGCCTGAAACTCTGCTCTATCCATAGAGACGCGATCAGAATCACTAGACTGGGCTCTTTGTGGCCTCTATCCCTCAGCTGCACCGTTCCCAGCCTCAGGAACGGCACTCTCAGCAACCTCCTCATGGACATCCTCTGTTGCACGTGGCTCAACAGCAGGAATCCTACCCCGTCCTCTACCTAGAGGGGATCTACCTCTACTTCTACCTCATCCAGCTGCAGGTAAGGCTCTAGTCTGAACCATCTGCAGAGGACATAAACCTATCTTAGAAGGCTATATATATGCCATATGTATAGATATATAACAGATCAATCATAGCATAATATCTATATATATATATATATCTATACTGTCGAGGTCTTCAGAGGGGTGATGGCTCCCGTACACGGTATCCCAAAACATTTGTACTCATTTCAAAACCAAAACCTTTTGAAAAGTCTGACCCCTTTTCGGGTTCTGTTAGTTATATATTCGACCTTTGTTGTAGATTACTAATGCCATTGTTGTCAACCTGGGCTCTGATACCACCTTTGTAACACCCCAAATCCGTTGGACTCGGAGTGCTACTAGGCTAGGATCTCACAATGGATCCTGACCCTAGCCTGACAACAATTTCACAGATCTTACAACAAGGCACCAATAGATTAAAACAAAACATGAAACTGATATATATATATAGATATCAAAAGGTAATACAATATACCGCTGAGTACAAACAAACTAAACTGTACAACAAAAACCCATAACCCCGATACCGCCCCAGTGTACGGAGCCCTCTGCGGATCACCCACTCTGGATCACTCTGCAGCTCTCCTATCCTGCAAAGTATCTACAACACGGTATGAAACTGTTAGCTAACCATACACAAATATAGGAATATGCTAGAGCACAAACACACATCAGAAAGGATAAACACTTTAGCATGATTTCACACATTTACCCGGTTCATTATCTTTATGAAGTCCAGCAATCAACTCATATATATCCATATGAACATAAGTGACACGAGGAATATAAACCTTGCCTTTGGGTCCAATAACCAGCTGGAATGGTGCCTGGAACACTACCCCGTGTACCCTAAGGGAATGGGAAGTGCCCGAACCGTTTACCAGATCTGGCCTGCCTACAAAGAACCTCCCAGACTCCCAGCGGGATGAAAGGGCAAGTTATCACAACCCTACAATGGGAAAACAATATACCATAGGTCGGTGACCGTCATAACACATGATATAACCATATAACACACACCACTCATGCACGACATCCTATAAAGGAATGGCAGCTAAGTAAGTCCCACAGACTTACCTCAACCTCGTAGTCATCTCATTGGATCAACCTCAATTCAGTCCACTCCAAACTAGAGGATAACACGGCCTATACAAGACATACACAGATATCAAACTCTATCACATAAAGGGTCACACCTAGACCCAAAGAATCCATAAGGGATCATATCCAACTCGTAAACCTCAAAGCCCTAACCGGCCATTCCATATCATACTCATCAACCTCCGAACCTAGCATGCTACTACCGCTCACCTAGGAAAGGAAAGGATCTACCTAGCTTTAGGTAGACCCGGGACAAAGCGCACCTGCGTAACAAAGGGGCGCAGGGGCGGAGGCAAGCAACCACGGGTGCGGCGGAACGTAGCCGCGGGGCGGTGACATGGGACGCTGACGAACGCAGACACGCCGCTGGCACGACGCGGGCGCTGTGACACGGTAACCGCGGGGCGGTGACTTCTGGCCGCGGGGCGGTGACTTCTGGCCGCGGGGGCGGCGACAGTGCAGAATGCAGTCTCGGGGCTTCTCTTTAGCTCTTCCCGTGATCAATCCCTTCCACTCTCTTCCAGATTCATACACAAGCATCAACATACACATATCAACATCACCCTATGTTCAAAACATCTATTCCTAAGCTAAGGAAGGAGGAGCAAGGAAGAAGGAAGGATGAAGAAGCAAGGAGGAAGAAGCTTACCACTGCTGAAGGTCTAGGCAGGCACAAGTAAGCACACTCAGATGGCTCCACAAGCTCAACAACCACAACTAGCATCAACAGCCACACAACCACACACACAACTCTACCAACTCAAGGGAAAACCAACTCAAGCTCAAGGAGAAAGAAGAAGAAGCAAGAAGGACGTGAAACTGGATTGGAATGTGAAGAAACCCTTGCTCAGCAAGGTGGAACGAAGGAGGTAAAGAAGGGTAAAGCACGGGTCAAAGAGTCAACATAACCGGCTGCAGCCGCCGTAACCCGTAGGGGCGGATCACAGAGCCGGGAACCCGCAGGGGCGGCACACGTGCCCGCGGGTGCGGCAAGACCAATCTCTGGCCAAAGCCAATCTCGCCCATGGTCCAATCTCGATCCGAAAGAAAGGCTCTCACAGTTCAGGAGATCCTCGTGCTACAAAATAAGTTGAACTAATAGAAGTGAATCACCTTAATTAAAGATAATAAAATGGTCCGAGTGTAGCATGTATTTTCATTCAATTTCTTTATATTTTCAAAGACCAAGAAAAGTTAGGGTCCGATAACCTACAAATCATTCACATCATTTATAAAGCGATGACGAGACTAGTAAATAAGTTTAGTAGACACTTCATTATACTGTTATAATTGGTTTTAGGATCAAACACCATCAAACTTATATGCACATGCAGGAGTTTTTTTTATTTCGAACGAAAGCGATCTTGAGATGTATGTGGTGAGGTCATAGAACATTATGATTCACACTACTTGTTCACTATACCACGAGGGTTGGATGAACAAAAATAGATCAAGGAAAAAAATAGATCAAAGAACAAAAAATCTCCTAAGTTTGCTTGGCAAAATAGATCAAAGAACAAAAAATTTCAAGAAAACATGGATGAACACATGATGAACAATAAAGAACATGATGAACGGATAAAGAACATGATGAACAACATAAAGATCATGAAGAACATCATGAACAAAAGGCTAAAAAGGATGATAGTAATAATGCACAAAAACAAGAGTAAAGAGAACTTAGCTTCGATCCCTTTGCTCCGATGCCAATTTGATGCATCTTTGGATACGTTCAAGGATAAATTTCGGATCTAGATAAAGCTAGAACTTCAACTACTCGTTTGTTGGTGTGCATGATTGTAAATTTGGATTGAAATGGGTGACGGAAGCGATTGATATGAATGCGGACGCGATGGTTGATTCGATCTAGAGGGATCGAATAAACCGTTTGAAGTGGATTGAGGGTTGATTCTTGAGAAAAATCCCCGAATGTGAGTTTCTTGGATCAAAGATTAGATCCAAGGAAGATCTTTGTGAGGATGGAAGAGGGATTTGATGTCCAAGCTAAGTAGGAGGAAATACTTCTCAATGCTTAGTAAATTTGAACAAGGAAAAACAATTGAGGCAACAAATTTTTATATAAACTATGGGCCTACGAGCCAAAATAAGTCTATAAACAAGAGGCCCAAAAGGGAAAACCTGAAGGGATAAGTTAAAAGGGTATATTCTATAATGAATATCCCTTTTATTATAATAAAAGAAAAACGTGGAAAATATAGTCCAAAATGTGCTAGCTTTATGTCATTGTGTCGGGAAGACGAGACATGCCGCTAACGGGGCCAAGAGGCGTGAATGGAGCCGGTAGTCTATGCCATGGTGGTGTGGAGACACGACATGCCACTAATGGGTCCAAGTGATGTAATAGTGCGGGTGATGATAGAGTCGGTAGCATGGGCGATGGCTTTGGCTCGAGCATGGGTGAGCGGTCCATCGGAAGAAACCCTCGTCCTCATCATCTACGGTCAACGTAATGAAGGGCATAATCAAGGGCGCATCATTTCTACTTCAACTTACAAGAGGAGACCGGGAACCACGTCATCAAAACCAAAATAAACTTGGAGCAAAAGTAACACAAAATCATATTAAACTAATTCAACACAATTTCAACATGAAATTCAACACAAATAAGAAATAGAAGAAAGGCATCAAAAAGCGCCAAATCGCAAACATATAATTCAACACAATAGTGGTGAAAGAAACTTTGCTCATGAACATAATGTAGTAACATAAAC
This sequence comes from Fagopyrum tataricum, assembly GCA_002319775.1. Taxonomy (NCBI): domain Eukaryota; kingdom Viridiplantae; phylum Streptophyta; class Magnoliopsida; order Caryophyllales; family Polygonaceae; genus Fagopyrum; species Fagopyrum tataricum. Next base: position 32,384,734 of record CM008286.1, read on the forward strand.
AAGGGAGGCATAGAAAAAGAAGCGGTTCTGGAGCTGAGGAAAGGATTGGACCTGCATTGGAGAATGAAGACAGAGGAACTCGAGATTTGTTAATTGTGGATTGTTTAGGAGGATCGATCAAAGAATACCGACATGCAACAAATTTTAATCAGCAACAGATCTAGATCTAAACGAATGAAAGATTGGACAATTAAGGGAAACTAAAGGAAAGAAGGAAATAACACAACCAACACTAGCAAGAAAAATGAATAGTGAACCTAAAAAAAATATGGGTTACCTTCATCGAATGGCTATTGAAGAAGACAACAATAAAGAGTCCATTGCGACACGCGTCTGTGGAATAGAGCGAGGAACGGTGGTAGTGATGTTATCCTATATGATGTACATTGCAAAAGAGGCAAATCTTTGTTGGAGGCAGGAGAGAGAAACGCATGTAAGAAGGAAATGTGACGCGGCCAAGAAAGGTGCAAACCGGAAATCTATGATGCACGGACACGGATGCGGAAAACGGACACGGGCACGGCGAGAAATGTGGAAACGGCAATTCTCAAAAGTATAGGAAACGGGGACACGGCTAGGAAAACAATTAATATATCATTTTAAAGCCATTGAAAAGTAGAATTCATATATCATAATGAGAAACATATATATGAAAAACTCAATGATATATGAGTAGATAAAAATATTAATATGACAACAAAATAACCGAAATAAAATCTTAGAAATAAATATTTTCAATCTTACAAACTATAGAAATAAACATATTTAGTCTTACAATCTAAAATAAACATATTAAGTTTTAAAATTTAAGAACGAACCATTCATTTTGCAAATCAACAACAACCGAACAACATAATCAACTAAGAAAAACAATAGTAAAAATTTATAAATAAGAAAAAAGTGGAAGAATTGAAATAACACACTCAACCTTCAACAAAGAAAGATTACGCACTAACTTAGTAATCAAAGTTTCAAAATCAATTTATGAAATCATAAGAAGAATGAAGAGAAGAGCCGGCCGGCGGAACAACAACATTTTAACATTGAAATCGAAGAAGAAGATCAGTGTCCTGCTTACAACAACCACAATATCACAGGTGACTATGATATTTTGGTTGCTGGAAGAGGAAATATTACGGTAAATCAATTTTTAAAAATTTTTAAATATTTGTTTTTTGTCATTAGAAAAATTGGAAAAACTTTCGTCGATCGTGTTTTGACCAAACACAATCAGTTATCCTCGCCGTGTCCTAGACGTGTCCTACCTCTGAAATGTGTCTTGACCGTTTCGGACCATATTTGACCGTGTCCGAGCCGTGTCAAAGTGTGTCCGCGTGTCTGACACAGCGGGACACGAGACACGCCACCTTCTAGAAGTGTCCGTGCATCATAGACGGAAATACAAGGTCATCAAAGCAATCCTATAATGAAACCTTAGCGAGACGTTGAGATGGGCTACCAAATGCAGAGGCCCAAAAAAGATACAAAAAAGGAAAGTCCAGAAAGAAACATTAGGGGTATACGAAAACAAAACCCATTAAAATAGATATGTAATGTTCAACTATGTTGGGATATAAACGGAAATAAACTATTGTAAAGGGGATATTGGCCTTATAATCTATTAAGAAAATAAGGATTTATGTTGAAGTTGAGTTGTTTTAGGTGTTTCAACATCTTTGATTCATTTTGGAGTATTCAAATTTTGTTTTGCCTTTAAAATTTAACATTAGCTTTTTATAGTTTACCTTCATTTATGTTTAGCTGCTTATTCTCGTTATTGAATAGAGTATAAATATAAATCATATACAGTGATCCAAATCAGAGAATAACATTATTGCTCAATGCTCATTTCACGACAACTCAATTTTGTTTTAGTTTCTCAAAAAATGGAAGGAGGTCTTCACTGTTGGTATCTATATTTTGGGCCTTTAAATAAGGTTAGGGTCTGGTAGGCAAGGAGATGCTATGTGAACTTCTTTATCTCATTTAGAGACAGTTAGTGCCTTTTATTGTTGTCGGAAAATGGAGTCAACGTAATGTTGACCAATTAAGTACAACACTTTGAAGTGACGTTATCAATAGAATCAAGAACTACAATCTCCCTTTTAAGAACATTAGAGATAGAATCTACTAGCATGCAAAAAAAAATGACTAGTACTCGACAAAGTCAGCAATGAAAATAATACAAAAACGGAAAAATGGTGTGACTGAGGACAAATCTTGGATTTGGAAAATAAACATGATGCCCAAAGTCAAAAGTTTCTTATGGAAGTTGGCCTTAAATGGTATTCCAACAAAAGAAAATCTTGACAATCAAAAAATCCTGGTAGTAATGCATTGCGAATTTTGTAATCACCACACAGAGAGTGCTAAGCATTTGTTCTTCGAATGTCCATGTACGCATCTAGTCATAGACAACGTGAAAATATCGACAATAATGAACAATTGTGATGCCTCTATGCAAACTATTAACGATACTCTTCTACAAATAAAAGAAGTCTTATCCCCGATTGAACTCAGGCAACTAGATATGATTTGGTGGAACATTTGGATGGCTAAGAACCAAGATATCTTCCAAAATAAAAGACCAGCTCTGAATCTGAAACAAATTTATTTAAAACAAATTGTCGAATGGGACGAAGCTAATACCAATCCGCTGAACACAAACCCCCCCCCCCCCCCCCACCCCCCCCCCCCCCAAACGAAATCAAGAAGAAAAATAAAGAACATCAAATGGAAGAAATCAAAAGATAACTATGTCAAACTCAATTTTGATGCCTCAAGAAACAACAATAATCAGAATGCGTTCGGTTTCATCATTCGTAAAAACTTGGGTTATCCTATGGCTGTAGGAAAAGGAAGATGCAATGAATCCTTGAAGTAGAAGCATTTGCTCTTCGGGAGGGCCTACAAAAGGCCACACTGTTAGGGATTACATCGATCGAGGTAGAAGAAGATAATATGATGCTCATCAACTCAATAAATTAGTCATGGAAACCCCCTGGGAGACGGATATGATCATCTCCGACATCTCTGCCTTGACTTCGAGCTTCTTACAATCAAAAGTCACTCACATCTTCAGGGAAATCAAAACGGTAGTTGAGAAGCTCGCCCTCCACGGTCACAATGCTTCAACAAATAACGAGGAGCTACCAGACGATGTTGTTCACCTCATACAAATGGATGTTGTAGGTCGTTCGGTTTCCAAGAACTGACCCATCTATTTTCCTGACCTTGTATCAAAAAAAACTTCTTTCTCTCATTGGATAAATGTGTTATTATTGGCATTGTATGTCAAGCATTCTTTTTTTTTTGGGAAACTTGGGTAAATGTGTTATATTGTCATCATATGTCAAACATTAAGTTTGATCTCAATTTTAAAGAAAACAGTTATTGAAAATTGTTGATTTAGGTTTCTTGGTGGAGCCTACTCTAAGCTATTTGGAAATTTGCTTGAAGCATGCGGTTGCTCAAATCTCTCTCCATTGGTTGCGTTGTATAATCTTCCCTCCAAATCTCTTTTCATTGGTTGTTAGATTATTGGGTCGTACACTGTGTCGTATATTGAATTGGCTTATCTCATTTAAATTTATTTTTATCTTATTTTATTACTATTTTTTCCTTTATTCTTGTTGTAAATACTTTGCCCGATTAATGAATAAAACAAGCCTTTAGTTCACAAGTCTCTACATGGTATCAGATGGTACGATCCCTAAACACGCTTTCGCATAAAGAAACCCTAAAACACAAACCCTAGCCGCGCCGTCAACACCGCTGCCGGTGATGGCGGCCGACCAACCGACGCTCTAAAACCGACTTCTACCATCAACGAAAAGAAGAGAGGGAGATCCATCAAGTCCCCACAAAACTTACCTTAGGACGCTAATCTACATGCGTCTTAGGGCCCAAAACGAACCCTAGGACATTAATCTACCTGCATCATAGGAACCAAAACGAACCCTAGGATGTTAATCTACATGCGTCCTACGGCCCAAAACGAACACTAGGACGCTAACCTACCTACGTCTTAGGGCCGAAAACTGTAACACCCAAAATCCGTAGGACTCGAGGTGCTACTGGGCTAGGATCTCACAATAGATCCTGACCCTAGCCTGACAACAAGTTCACTGAATCTTACAACAAGACACCGATAGATTCAATACAAAACATCAAACTGATATAAAAGTATCAAAAGGTTTATACAACGTACTGCTGAGTACAAACAAAACATAAATATATACTCATAGTCAAAAGATCCCATATCCCACGAGGACAACCCAATGTACGGTGCCCTCAGCAGATCACCCCTCTGGATCACTCTGCAGCTCTCCTAACCTGCAAAGGATCTACAACACGGTATAAAACTGTTAGCTAACCATACGCATATATAAGAAGATGCATAAGCACAATCACACACCAATGAAAAGTAAACACATCACCATGTTATCACACATTTACCCGGTTAATTATCTTTATAAAGTACAACACTCAAATCGTATAAATAATGTATATGAACATATCTGACACGAGGAATATATAATCCTCGCCTCTGGGAAATAGTGCCAGCTGGAGTGGTGATACGGTCACCGTTCCCGTATACCCTATGGGAGTGGAGAAAGCCCGCCCCACAATCCAAGTCTGACCTGCCCGCAGAGAACCTCCAGACTCCCGGCGGGATGAAAGGACAAGTTGTCACGGCTCTACAATGGGCAATCACTAGACCATAGGTCGGTAATAATCATAACGCATGCTATAAAGCAGGTAACACACACACCACTCATGCACACATCCAATAAATGGATGGTAGCTAAGTAAGTCCTATGGACTTACCTCAACCTCGGAAGTCTCAAACCCAATCAGTTCCAACTCTGGAGATCAACACTGCCTAAATAAGACATAACAACATATATCAAACTCATAACCATCACAGGGGTCACACCTAGACCCAAGGGATCCATAAGGATCGTATCCTAACTCATAAACATCAAAGCCATGACCGGCATAAACGATAACGTGATCATCATCATTCTATCCTCATATACGTACCTAGCATGCTACTAACCCGCTCATACTAGGAAAGGAAAGGATCATACTACTCTAGGTAGATCCTATAAAAGACGCACCTACGGAATGGAAAGACGCCGGGGCGGAACAAGGAAAACCGCGGGCGCGGCAAGGCTTGGCCGCAGGCGCGGTGGCAGGGGCCGGAGGCAAACGCAGACGATGGCGCAGGCGTTGGGACCGTGGCCGCGGGGGCAGCAGCTTTTGGGCGCGGGTGCGCTGACAAGGCTCCCGCAGGGGCAGCTTCATTTGACCGTGGGGGCGGCGACAATGCAGAGAATGATCCCGCGGTTCCTCTTCGGCTCTTCACGTGATCAAATCACGTCTTCTCTCATCCAAAGTTACACATATACATATACATACATAAACCAACATCAATATACCTCAACATACATCTAATCATAAGCTAGGAAGAGGAATCAAGGAAGAAAGAAAAGAAGAAGAAGCAAGAAACTCACCACACCTGTGGTCCTAGGCCAGGAAAAGATCACCAACACAGTCTCAGCTAGCTCCCAAGCTCAGCAACCACATCATACAACATCAACCTCAACAAGGCCACACAAACCTCTTCCAAACCAAGAGGAAACCAAGTACAAGATCAAGAAGGAAGGAGAAGGAAGCAAGAAGGACGTGAAGGCAGCTGGGAAAGGGAATGAAGATGCTCAGCAAGCCAAAGCAAATGAATTAGGTTAAGGAAGTGAAAGAGTAAAGCACGGGTCAAGGGTCAAAAAATCCGGCTGCAACCGCAGGAAACCGCAGGGGCGGGTTTCCTGGCCGCAGGGGCGGCTAAGGCCGAAACGGCTCCCAAAGACTAAGGCTCTTACAAAAACGAACCCTAAGACGCTAACCTACCTACTAGGGTCCAAAACGAACCTTAGGACGCTAATCTACCTGCGTCCTAGGCTTCGTTTTCAACCTCCGTCCTAGGGACCAAAACGAACCCTAGAACGCTAATCAACTTGGGTTCGTTTTCAATCTGCGGCCTAAGGCCCAAAACGAACCCTATTACGCTAATAAACCTGTGTCCTAGGACCCAAAATTTTACCTTATGACGCTAATCTACCTGTGTTCTTAGGCCCAACCTACTGGCGCCATATCGACGCCGACATAATGAAGGGAGGAGGTCTATCAAGTCCTTATTTCATGTTTTCAAGTTTCTATTGTTCAAGATTGGAGTTGTTGAATCACACCTCTAGCTTGAGGATGCGTGTTAAGTTATTGGGTCATACATTGTGCCGTATATTTGGATTTATCCCATTTATTAGTTTATCTTTATCTTAATTTATTATTATTATCTTGTCATTTATTCTTGTTATAAATATTTGGTCCGATCAATGAATAAAACAAGCCTTCAGTTCACAAAGTTGTAAATTGGTTCAACAAGGTGTAGATTTTACATCTTGTGAAGTTCAAAGCATATGGTTACATGCATATAAGGGTTTTAAAAATTACTTCAAAATGACATACCTTGAATTGGAGGATGAGATTTTTAACGAAGTCACACTTGTCTTGTCACGAGGGAATATTTTTGCATATCTCTCATACTTACGTTCCAAGTTAGCTGATTGTATCACCGATACCTTTACTTTTTTTCTTCTCTTTTGTTGTTTAATTATGTACATATGTGAAAGCATTGTATCATATTCATGATAAATTTTGATGTACAAACATTCTTGAACAAACCTACTTAATGCTCATTTATTCGACATATATCCCGTGTAAATTTACTCTCGTTGCACGCAGATGCAACCTAATATTTACAAATTGTTGAAAAATTTAAACTCTCATAAATCGTAGTATAATTGCCTATTATAAGTGTATAAATTTTGTTATGAAGTCATGATTGATTATGTCAATATTATATTAACTCATTGAACAAAATATATAATGCCAATTACAAAAAGGGTAATTCAGCAAATAAAGCGTGTAGTGCGTCCATGTGTATTTACGGTGATCAAAGTGTGGATAATACACTAATAATATATTTAAACACATACAACTTTATTTGGCTTCAACACAATATATTTGAATTAGTCGTTACATTGACGAAAAATAAAATACCATAAGTTTAGCTCGAAAGATCCATGGCCAATTGTGAATGTTTTGTATATTACACTTGATAGTTTTCCATTAGGACCTACTTCATTTCTTCAAAGTCTTTGTGAAACAACTAGCAAGAAACTTTGGGTCATCTATAACATCCTCAGCCACTAAAATTTGCAGCTCTAGTTTTTTCATGTAACTTAACATGTGCATCGTAATTCCCTGCATCAAACACCAAAAAAGTTTAAGCAACGAAAGAACGAAAACGAGGTTTTTTTTTTATTCAAGCCTTTCACCTCTACTTATCCTCTTTCTTCTATTTTAATCGATAAATATTTAAACTATAGGGAATACTATTTGGTATATCATGCTCTAACTTTGATAGAGATTAGATAAATTATACTACTTCGTTAGTGATTTAAAATACATTTGTATCTCTCTAATGGTGGAGTTATATGAACATTGTTCAGAGGAGACCGGATACTTTTGAAGCTTGAGTCCGCCCTTGTATATATTTGATAAAAATTTATCAGAAAATGTTGAAAAAATACAGTGCTATATTTTTTTTATATTTATTTATTAATTATAATTTTATAATTCTCCAACGGTATTAAATTGGATATTATCTCAATTATTTTATATAGATAGAGACTAGACCATCTAAAAAGCTTGGCAGAATATTCATATAAACAAGAATAATTTAAATAAAAGTTTGAACAACGGTACTTAAAACCCTAGTACAGTACTATATGATAAATTGTTACAATATCATGTTGGAAGTAACATTACTCAAACATTGTTTTTCCTTAATTATAAACTAGTGTAATACTCGTACCTTATGCAGGCTTTCGATTTAAAATTACAAATATAAATTATAACTTTTCAAATTTATTTTTAAATTTCAATTTAAAAAAATATAATAGTAGATGATATTAAATATTTTTAAATTTTTAAATTATATTTCTGATATCAATAATTTTTTTTTTCATAAATAGATTTTGCAAATTAATTATAAAAATGGACTAACTAATTATTTGTTATATTTAAAAAAATTTAAAAATTTAAAAAAATATAACACAATGAATATTTGTTTTCAATTTCAAGTTCAATTTGTAATTATGATATTTAAAAACTGTTATCAAATATGATTATTTTTCAAAGTTGGATAAATTGGAAAAAAAAATATAATAGTAAATAATTTGAAATTGTTAAATATATGATTTATTTAGTTGAATTTAACAATCTAGCTCAAATCATATGTAATAAGAAATAATTAAATGGAATAATGAATTTTTTCTAACAGTGTAGAAAATAAAAAAGAGTAAAATGATCTAAAGCTTTAGTTCAAGTCAATTTAAAAATTTTAATTTTACAAAACCAAACCAAAAAATTTTAAAAGAAAAAATATTAAACAATCTTTTTTGTGAAAATCCATTTTTATCATAAATTTAATTAAATTTTCCTTAATTTTTACTAAAATATGTTCACAAAATAGATAAAATTAACTAATAAGTTTATATATTTACTATTAACTGAGACATTAGTAAACTTTTTTATAAAAAATATTATATTTATAAAATTATAAAAGATTATGATATATTGTAGAAGTTAAAAACAACTATTTGGTATTTTAAAAAAAAGATATTTTTTAAAAGATAATAATATAAAAAATAACTTTTAAAAAAAAATTTGCTGGACTTCGATAATAATTTATATCAACAACTTAAAATAATTAATTTTTTAAAATATTTTATTAGGTTACGTTAAATTTGGTGCTGACACGTGGCAAAAAGGGTTCTCCTTTAATACTTATATTATAAGATTATAATCATGGTTGTTTAAATATATAAATTTTTTAATATTGTTTAATGAAAGGTACAAAAAGGTAAAATTTATGATTAAAATATAAAAATAAAAGAGAAATAATGAAATTAATTAAAGTAGTGAATTGAAAAGGCAAAATATTTGTATGGGAACGAAAAGTAGAAAGCAAAAACACTTCCCATGAACAAAAATCGAACTCAGCACTACAACTTTTGTGGAAGGGAGCAATTAGTTTACCAACATGTTTTACTTGTTATAATACTCATATATATATAAGAGTATTATAACAAGTAAATTAATAAATGTATTATATATATATATATATATATATATATATATATATATATATATATATATATATATATATATATTTCTTGAGTCGATCAACAGGGCAACTACTCTTGCCTGCCCCTCCTAGATCGACCTTTGTATGTCTCTCATTACCAAATTAATAAATGTATAACATATTAATACTTATATGAATCAATTTGTCCTTTTCTAAATATATCAAAAAAAAAAAATACAATGGTTACAAGTGGATTTTCAAGTGAATCTCACATATATCGCATTTTGTTTTATTTTGGAGAAGTAAAACCTTTCCTAAGAAATACCTTAATTATTTAAACAAGACATTTTTTTTCTTTTTCTACGTTTGAAGTGACATTAGATATATTTATGAATTTTTATTTATGATAATCTATATAGTATTTCATTTAAAGTTTAAGATTGTACAATTTGTGTTTCTTGCACAAGATATGCAAAATTAATAAACTAATGGAGTTTCGAATTTTGTTTGTAGTTTCCAATCTTATTACCAATTAGAAAAGTTGAAATTTTATTTTTTTTTGAAAATTATACATATATTAACCGTGATACTAAAAATTTATCTTGTACAAGATTCTAGTATCATGTATGATTAATTCAGAAATAATTTTCTCATACACAAGTTTTATATCGTATCAAATAATTCAAAAATATTTTTTTTTCCACTAAGTAGTTTTACATTCCTAACTTAAAGGGTGTATTCAATTAAGATTTTACAGGAATTTTTTGGAGTTTAAAAGTCTATGGTATTCAATATAGATTTTTAAAAGTTCATATAAATCTTTTGTTATTCAATTAGGATTTTAAATTTTTCATAAAATTCTTATGGTATTTAAAAATTTCTTGATTTTTAAAGAATCTATTATTTCATTGATTTTGTAGGATTTTTTGTTACTTAAAAACCCTATAGAAGTCTTCCCCAACACATAAGATTTATACGCCAAACTACAACACTGAAGAACCCTAACGGCCAAATCTGAAGAACCCTAACGGCCAAATCAATGTTTTTGAGCGTTTTCGAGTGCTTGGATCGGTGCATCGTCGGAGGTTAGTTCTTTCTCGTGTTTTCCGTCATGTTGATTGTATGGACTTCCAGTGCTTGGGTTCGTCTTACTGATCTCTCATAAGAAACGTGTGAGCGTTCCTCTCAGTTTTCTCTTTTCATTTTGTGACTTCTGCGGTTTCGGAAAAAGCAGTGTACCGTATGTACTCTCTTTTTGTTATGCAGTCTCGGTATATACATAATTAGATGATTAAAGTATCTTCTATTTTCTGCAGTGCAATTGCACTTTTTCATATGCTTTAATATATTATATATATCGTTATATATGCTTTTTGTAGTGGATGACATAAAGAATATGTATATATATATTATTATAATATGAGTTACCTTTTTGTATATTTGTTGTGTATATTTCGTCAACGGAGCCGTTTGGTTTTGGGTTGATTTTGAGTAACCTGCTTTGAATTGATTTTGCTTAAACTTGTTTTATTATATATATAATGGTGGGTTCGTCTTACTGATCTGTCATTAGTATACATCGTAAGGACGAACATTATACTTACTGGTGCCAGTCCTGATTCTTTTTATCTCTTTCATTTTTTGCTCAACTCATAGATGATTATAATAATTTGTCATTTATTTTAAATTTTGTTGTCGCCGAGAATCGTTCCTTGTCTTTCTTGAATTTAAATTGAAAATTTTGGCCATTTATTAATTTGCATATTGATCAATCATTGGAATTTTTGTGCTTGATAATTAGAATGAAAATTTTGGACATGTATTAATCTGATAGAATCTGACAAAATCTGTATTAACTCTATATAAAATTAAATATCTCACAGAATCAGCAAATTATTTTGAAAAGAGTGAACATTCTCAATATATAATACACCAAAATATTAATGGGTATCATTTATATATAATCTTGTAACCGTTTTGATGATACTAGGCTCGTCGCGCGTGCTATGCACTCGCAACCGTTGCGCTGTTAGAGATATAATATAATGTGGTACTCAAAAGAATAATATAAACCAGAGAGCAGGTGTACTAAATCAACTTAACATAATTAGGAAGAGATCCGATTACATGTATTAGCTATAGAAGCTTAGGGCCCGTTTGGTTTAAACTCCGGAAACGGAAACGGAATGAAAACGAATCTAGTCCATACGTACACCCTTGTTCATGAAGTTGTCGGGAATCATTCCTTGTGGTTTGAACTAATTGTAGTAGAATTTGATTGGTTTTAATACCCTATAGGGTAACAAAGTAGGGGAAAGTAAGTGCATTTTGCATGAAACCAACCGGAATGATTCCATGAACAAGGCGCATATGTGGACTAGATTCGTTTTCATTCCGTTTCCGTTTCCGGAGTCACAACCAAACGGGAGGTTAGTAGTAATGCAAATATTAAACAATCAATCATTATTCATGTTTTAGCTCCTCAAGGGGCATTATTAATCTAAAGTGGTATCTTCTTTTGTTTGTTCCTTAAGTCACCTCATTTTCCACGCCTTGTATTTTCTTGCACTTTATCATGAGCAGTTAAATGCCACAATGGTATCTCTTGTATTCAACCCACTCAACAGCAAACACAATACAGGAAACCTCCTTGTGCACCAGCCCGTACTGGTGAAGGTATTACCTCTGAATATCATCGTTTATATTATGGTATGAATAGAAAAATGGTACTTTATGTTAAGATCCACCTTGAATATTTTATGCAGATGATGAAGAAGGTTCACCATTTGAGGATAGGCATCTCAATAGGCAAAGTCCACCTCTTCTCTTTAAATCAGAATTTATGATATTTTTCCTTCCACCAGTGATAGCATATCTGTACCAACATGAAAGGAAAGTTAAAAAAGAAAAAGAGAAGAGTAAACAAAAAATTATTTAGCGAAAATTAATTAAAACACCTCATTCTTGTCAGTTTTTCCACTTCCTCACTGTTGCAGCCCTGTGTACACCTAGAAAATGCTAGCATATCCATTTTCATATCGCAAGTGAAGCACCAGAAAAGGACCATTTTGCCTCAACAGTTTGACACCCTTTCTACCCAAGTCCTCTATCATAGGTGTAAACTTCAAAGCACTAAAATTCACTCAAAGGCGGAGCTTCTGAACCTCCAGTTCTTTTCTAATGGGAGCCATGTTGTACACCCTTCCCAGCTCCATTGTGGCAACTCTTTAAGAATTCGCACGTCATCTCTTAATGAGGCAATAAAGTGGTCAACATCAAAGATGTCTTGAAATTCACTATAATGACAACGGTGGAAATCAACACAAGTTCATGAATACAGAGAAGGCAGGTGAACTGAAGCCATCAAAAAGTTTAAAGATACTCAGAAACGTCTATTAGGGTTGCACAATGCAAGAAAATCATCACTTTCGCTTTCAAAAGCCTCCTCATCTTATCCGGGAATCTGACAACAAATTTATTATTTATGAACAGAGAAGCAATCAACAAAATATTAAAAATAAATTGGGTAATCACTTCATATTAGCCTATCACCAAATTTACTGTTTGTACTGTTAAAAACAAATATTCTCTTCAATTTCTTAATCAAAATTCTTTCAAAATCAAGCATACATGAGCATCAAAGAGTTGACATTAGCAAAAAAAGAAATTACAATAAATTACAAAGGAAAAGACCCAAAAGAAATGTCTATAAGGGTTTGCACAATGCAAGAAAATCGGATGCTTTTTGAGCAAACTTAGGTAAGACCCCTGAAACTTTACTTGACTAACAGCTGGAAAAAAAACACTTAAAAAATGGGAGAGCAGAGAGCTAACCTCTTGGAACGGATGAGTCTTGCGCCTAATCTGGGCTTAACCTTTTGACATATTATGTGTCTTGAAACCCCATTTCTGAAACCCAGTATGCTAATACTGAAAGAAAATTAAAAAAATAAAATAATATACATATCGAACTAAAGAATATGTTCCCCAATACATGCAAGCCTTTTTCAATCTCAGCTTCACTCCTTGCAGCATCCTCGAGATTAATAGGCAAAACTGGTACACCCCGGTATATGTAACATATTCTACGAACCTGTAGTGAAACAAAAGGAATAAAATTCCAAAACTGAGTTGGAAGGACAAGGTAAAAAGCATACATGAATTATAAGATATCTGATCACTTCCCATACAATTTCCAATTTTCTAAATACGAACTATATCTCAATCATATGAACATGCTTCAAATCAAAGTCATGAAATCACCAAAGAAAATGCAATGTAACGACCTTTGCGCAACATGCGACAAAATTAAAAACCATGCAATATCAGCAACATACCACTGGAAAGTTCAACTAAGCAATCTTTAAATGTTGGGAAATCACCTGAGTAGTATAAATAAAACCCAAACGCAAGTTTCATATTGAGGTTGGTTCATGCAAACCTAACCCATAAGGTTTGACCTTTGAGATAATTTCTAATTGATCATCGCACTTTATCCCTTGACCAAAGTTTTGCCGGGTTATGATAAAACTACCACTTACAAGTTAAAACACAACATTCAATCAGTTCTCACTTACTTTATATGTATCCCTCATCTTGGATAGTATATATGAAACTCAAATGCAGTTCTCACTTTCTATCTTATCCCTCATCGTCAAAGCATACCTTGATCCCCTCAGCCTATCATTTTCAAGACTTTCAGTCTAGGAATATGTATACTTGGACAAGAAATGTGTTCTAAAGTTTAATCAACTAAAATTACATTTTAACAAAGAATAATCAGCTAGTTAGTTAAATGCAACAATTCATATAAAAAAATGTGATTTCATGCACGGTTTTTACCACCTAAAGGATTCATATCATAAGCATAATGAGTTTCAAAACATCAAATTACAAACAAATCAAGTGAATAACAATTCATACTATAAGATCACCTTTGTAACAGCCCCGGATTGCACCTTGTTCAAGACATACAAAGTATTAATCCGCTTCTCAAACCGAGCCGAAACTCATCCTCGTAAGGCTCAGCTGGCAAATCTCTGGTCGTGACCACCCCGATCATCATTTTGATCCAACTGGTTGCCTCATAGAGTCATATCTTCTCAGAGCTACAATATTTAAAGTTGAACTTGATTAATTACCAAAAAATCCAATAAGGAACCAATGATGCACATTATATGTATTATCAACAGTTAAACACATTCTCATTAGTTTAATCAGCCATTATGAACCAAAGTTCATTGATTTGCATCTATATAGTATTTAGAGAGAATTGCTTATCTAGATTTCCATTCCACTTCTTCCTCTACTGCCGCAAGGCCTAGAACAATAGTTATAGTGTATTGAACACATAGGTTCACATATTTTACATTCATCTCCTTTTTCCAGTTAGGAACAAGAAAGTGATGTATACTTATGTCAAGTCCCATATAAAAAAAACCGATCTAATCTGAAGTTTTCTAACTTAATTGGTTTGCATTAAGCTAGTAATTGGCACAGTTTCATCTCAAGTCCAACAAATTTCAGATTAGATTTGATTTTTATAGAGTACATAAACAAACTAGCAAGCTTTCCATACAGAGAGTACATTAACAATAGCAATATGATAGGAAAGCATGATGAGAAAAAAGTATAGATTGGCATCCAAATAGACACGAGCCAGACAACGGAATTGACCTGTATATGTGATCCTTCCAACATTTGTATAGTGTTCCATTGAATCAGTCTCAGATGAATCGGATTCAGATTCAGTATCTTCCGATGATTCAGAAGTAGCATGATACGGGGTTAGCCGTCAGTTGGCCCGATCTTTCAACACCAAAACTCGCAATGAAGAAAATGGATAAAAGGTGGAAACTTGAAAATAAAAAAACGGAGGAATGATCCAATGATTGTGAAGGATCGATAGATGGATAGATCTGGTCAAACCCTTAAGGCAACCAAGAGCACGATAGGGAAACAAAGGCCCTAACACACAACTTGGAATGACTTGAAGAAGCCCTTCCGCTATAATCTCACACGGAGGGGAAAACGATTGTCCCCAAAGCACGAGAAGTCACCCGGAGATGATTGAGAGCACCAACTTGCCAATCCAAGTGACACAACTCAAAACAGCGCCAAAGTTGTTGGGCAAACGGATTCCGCTCATACAGTAAGTTGTCTCGATTCCACGAGAAGAATATGGGATAGAAGAGAAACAATACTCGAAAGTACTTGTGTTTAAAATCAATCAAAGGTAAGCCAAAAAGGACGTCCACCCTAGACCTTATATAGGCTAGAGGTGCGTCATCTAGGGTTTCTTACGGGCTATGGGCTTGATCCAAGATCGAGCCCAATCTAGCTTAAAGAGATAAGATCAAATCTCCAAGAGATAAGATCAAAAATAAAAGAGAAATAAAATAACTAATGGGCTGAACTAACAAGTCTTAATAGCCCAAAACGAATAATTAAAAATAAGCTCATCTTTTATTTAAAAGATGTCCAAAAATGGGCTTTAAAATAAGAAGCAAGTTGGGCCTAATTTAACCACTTAAATTAGCCCGAATTCTCCTTTCTTCCGATGCAGCCCGACATGCTTTGTCTTAATACGGATCAAGTGGATCTCGTCCGTCTCTCTCCACATCTCGGTCGAGCTCTCTCTCCACATCTCGGTCGAGATCGTCTCCATGGGTAACTCGTCTCCTCTTGCTACTAGGCCCGTCAGTGTAAGGGAATGAAGTCGAGCTAAGGGATGCTCCTGCATCATTCTCCCCTTCTTAAAAAGGATTCGACCACGAATCCATAGAGTGTAGTCTTGAGGGAACTCCGTAAGAATCTCCGGTTGGAGGGCTGGGATAGGACGTTTCAGTTGGGTCATCGTCTGGCTCCTCGTCCTTCATTTCTACATTCTTAGCGTGCACCTCCTGTGCTTCCTCTCCAGCTATTTCTTCCAACTCTTGCTGGGACGTGCTATTCTCCTGCTCCGACTATTCCTCGTCGTCCGTACCTACATAAATGGCCAAAGTACAACATTTATTAGTGCGAGGTATAAATTTAACATCAATAAGTCTCAAAGTCTTATCTATAAGAGGATAGAAATACTCCTTGAGCGTAGTATTACACAGATGTCGCGTGAGCTCCTGTGTATATAAATCGACTTCCACCGTCACCTTTAACTTAAAAATTTTCAGCTTGAATCACTCAAAGTTAATGACAATGTCCAAGTGAGGGTATTCATTAGCCAGATGAGCCCAGTGGTATATAGCCAAAGGCTTGCGAAGGTCATCGAGGACGTCGTCAAAACTCTGCAATAGACCGATGTTTTGTATGGACAGCCAGATTTCCTTGTATACATAGCTATATGTAGCACATGTGTAAGGGTTAGCATCTGAATTCCTAGGAGGGCCGTCATTGATGATGATCAACGTCTTCTTTCTCGCATCCTCCTCCTTACTCTTCTTTTTCTCGTAATACTCAGTAACCTTAGTGGGAGTCATGGGCTTCAATATGAATTCCTTGCCCTTAAAAGTAAAACAATAGCAGTTTGTTTTCCCTTTATGTGTTACATCTCGGTCATACTCCCATGGTCTTCCGAGTAAGATGTGACATGCATGCATGGGTGCAATGTCACATAGAACTGAATCCTCGTATGCTCCAATCTTGAATGCGATATTGACCTGCCGATTGATTTCGACTTCTCCTAAGTCATTCATCCATCCGAGCTTATAAAGCCGTGGGTGTTGAATAGAAGTCAACTGCAACTTGCTAACAACTTCCGTACTTACTAGATTACTGCAACTCCCACTGTCAATGATCATGTTACATACCTTTCCTTGAACCAGACAACGTATGTGGAACAAGTTCTCTCTTTGATTATCTTCGTCGAGAGAAGGTATGATACTCAAAGCTCTCCTAATCACAAAGCAGTCAATAAAATCTGCATTAACAACAGGGTGAGGGGCACATATATAACATGTCAGTTCCTTGCCCTACGAGCCGTGGGAAATGGCCTCCTGTTCAGACTCAATCGTTTTCTTCCCTGCATCATACTCAACTGGATGCTCAATGAGAGTAGTCATGGAATCAATCGCATAAACAGGGGATATCATAGGTAAATGTGTGACCAACTCAGCAGTGGTCTCATCATCTAAACATTCAGTAATTTTATTGGAATGAAGGCATAATCCAGTTTCAAATTCTTCTTCCAGTTTACTCTTTTCCGCTTCATCCCTTTCAGCTAGCAAGACCGGTCTCTCTTCTTCCTCTTCCTCAGCATCCGAATCCGACTCGTAATACCCTTTGTCATTGATGAACAATGTCCTTTTGTTGGGACATTCCCGCGCCATGTGACCTCGTCCTTGACACTTGAAACAAGTGATGTCTCTAGCTCTTGTAGAGGAGCTAGAACCACTTCCCTGTGGTGTCGAGGTAGTAGCGTTGCCCGATGTAGGAGCAACTGTGGGCTGAACCGGGGTCTTGACGTCTCGGACGGATGTATCTCGGCCGGAATCTCGGCAATTGTCTCGGCCGGCATTTCCTCTCCACGTGGTATTCGGAGATCTCCTGTCCTGACTTCGTAATTTCAGTTTCTTCTCCACTCTTACAACAAGGTGCAACAAATCTGTCAGGTTTGAATAAGCATACAATTCTATTTCGTGAGCCAAGTAGGGGTGTAATATCCTAAGATAACGAGTCATAGTAGCTTCCTCCTCTTCCTGCACATCTGCTCGAACTATAGCCATTTTCATGGCTGCATACACATCTTCTGCGCTCATAGAACCTTGCTTAAGGTTTTCCAGTCGCTGACGCAGATCTCGTCCATGGTAAGGTGGCACGAACCGGGCTCTCATGATAGCCTTCATCTATTCCTACGTGGTGATGTCTTCATCTAACATCCTCCTTCTCTCCTTCAACAAGTTATTCCACCACATTAAGGCATAACCGGTGAATTCAAGGGCAGCGTATTGTACCTTCTTAGTGTCTGAAACGTTATGACAGCTCCAGATCTGTTCTACCTTCGCCTCCCAGATAAGGTACACATCAGCATCACACTTCCCTTCAAATGGGGGTATCTTCACCTTAGCCTTAGAATATACTTCAGTCTCCAATACTGGATGTTCATTGTCGAAGTCCAGCTCTCTCTGTAAGGCTCGTCTCGGTTGCATGAGTCCTGGATTGGCCCGGAATATGGGTGGACGAGGTGGTGGAGGCTCCACCCGTGGGGGTACCCTTGCGTTTTGTGCCTCGATGGCATCTAATCTTTCCATGACACGGGCCATCATAGTCTCGAAATCCGTACCCCGTGGAACTTCGGGTATCTGGTTCTCGTTTTCCCTTCCTGCAGACATAACTCAAAACAAGCAAACACGTCAAGGTTAGTTAAAGATAACTCCTTAGACTACCCTCTTCAAGTGTCTCGCTCAGAACCTATCTCGTAAGCTTCGGAACTTCCTCTTAGCCGGTTTGCGAGGATCATTGTGAATCTACAAAAAAGATGTCTCAAGCAATCAACAAGTTAGTGCGTTCACGCAGAAAACAAGGTGATCGACCCAGATCTCAAAAGGAAAAAAGACTTTTTATGTGGTGCTAGCTAAAAAAAGCAAAACTAATCTCGCTTGCAATATTCTCAACCAACAAATCAATAATCTCAAAATAGAAAAGATAATTCGCGGCTTTTTGAAAATTAAAATACAATAAAGAAAAAGGGAAATAAAATAGAAAAAGGTAATAAGGTAAAAAGGAAACAAAATAATAAGGAAAGGGAAGGCAAAAAGGACACAAGGGAAAATATAAAAGGGAAGAGGGAAAAGGAAAAAGGAAAGGATTGCAATTTATGGTTGTCCTGCAGCGATGTAGGGAGCTCCCAGGGAAACAAATATATATCAATGACGCTCAAAAGGGACGCATGCCAATACAAAAATCGCACAAGATGCACAACCGCAGAAACTGAATAACTTAGCTCGCAAGTAACGTCTCTTTTTCTTTCTTTTTTTTAACTAAACACTTGCGAGACTACTCAAGGCGGCGGCGGCGGACCGACAGCAGCGGCGGGCGGCGGACCTGACGACGGCGGAGCGGCGGCCGGCTGACCGGCGGCCGGTTGACCGGCGGCTCAACCTCTTTGGTTCGGTTCCGAAATTTTTTTTTTTTTTTGTGGATCTCGGTTGATGGGCCGAGATGGGTCGGGTTGGGCCGGTTTGACGAGGCCCGACGGCTAGGGTTAGGGTTAGGGTTTAGCGACGCCGGAGGCGACGGCTAGGGTTAGGGTTTAGCGACGCCGGAGGCGACGGCTAGGGTTAGGGTTTAGCGACGCCGGAGGCAACGGCTAGGGTTTCGGTTAGGGTTTCGAGGGGGCAACGGCTGCGGCGCAGAGATAGAAATCTCGGCCGGGATAGGTTCGGGTTTCGGCTGAGGCCGAAAGGACTGGGCGGCGGCTGAGGCTTTGGGCGGCAGTGCAAAGGATGGCGCCTGTAGGAGCGGCGGCTGAGGGTGGCGGGCAAGGGTTGAGGCCGTAGCCTCGGGTGAAGGCTGCGCAAGGGCGGAGCCTTGGATGGGAGGCGCCGGTGGTGTCAAGCGGCAGGTATTTGGGCGGCGGGACGTTTTGTGGTGGTGGATGGGTGAGATTCCGATCAAAACGAGAAAAGATCGAATCTTAGGCAAAAATATGTATTCAAATTAACAATAGGCCACAAAAATCCTTCTTTTCAAGAAATTGAATGCGGAATTTGAAAATTGCAGAAAAATAACGAGAATAGTAGAACTAACCGTTACGGATCTTGAAAGCTCGAATTTTTTTGTGTTTTATATGGGACGTGTGAAGGTGTTGATGAACCTGAAGCTCTGATACCAATTTGATACGGGGTTAGCAGTCAGTTGGCCCGATCTTTCAACACCAAAACTCGCAATGAAGAAAATGGATAAAAGGTGGAAACTTAAAAATAAAAAAATGGAGGAATGATCCAATGATTGTGAAGGATCGATAGATGGATAGATCTGGTCGAACCCTTAAGGCAACAAAGAGCACGATAGGGAAACAAAGGCCCTAACACACAACTTGGAATGACTTGAAGAAGCCCTTCCGTTATAATCTCACACAGAGAGGAAATCGATTGTCCCCAAAGCACGAACTTGCCAATCCAAGTGACACAACTCAAAACAACGCCAAAGTTGTTGGGCAAACGGATTCCGCTCACACAGTAAGTTGTCTCGATTCCACGAGAAGAATATGGGATAGAAGAGAAACAATACTCGAAAGTACTTGTGTTTAATTTCAATCAAAGGTAAGCCAAAAAGGACGTCCACCCTAGACCTTATATAGGCTAAAGGTGCGTCATCTAGGGTTTCTTACGGGCTATGGGCTTGATCCAAGATCGAACTCAATCTAGCTTAAAGAGATAAGATCAAAAATAAAAAAGAAATAAAATAACTAATGGGCTGAACTAACAAGTCTTAATAGCCCAAAACGAATAACTAAAAACAAACCCATCTTTTATTTAAAAGATTTTTAAGAATGGGATTTAAAAAAGAAGCAAGCTGAACCTAATTTAGTCACTTAAATTAGCCCGAATTCTCCTTTCTTCTAATTCAGCCCGACATGCTTTGTCTTCATACGGATCAAGTGGATCTCGTCCGTCTCTCTCCACATCTCGGTCGAGCTCTCTCTCCACATCTCGGTCGAACTCTCTCTCCACATCTCGGTTGAACTCTCTCTCCACATCTCGGTCGAGATCGTCTCCATGGGTAACTCGTCTCCTCTTGCTACTAGGCCCGTCAGTGTAAGAGAATGAAGTCGAGCTAAGGGATGCTCCTGCATCATAGCAGCCTTTGCAAATGCATCAGCATAAGAATGACTGCCTACTCCTGGATATGAAGCTAAATTTTCCATCTGGCTGGAAGAATCACCTTTAATATCCACAACCTCAGTGAATTGAGAATGCAAGTATAATAATCTGCGCCTTTTCACTCTAGCCTCTTCTTCCGGGTTGTTTACAACTGACATGGAAAAGGCATCACCTTCAAGCTGCAAGGAGTGGCCAGGCCCTGTAGTACTATTTCTGGAACATTGGATGACGCCTATCATGTCTCTTAATGTTAGATTCTTTAATGGAATGATCCAGTAACCCTTTTGCCTTGTCTGTAGAGTATCCAGAATCAACATCACCACAGGCAGACACTGCTTGGGCATGGTCATCACTGGTTTCGTTATGCAATGGACTCGAAGCAAGAGATACAATTTTCTTAGGCAGGATAAAGTCCTGTGAGCCTATAAGGGGGTTGCTTTCAGAGATAACTAATCTCTGCCAAGCATTACCTACAACTCTTTTTGTAGATAAGGGTTTTACATTGCATTCATTCACACTCGGTGAAACAATTATCTTTTGAAATTGCTTCAACTCCACACTTTCATCTCTACCATTACCCATTTTTAAGGCTCCCAAAGATGTACACAAGTCTTTTCCAGCAGAGGAATTATTTCTTATAGAAGAGTTAGCACCTTCTTTCCCATATTTCTTCTCAATCATCTCCTTCTCAAGTTCAAGAGCATGAAGAATGGCATCCTCCATGCGGGCATATTTTCCCGCTTTTTTGAAGGAAGACGTAGGGACGCTTCAGCTCTCTCAATACAATCATCAAACTCACCACATCGAAATGTCTTCACCCGCTTTGATTTCTCAAGATTGTACCAGTCCCTAGTAAACAGGTAATGTACTTTAAATGGGAGAAAATGATATCCAAAGGTAGATCATAAGCTACAAGTTGAACATATTAATTGCTTTAAGAAAGAGTGGATATGAAAGTTGGCCAAACTTTTGTAATAGGTTTCTTTGCAAGGGTCTGCTGCTTTTGAATATTTTCAACCGTATATTTTAACAAACGATCTGTTCCAACCCATTCATCCCAACTGTGTGAAAGACACTGGAGTAAGCATGTAGCTCTTTCACACACTCTTCCAATAATAAGTCAATTATGAAGCATTGCATTGAAACAACCAAAAGAAATTGTTTTCACAACAACGTCAAAATATTCTCCGAGTTAAAAAATGTACTTACTGCTTGTTCCAGCCCTGCAAATAGAAGGAAGGTTGTATCAGTTCAAATTACTGTAAAAACAATGAATTAAAATCTCAGCAGGACAAAATACAGTGCTGAGGATCTGCAGAACCAACACTGTAAATGACACTTTAAGGTAGAACTTGATCTTACAAGGTAATGAACATAGTATCTCCATTCTTTCTCACGTATCTCAACCTTTTGAACCTTGAACATAAAAAAGAAAAGAACATAAGATGTTTTCCATTCTGTACCAACAAAGCATAAATATGGATACAATCATACAAACATAACAAATATGAAACAGTTTTCTTAAACACAGGCTTCTTGCATATATGCATACCATCATTAGCATGACATTGTCAGAATCGTCATAAGAAAACACTAATCATCCCTAAACATATTAGTTTCTGAAATCATTCCCAGGTATAGAGCATTCACATATTTGACAAATGATTAGGAAGTTTGACTTCATACACTAATGCCAATTGCCAGGCACTGAAAGCGTGATAGAATATCACACACTCTTCAGCACCCTAGAATATGCATTACTTATCCAGAGTTACATCGAACCTGTATAATGGAAGAGTAATGGCATGCTTACTATCCAATGATGGAGGATCAATCCCTTTTTGGTTCATAATCACAGAGTCGTTATCAATTTCAGCGCATACCTGGAAAGAGACCATAATAAAATGATTTAATCCTTTATCACAAGATTATATGCCAAATAGTTGGCCATAGAAGCAAGAATTTTCTTTCGGGCATTCTATCGAACACCTGAAGTATGAGAGCACTCTTTTTTTCTTTTTTACCTCTCTTTCCTTATATGGGAAGCCTCTCTCAGTGGGTACACATGTTATCTGACCAAGGAAACTGCATAAGTTGTTGTAAAGGACAACACAAATCCGTTGAATGTGTCTATGATTCAAATCTGACCAAGGGAACTTCCATTCGTTCAAGTTGGGCCCAAGAGAATCAATGCAAAGAACTCACCAAGATCAACCAAGTAAGAGGAAGAGAAATCCTGATACTGGGTAACTAAAAATAACATACAATAATTATGTTGGGTTTATCAAATTGACCAAGATCAACCAATAAAGAGGAAGAGAAATCACCAAACATGTAACCTTCATTAGCCGAAAATGAATATGGAGACCGAGCCAGAGCGACTGATAGAGAAGAGCAAGGAGAGTAATTGCGTCAATGGAGTGAATCGCAAATCCTAAAATCGGACATGGCAAAGATGTGGTTAACTTGAGTTGCTCACCAGACTGATAAATCAATGCCTCCTAGACGACTTTGTTGACGATAATTAATGAAATTAGGGTTAGCACCAAATTGAAGATGACAACAAGATAAAATTGGGAATTCTCCAACAAGTCGGATTGGGAGATGAGATTGAATTGAAGAAGAAAGGAACAAAATCATACCTTGAAGACCAAACAATCGAAGACGACATCGAAGACGATCGACGATGCATTGCAACCGAAGAAGAGGAAAGGATGATGGCGATTGTGAAGGTTGTAGTTGTGATTACCTGCGATTTGGGACTCAACGATGGAGGCTTGTTCGGTTGAAGAGCTTCTGATAGACACGTACGTCAAAAGCATACAGAGAAGACGACACGTATGACTTAACGACATTCCTGCGATTATTAAAGAATATAGAAAAAATAAGAAGGGTAAAAGAGTAAATGGACTATTGCAAGGGAGAAGTCTCTTATATAAGATTTTATACATTTAGAGAAGGAATATTAGACCTATTAATTGTTAATAGGGTATACAATCATTAATTTAACATTAGAGGATATTCATTAAGTTATAACAATGAACTGTTATATGTAGTCAATTCACTTCAGTTTGTGTATGAGTAATATGAGTTTGGATGTTTTTGGTTCATAGAATAATTTGTTTTTTTTTTTTTTAGTTCTTCTTAATAATAATAATAATAATAATAATAATAGGAAAAATAGGTAAGTTATCACGGGTGAACTAGAAGCTGGAAATTTAAGGTAAACAACATGGTTGTCGGCTATAGAAACCTGCTCCGACGGACCCACGACATTTGAGCAAAGGCAAAAAAAATATATAAATAGAAATGAGATAACTAATTAATTTTAATTGAGAAATGAGATTTCTTTCGAGTCATTCATTTTTATAAATTGACTTGAATAATCGACTTGTGTACATTGAAGCGATTAAAAGTACTCGGACAAGAATCAAGATACACAAAAACATTTTTTTTTCACTTTTGACTTCTTATTAGTATGGATGTCAATGGTTCGGGTGGTGGGTGGTTGTATCATTTCCATCAACTGAACCGTAGTACAAAACCGTTCACCCGAACCAACAACCGCCCAAGCTCCCTTTCACCCTAAACTATAACCGCGGTTGATCGGGTGGGTCGGGTTTTTTTTGGGCTCAACAAACAAATTAAACTTGAAAATTGTAATTACTTAGTTGTGAAATTAAAAAAAAAAACGCAGCTATGGTAGTCATGAATAAATAAATAAAAAATCATCTTTGATAGTCAAACGATCCGTATACAACAATTCAACAACACGTAACTATAGTAGTCATGAATTAAAAATAGTCGAATATGTTGTAAATTATATAGAGGTTTTCCTCCTACAAAAGTCAATATTATTGACGCATTTTGTTTTCCTGATTTGGAACCATTATTAGTTGTCCATAGCTATCATGTAGAAAAATACGATGTATCATTAAACGACGGTAGATGTACTAGATGGAAACAAAAGCACCAGTGCCGGGATGAAATTGCGAGGAAGGCGCAAAAGCATCAATTTAGTAGAAATTTATTAAGAATTCACATAAACATATTTAAAAGGTTTGGTGGAGTTGTTTTTCAAGAGACATTGGTGTTGGTGAAGGGTCTGGTCAGTGGAGATGGCAGACGTAAAAAATGCATTGTTGAAGCAGGCAATGGTGTTCAAGAGAAGAAGTAAGAGGTGGGGTTCACGAGGCGCCGGTGTTTAAGATCCGTCGGAGATGATGATTAAATCAATGCATTGAAACAAAAAATTTGGTGGCTAAGGTTTAAGAGAGGGTGGTAAGACATTTGAACATCGGGTGAACATCGGATGAATGCCGAGCCGGTTGATGGTTCGGGTGATGGTCTTTAATATTGTCACCCTAAACCGTAACCGGACCATCAACTGATCAACCATCATCCGCATTCTAACCACATTTTATCGGATTTTCGACCATTCGAATGGTTCGGGTTTTCGGGTAACCACCGGTTGCGGGTGAGATTGTCATCCCTACTTATCGATACATTTTAGCTCTTAGAAGGGGGATTTTTTCCCACCTATTTTTGGGGGAAAAAAGAAGAACCTTTGGCCTTTATCTATCGCTTCTTCTTCTTCTTCTTTTTTATCGATTATAATCTTGATCATAAAAAGATATAAGTACTTTACGATCCTTCTCATTTCTCAGCAAAAAAAATAAGTTGTCGTTGAAAAGTAACCTATATATATGATAAGTTACCTTGAGACCAAAGTGATAAACCTTGAGACCAAAGAGACGTAAAATCATATTCCGTAGTACGATCATAAAACGTTGCTCCATAAAGTGTTTCTTCTTGTCCAACATACACTTTACTTTCCTCACATAGTCCAACCCATCTCCAATCCTTTTAGTGTATTGAATAGGCAATGTGAACCATCCCGCTCTATTACCCCCCCACGTATCAAGATCACTTTCATCCGAGGATGAAAATTCCTTCATGTGTATATAATAAGTTTGATGATGCTTGATCCTAAAATCAACTTATAGTAATAAATGACTAAAATTATTTACTAATTAGTAAAATAGTTTTCGTTTTATCGAACACTAACTTTTGTTGATCGCTAAAACGTAAAGAAAGTGAAGAGAAATACATGCCTGTAATCCTGATACTCTTCTCATATTAGCCATGAGAAGACCTCTAATTTGTTGACCCTCCTTGGGTGCTGCACTCAACTCAATTCTTCAGTTCATGAAATCATAACTCAATATGCAAACTATAAGAGCTAAGTTTACTAATTGTCCATATGTACCAGAAGAGCTTTGAGCATCAATGTATTTCATAAATCCACCCCATATAATCCCGCATAGCACGTCATTGATCGTCTTCATGCCCACCATCAAGTACAAGTCATAACTATATGTTATTATTATTTTATATATATATATATATATATATATATATATATATATAAATATTACTAATTTTGTTACCGCGTTTGGAATAGCCTTCTTAACAAGCTTCACGTCATCCAAATCGAAGGTCGTAGTGGCCAATTTCTGAGGCCAATATGAAACATACTTGTTCTTATTATCATTCAGCACCGTCCTTTTATCTTTGACTAGCAACCCTTCGGCCATAACTGGGCACAAAACACCATAGAATTCCAAACATACATCAAATTACCCTTTTGCCCTCCACCCTTATTACTCCACTTCCTTCTGGCGTCATTCAAAGTCACAGTCTGTAACACCCCAAATCTGTAGGACTCGAGGTGCTACTGGGCTAGGATCTCACAATGGATCTTGACCCTAGCCTGACAACAATTTCACTTAATCATACAACAAGACACTGATAGATTAAATACAAAACATCAAACTAATATATAAATCGCAAAAGGTAGTACATAAGTACCGTTGAGTACAAAAGAAACATATATCCGTACATCAAATATCCCATATCCCAAGATAATAATCCCAGTATACTGAGCCCTCAGCGGATCACCCCTCTGGATCACTCTGCAACTCTCCTAACCTGCAAAGGATCTACAACACGGTATAAAACCGTTAGCTAACCATACACGAATATAAGAAGATGCATCAGCACAATCACACACCAATGAATAGTAAACACATCAACATGCTATCACACATTTACCCGGTTTATTATCTTAATAACGTCCAGTCACTCAAGCGTGTATATATATATATATATATATATATATCAATATGAATATATGTGACACGAAGAATATAACCCTCGCCTCTGGGTGCTCATGGCAGCTGGAGTGGTCCCTGATCACACTCACCCGTGTACCCTGAGGTAATGGAGAGTGGCCAACCGTTTACCAAGTCTGACCCAACCACAGAGAACCGCCTAGACTCCAAAGGGATGAAAGGGACAACTGTCATGTAAGAGCCGTAGTCTTTCGGGCCGAGACCGGACCTTGTCCGAGATTAGCTTTGGCCGAGGTTGGTCTTGCCGCTCCCGCGGTGAGTGGCGCCGCCCCTGCGGCTGCTTGGACCGCCCCCGCGGTTTCCGGCGGCTGCAGCCGTTTTTGTTGACCTTTTTTGACCTTGCTTTACCCTTTACTTCACCCATTCTCACCTTTGGTTGATCAAGGGTTTCTTCATCCTCTTGCTCCAGTTTCTCTCCACGCATCCTTGCTTCCCTTTGCTCCCCTTTGATCTTGTTCTAGCTTGGAAGAGTTTGTGAGAGTTGGAAGTGTGTAGTGCTTGTGTAAGTTGTGGCTTTGGATATGCTAGGCTTGGAAGCCAGCCTTGGTAGCAGTCGAGCTCTCCTGCAGCCTTAGACCACAAGTGTGGTAAGGTTTCTTCTCCTCTCTTCTTTCTTTCTTGCCTTCCTTCATAATTTAGGATTAGATGATTGCCTAGGCACGTTTTGATGCTGGTATGTGTATGTATGTGTTTGGGATTGGCTTTAGATGAGAGAAGACGGGAATTGATCACGTGAAGGACTGAGGAGAAACGCAGAATAATGCTCTGCGCAGTCGCCGCCCCCGCGGCAGTGAGTCACAGCCCTCGCGGCCACATCCCGCCGCGCCCGCAGCCACCTGCTTTCGCCCCTGCGTCCCTTGTGACCCGCAAGTGCGTTTTGTCCTAGATCTACCTAAGGCTAGGTAGATCATTTTCCTTCCTAGTATGAGTGTTAGTAGCATGCTAGGTGCGAGTTGAGGTTAGAGTGAGTTGAGTACGGAACTGTTATGCCGGTTACGGCCTTGAGGATTACGAGTTGGAGTATGATCCGTATGGATCCCTTGGGTCTAGGTGTGACCCCTTGTATGTATATGTATATGATGTATGCGTTATATCTTGTTTAGGTTGAGTTGATCTCTAGAGCGGAGCCGAGTATTCTGAGTCTGTGACTCCCGAGGTTGAGGTAAGTCCATAGGACTTACTTAGCTACCCTCCATATATTGGATGTGTGCCTGAGTGGTGGATGTTATGCTTTATAGCCCGTATGATATATTGTATTACTGACCTATGGTCTATTGACTACCCATTGTAGGGCCGTGACAGCTTGTCCATTCATCCCGCTGGGAGTCTGGAGGTTCTCTTCGGGCAGGCCCGTATGACTCAGTGGGCCGGCCACCTGCACCACTCCCATAGGGTACACGGGAGGTGGGACCGGATCCCATTCCAGCTGGCACCATTCCCGAGAGGCGAGGGTTATATTCCTTGTGTCACATACGTTCATATTGAGTTATTATTTATACGTTGTATGCGCCGGACTATTATTATAAGATAATAAAATGGGTAAAAATGTGACAGCGTGTTTATATGTTTAAGTTCTGACGTGTGCATGTGCTCTAACATCTTCCTTTATATGTGTTTGGTTAGCTAATGGTGTAATGCCGTGTTGTAGACTTTGCAGGTTAGGACACTGCAGAGTGATCCAGACGGGGCGATCTGCTGAGGGCTCCGTACACTGGGGTTATACTCGTGGATGGGTATTTTGGATATGTATATATATATATATATGATATGTTTTGTTGTACTCATCAGTTGTATAAACCTTTTGACATGTTAATATATCAATTTCATGTTTTGGTTTTAATCTGTTTGTGCCTTGTTGTAAGATCGGTGAAATTGTTGTCACGCTAGGGTTAGGATCCATTGTGAGATCCTAGCCCGGTAGCACCTCGAGTCCCGCGGATTCGGGGTGTTACATGTCAAGCCCTACAATGGGCAATCACTATACAGTAAGTCAATAATCATCATATCTCATGCTATAAAGAAAATAACACATACACCACTCATGCACACATCCAATATAAGGATGGCAGCTAAGTAAGTCCTATGGACTTACCTCAATCTCGGAAGTAATCCCAACTATGATCAACTCTCAGATACGTCCACTCCAATCTGGAGGACAACACGGCCTATACAAGGCATACATATATACATATCAATCTACTATCACACAAAGGGGTCACACCTAGACCCAAGGGATCCATAAGGATCATATTCAACTCGTAAACCTCAAAGCCCTAACCGATATATCTATATCATACTCATCAACATCCGGCACCTAGCATGGTACTAGTTTCCTCATACTAGGAAAGGAAAGGAGCTACCCAACTATGGGTAGTCCCGGGACAAGACGCACCTGCGTGATCAAGGGACGCAGGAGCGGAGTAGAGAACTCGCAGGCGCGGAAGGGATCAGCCGTAGGCGCGGTGACACGGGACGCAGGCAACACAGGCAAGGCGCTGGCGCTAGCGCGGGTGCTGCGGCACGGCTTCCGCAGGGGCGGCGGCTTCTAGGCGCGGGGGCGGCGTCTGTGCAGAACGTGATCCCGCGGCTTCTCTTCGGCTCTTCACGTGATCAAATCACGTCTTCTCTCATCCAAAACCACACACATACATATACATACACATTCCAACATTAATCTACATCCACATACATCTAAACCTAAGCTAAGAGGATGGAATCAAGGAAATAAAGAAGGAGAAGCAAGAACACTTACCACTACTAAAGGTCTAGGCAAAACAAGAGCACAAGCACTATCTCAGCTGGCTTCACAAGCTCAACAGCTAAGCACATCATCAACCAACATCAACCACACACACCAAAACTCTTCCAAACTCAAGAGAGATCAAGAACAAGATCAAGAAGGGTGAAGGAGAAGCAAGGAGGACGTAGGGGCTGGAAAGGAGAAGTGAAGAAGGTAGCCCTTGCTCAGCAAGGAAAGGAAAGATGTAAGCAAAGGGTAAAGCACGGGTCAAAGGAGTCAACAAAACCGCCTGCAGCCGCCGGAAACCGCAGCGGCGGTTCCCTGAGCCACAGGGGCGGCAGTCGTGCCCGCGGGTGCGGAAAGGCCAATCTCGGCTAAGGTCCAATCTCAGTCCGAAAGACTAAGGCTCTTACATCTCACCTCCCTAAAAACAAGTTTCGTCGCGAAACTTGCAAATTCCTGAAACCACTCGGACTCCAAAAGCCGAGGTACACTCTCTCTATAACCTCAAACATAAGCATGGAGGAAAGCATCAACTCCAGCAATAAAACACTATCCAAGGCCTAGAGGAACCATCTCTAGCCAGCTATAAACACATCACAAGGCATAGAGGAATCATATCTCTATCCGTATCATATCCATAACAGAAAGGCATGGAGGGAGAACATCTCCAGCACTACTATGTCCATCAAAGTAGCATGGAGGAAAGATCCATCTCCAGCTAAACCTATCATATCACCATAGCATGGAGGAAATAACCATCTCCCGCTATAACCAGTAATCATACTAGCACAACCAGATCTAATAAGATCATAATCACATCAAAGCTAGTATGAAAAAAAACACATCATAGCATATAAGCATATAAGCACATAAGCATAACATCACCAAAATAGTACTAAGATCGACTCGTCGATCCTACTAGTACATCTATCTCGGCATAAACTCTGGATAGTTCATGTGGATACTATCCTCAGTCTCCCATGTAGCTTCATCAGATCCTCGTCTCGACCACTGTATCCTCAACATAGGAATGTCCTTCCAACGCAGGCGTCTCGTACCTTGTTCTAGGACTGCAATCGGATGCTCAACAAAGGTGTGGTCCGGCTCAACCACCAAATCATCATAACTCACAATATGTCTCGGATCTGGTATATACTCCCTCAGCTGAGACACGTGAAATACAGGGTGAACACCCTCTAACCTCGGAGGCAAAGCTAACTTGTAAGCTGCACTTCCAACCCAATCCAAAATCTCGAACGGTCCGACATATCGGGGCTCAACATCCCCTCAATGCCAAATCGCCTAACACCTCGTGTAGGGGACACTCTCTCAGCCACACATGGGCTCCAACTTTGAACTCTAGAAGTCTACGCCTCCTATCAGCATAAGACTTCTGACGGCTCTGCGCTATCAACATCCGCTCTCGAATCAGTGCTACTCGAGCCACATCATCCTGAATCTAATCAGGTGTCAAACCACTGGCCGTACTAGGTTCATCCCAACATAACGGTGTACGACATCTCTGCCCATACATTGCCTCATAGGGGCCATCCCAATAGATGTATGCCAACACACAAACTCGCAGCATATCCTCCAGCGTCTGAATGGTCCTCTCTAACTGACCATCTGTCTGAGGATGGAACGCAGTAGTAAAGTGCAAACTTGTCCCCAAAGCAGTATGAATCTGCTGCCAGAATCTCGAGATAAATCGTCCATCTCTGTCAGAGACGATCGTCCTCGGTACACCATGGAGTCTCACTATCTGCCTAGTGTACTCCTCAGCTAATCTGCTCACCGGCCACGTCTCTCTAATACGAATGAAATGTGCCGTCTTCGTCAATCGGTCCACTATGACCCAGATGGCATCAAAACTCCGGCTCAGCCTCATTCCAGTCACAAAATCCATGGTGACGTCCTCCCACTTCCTCTGTGGAACAGGAAGTGGATGGAGCTCACATCCAGGTCTGCAATGCTCTATCTTGACCTGTTGGCAGGTCGCACACTGTGCCACAAATCTGGCCACATCGGGCTTCAGCCCTCCCCATCAATATAGACGTCTCAAATCCTGATACATCTTACTCGTACCTGGATGTACAGAGTAAGGTGTACAGTAAGCCTCCTGTAAAATCCTCTGTCTCAGCTCTGTATCAGCAGGTACACAGACGCGACTGCGGCGTCTCAAAACTCCATCTGCTCCTAGAAGGAACTGTGGTGCTTCATCCCGAGACATCCTATCTCGTATCCTCATCAAGGTGTGGCAGGTCTCCTGCTTCTGTTGGATCTCACTCAACAGATCAGGTAGAATCTCTAAAGTACTCAGCCGGGCATCCTCATCCGGAAACTGAATGTCCAACTCTAACCAGATCAAATTCCTCAATACCCTATGGCTGTGCCCAAACAGGAGCAGAAGTCAGACGTCTCTTCAGCTCCTCAAAACTCTGTATACACTGATCAAACCATACAAATCTGGTAGTCTTCCTCAGCAAACTCGTCAGTGGAAGGGCAATCACAGAAAAACCCTCCACGAAGTGTCTGTAATAACTGGCTAGGCCAAGGAAGCTACGTACTTCCTTGACGTTCGTCGGTGTAGTCCAAGTTGCTACTGCCTCAATCTTGGCCGGATCCACCTTGATGCTTTCAGTTGATACCACATGACCCAGGACTGCTACCTCTGGCATCCAAAACTCACACTTAGAGAACTTAGCAAAAAGTTCTCTATCCCGTAAAACCTGCAACACAGTCCTCAGCTGTCCTGCATGCTCCTCTCTACTGCGAGAGTATACCAGAATATCATCTATGAAGACCACCACAAACTGATCCAGGAAGTCGATGAAGATACTGTTCATCAACTCCATAAAGACGGTTGGGGCATTCGTAAGCCCAAATGGCATCACTACAAACTCGTAGTGGCCATATCTGGTCCGGAATGTTGTCTTGTGCACATCCTGCTCTCTCACCCTCAGCTTTTGATATCCTGAGCGCGGGTCAATCCTGGAAAATATTGTCGCTCCCTGAAGCTGATCCAACTAGTCATCAATACGCGGCAATGGATACTTGTTCTTAATGGTCACCTTGTTCAGCTCTCTGTAATCTATACCCAATCTCAACGATCCGTCCTTCTTCCTTACGAAGAGAACAGGTGCTCCCCATGGAGATACACTAGGGTGAATAAAACCCTTCTCGGCCAACTCCTCGAGTTGCTTCTTCAGCTCCAACATCTCAACAGGCGTCATCCGATATGGGGCCTTCGAGATCGGTCTCGCACCAGGCTCTAACTCGATACCAAAGTCCACACTCCTCTGAGGCGGCAAACTGGACGACTCAGCAAACACATCTGCAAACTCACAAACCCCTGGGATATCCTCTAATGCTGGACTCTCCCCCTTCTTCATGGCATAACACCAGAAGACCTCACAACCCTGTGCAAACAGTCTAGATGCTCGTATCACACTGATAACCATGCCAGATTTCCCAAGGTCCCAACCTCGGAAAACCTCTATCTGTCCTAACTCGGTAGAGAGGGTACAATCCTCCTACCTACATCTAAGACTACAGAAAGTCTATCCATCCAATCCATACCTAGTATGACTTCCTCATGCTCTAACGGCATGACAAGAAAGTCAACTAGTAACACACGGGTCCTTACAGAAATGGGACAGTCACGAATCTCATGGGTACCTCTGACCCTACTACCATCGGGTAACCCTATACTAAAGGGTATCCCCTCAATCATATATAAACTCAAACACTCGATACGAGCATCAAATATAAAAGAAGACATAGCTCTAGTATCAAACAAACTCTAACAGGTAAACCATGGATCAGAATGGTACCTGTAACAGTCGGTGCAGTTGGCTCCTCTGCACTCCTCAGCTCAAAAACTCGGCCTTGTGCCCCTCTGGTGTCAGTGGTGCTCCCACCACGACCTCTGCCTCTACCCAACCCAGGAGCAAATCCCTGAGTGGTAGGACGATCTGGGACTCTCTGCTGTCCCTGTGTCTACTGCTGCTGAGGTGACCTCTGTCCACCTCCTGCTATACTAGCAGGAGTAGAACCCTGCTGAGACGAAGCTCCACCCCGTCTACAGAAAATATGTCTGTGACCTAGCCTGCCACAGATGTAACAAGTCACTGTCTGTCTCGTGCACTCTTTTCGCATATGCCCATAACCACCATAGTTGTAACACTGTACTCCCTTATCTGCAATTGAGGTAGAAGAGGGACGACTCTAGCTACTCTGACCTCGCCCTGCACTAGCAGTCCCACCAGCACCACTGATCTGCCCAGTACGTTGTCTCTTCTCAGACCCTCCGGTCTGAGAAGCTTTCCTCTGACTAGCCCGCTCTCGCTCATAGTCAGAAGCTCTGTCCTGATAATCCATCAAAGACTCACAGTGAAAACCCGCCATGTAGGTCCGGGTAGTATCCCTCAGTCGTTTGGAAAACAGATATACATGCTGATCCACAGAAGGTGCAGCTGGTCCCAACAATGCCAGCTCCCCCTGGAATCTTATAATAGCCTCAGAGACTGGTACATCCTCGAACCCAGCCTCAACAAAGTTTCGCAGTTTCTCCCTCCTCAGTGAGGCAGGACAAAAACGCTCTCTGATCATGGTCCGCATGTGATCATAACTGTCAACCTGTGCTCGTACAGACCTCCACCAGTGTTGTGCTAAGTCTCTGAACAGAGTCTGCACTAACTCTATCTGCTTGTCTGCTGGACATCTAATGGACTCCAGAGCTGAGTCCACATGTCCAATCCACAGCTCAACCTCGAGCCCCACCTTCCTAGAGAAAGGGGGTACACCCATCTGGTGGAATGCCTTCAACCAAGTGTCTGGTCTAGGCCCTCTATGCTCCTTTGTAACTCGAGCAGCCGCTACAGGTGTCGGTGCAGCTGGCACCTATGTAACCCCATTGGATCTCTCAGATGATCCCTCATGTACTGGCAGATCCGGGATAGGTCTACCTACTCTAGCAGCCTCCTCCACTCGCCGGATATAGTCACGAAACTCTAGTCCTCCCATGGAGACATAATCCAAGTCATCTGACTAGACTCGCTGTGGAACCTGTCTCCCAGCTACGCCGTTCCCAGTCTCAGGAACGACACTCTCAACAACGTCCTCGTGAATCTCTTCCGCTGCACGTGGATCAACAGCGGAAGTCCTACCCCGTCCTCTACCTAGAGGGGGTCTACCTCTACCTCGTCCAACTGCAGGTAAGGCTCTAGTCAGAACCATCTGCAGAGGACGTAAACCTAACTCAGAAGGCTATATATATGCCGTATGTATATATCAAATCAATCACAACAGAATATATATATATATATATATATATATATATATATATATATATATATATATATATATATATATATATACTGTCGAGATCTTTAGAGGGGCGATGACTCACGTACACGATATCCCAAAACATTTTGTACTCATTTCAAAACCAAAACTTTTTGAAAAACCATACCCCTTTCGGGTTCTGGTTATTTATCTAGTCGAACTTTATTGAAGATTACTAGTGCCATTGTTGTCAACCTGGGCTCTGATACCAACTTTGTAACACCCCAAATCCGTAGGACTCGAGGTGCTACTGGGCTAGGATCTCACAATGGATCCTGACCCTAGCCTGACAACAATTTCACTGAATCTTACAACAAGACACCGATAGATTAAATACAAAACATCAAACTAATATATAAATCTCAAAAGGTAGTACATAAGTACCGCTGAGTACAAAAGAAACATATATCCGTACATCAAATATCCCATATCCCACGATAATAATCCTAGTATATTGAGCCCTCAGCGGATCACCCATCTGGATTACTCTGCAGCTCTCCTAACCTGCAAAGGATCTACAACACGGTATAAAACCGTTAGCTAACCATACACATATATAAGAAGATGCATCAACACAATCTCACACCAATAAATAGTAAACACAACATGCTATCACACATTTACCCGGTTTATTATCTTAATAACGTCCAGTCACTCAAGCGTGTATATATATATATATATATATATATATATATATATATATATATATATATATATATATATATATATATATATATATATATATATCAATATGAATATATGTGACACGAGAAATATAACCCTCTCCTCTGGGTGCTCATGGCAGCTGGAGTGGTCCCTGGTCACACTCACCCGTGTACCCTGAGGGAATGGAGAGTGGTCAACCGTTTACCAAGTCTGACCCAACCACAAAGAACCGCCCAGACTCCAAAGGGATGAGAGGGACAACTGTCAAGCCCTACAATGGGCAATCACTATACCATAGGTCGGTAATCATCATATCTCATGCTATAAAGCAAATAACACATACACCACTCATGCACACATCCAGTATAAGGATGGCAGCTAAGTAAGTCCTATGGACTTACCACAATCTCGGAAGTAATCCCAACTATGATCAACTCTCAGATACGTCCACTCCAATCTGGAGGACAACACGGCCTATACAAGGCATACATATATACATATAAATCTACTATCACACAAAGGGGTCACACCTAGACCCAAGGGATCCATAAGGATCATATCCAACTCGTAAACCTCAAAGCCCTAAACGACATATCTATATCATACTCATCAACATCCAGCACCTAGCATGGTACTAGTTCCCTCATACTAGGAAAGGAAAGGAGCTACCCAACTATGGGTAGTCTCGGGACAAGATGCACCTGCGTGATCAAGGGACGCAGGAGCGGAGTAAGACAACCCGTAGGCGCGACAGGGATCAGCCGCAGGCGCGGTGACACGGGACGCAGGCAATGCAGGCAAGGCACTAGCGCTGGTGCGGGCGCTGCGACACGGCTTCCGTAGGGGCGGCGGCTTCTAGGCGCGGGGGCGGCGTCTGTGTAGAACGTGATCCCACGGCTTCTCTTCGGCTCTTCACATGATCAAATCACGTCTTCTCTCATCCAAAACCACACACATACATATACATACACATTCCAACATTAATCTACATCCACATACATCTAAACCTAAGCTAAGAGGATGGAATCAAGGAAAGAAAGAAGGATAAGCAAGAACACTTACCACTACTGAAGGTCTAGGCAAAACAAGAGTACAAGCACTATCTCAGTTGGCTCACAAGCTCAGCAGCTAAGCACATCATCAACCAACATCAACCACACACACCAAAACTCTTTCAAACTCAAGAGAGATCAAGAACAAGATCAAGAAGGGTGAAGGAGAAGCAAGGAGGACGTAGGAGCTAGAAAGGAGAAGTGAAGAAGGTAGCCCTTGCTCAGCAAGGAAAGGAAAGAAGTAAGCAAAGGGTAAAGCACGGGTCAAAGGAGTCAACAAAACCGGCTGCAGCCGCCGGAAACCGCAGCGGCGGTTCCCTGAGCCGCAGGGGCGGCAGTCGTGCCCGCGGGTGCGGAAAGGCCAATCTCGGCCAAATCCAATCTCGGCTAAGGTCCAATCTCGGTCTGAAAGACTAAGGCTCTTACACAGTCTCCTCCCGATGTCTTTGTACATCACCTGATGATTCACCTATCGCCCGTATTAGCGACATTAAGGAGCAGCCGTCGCCTATAGTGTGGTGAGTCCTTAAAACAAGACATCTTACATCGACTAACACATGTATCTCCCACAAGCTCCGCGATATACTCAGTGATTACATCTTCACTCTCGAGCTCAACTTGTTCTTCGTGGTCGAGCAAACGACGAACAATGAAATGGTTGTCTATGTCAACTTCCGTCTCCCTCCAGTATTGCTTTCCGTTTGGATGCTT
The DNA here is from genome assembly GCA_002319775.1 of Fagopyrum tataricum. Taxonomy (NCBI): domain Eukaryota; kingdom Viridiplantae; phylum Streptophyta; class Magnoliopsida; order Caryophyllales; family Polygonaceae; genus Fagopyrum; species Fagopyrum tataricum. The sequence goes on from CM008286.1 coordinate 32,422,479, forward strand.
CACCAACAAGCTGGAAAACCGCAGAATTTTGAGCATTAAAGAGTTGGAGAAGAAGGATTTCAGGGACTCGATGCATTTTCATCCCATATCCGTTTCCGGAGTTACAATCAAACGGAAATAAGTTTCTTTTATCACAAATGTTTCCTTCATTAATACTCATTTAGAATATATATACATTTTACATTTAATAATCCCAAATTTTATATTAATGTTGCAACTTACTTTTAAATATGTATAAATAAAATACCTTTAGTTTCTTGCCTTAGTTAGTCCAATAAATACGTAATAAAAATCTAAATAGATCTCATTCAGCGAAATCCATACATATTGTTATCTTTTTTCATCCGATTCGATCCAAAATATTATTTCAGATATTCGATCGAATACGAATAATATTTTTATAAAAACAAAAATCCAATTATCTAAAGACATTTATTTTAATTAACTAAAAATGTTCCGGATATGCAAATTATCAATAAAAAAGGAGAAAACATTGGAAATTTTAACTAAACAATAATGACTCTTTGATTCATAAAATAACTTGTAAATATACTTTTTAACCCGTACTTACATAACACGTACTTAAGCATACTATGATTATAACATCGCTAGCTAGAAGTGGATAATGTTGAATCATAAGTGAACGTTCAGTTATAGATTGCCGAGGGGTTACAAGGTTGTGGTTGAGTTCTTTAAATGTGCCTCTGTGGGGTGTTTGATTCCTATTGGCTACAAATTTTTCATTGAACGTGCTGTCATGTTACCCCATACATAGACAGTGAGAGGCTTTACGATTAACCAATTCTTTGAATGTGCCGTATGTTAACCCATACATATGGACAAAGACATTACGTGTTTTGGGATTTTTTAAATTTTGTCCAAAAAATTTTGTCATCTGAATGGTGCCCTTTTATCTTTAAATAATTTTAAATTTTGTCCAATTTTACTTAACTTATCAAATAGTTTTTATTTGACTAATGAAAATAAAAAAATTTTTAGAAAAACCACATAACTAAAATAAAAAAGAAATGAAGGAATTAAATAAAAATTATTAAAAGAAAAATAAAACTTTACACATTATCATATGTCGTTCCGACCTTCGTCGCTCCATACTAAAAAAAGACGGCCACGGTGGCGGCATCCCAGCAGCACGGTCTCCTCTTCGTCACCGACGATGGCTAAGCGATTAAGTTACTCAGTATGCTTACAATCGCAACAGAAAACCCTAGTGTTGTTTCCCTTCTTTCCAATGGCATTCATTGACGATAACAGAGTTTTGGGAAGACCGAAGAAGATGATTATTATTTAAAAAAATCAACTTAAATTAAGAGAAAAAGATCTGTAGAAGAAAAAAAAAAGATAGAGAGAGATTCGACTATTAAGTGTAAGTAGTAATGATAAGATGATATGGATTTGATTTTGGAATACAAATGAATCTTCAATTCAAGTCTAGATATTTTTGGATGAGTCAAATGCGATGGTGAGTTGATTTAGCTATCTTCCATACTTTTCTCTATTTGATTTGTTTCCACAAAAATCAGGATGGTTAGCCTAGACTTGCCAATTGATTATTTGAATCGTTTAAAGTCACAGTTCACTACAAATTAATGAATGCTCAACTCTTATCTTCTTTTCAGCGAATGAGATATAGGTCAACTTGGTATCTGGAGAAAGAGGATTTATGTCAATCCGCCGTTGATTCTGGCACCGCCGCCGATATGCCGCCTTCCCCGTCAATATGTTGCCGGTCTTATACCAATGAAACATTGAAAATGGAGATGAAGCCGGTGTCGAATATAGGATGAAACTTGCTTCTTCTTTTTTTATCTTTTGTTTATTCTTTTTGTTTGTTTTTTTTTTTCATCAATAAAGAAAGGGATTGCTTAGCAAATATAACAAAATGAGCAAAATTCAAAATTTTGTAAAGTTGAAGGGAACAATTCGAAATATAAAAAATTCTTGAGGTAAATTCGAAAAACCCTAAATTAGAGGGGTACTATCCAAAATTTTCCTTTAATCTATATATAGGGTCAGGATCCGGTGTGAACATCTCTTAAACTAGGGAGTAGGAACTCCTAACATCCGTCAGATCAAATATTAAACGTTCGTGATGGAAGGATCATATTAAGCTTAAAAAGGTGATTTTTATTGGATTGTTCTTATTTAATCTCACTAGCATATAATATATCGTTAGAGTAGGAAAGAATATATATTAGTTTTGACTAACAATCTCCAAATTTATTGTAATAAAATATAAACGGCTGGTTTTATCATCACGAACGTTAAATTATATATGTGATGATCATTAAAATATAACCAACCGGTCGTTAGTATCAACTAGTCGTTAGGTACTAAAATTACGTTCGTTAATTTGTTAGGTCATTAAAATTACGGTCGTTAATTTGTTAGTTTCTTATAGTTTTAGGTCGTTAATTTGTTAAGCCGTTAAAATTACGGTCTTTAATTTGTTAGGACATTATAATTTTGGTTGTTAATTTGCTAGGTTATTAAAATTATGGTTGTGAACTAGATTAATAATGTTTCGCCGGCAGTTAAACATGTTTCACTAGTGGTTAAACATGTTTTAGGCCGTTAATTTGTTAAGCCGTTAAAATTACGGTCGTTAGTTTGTTAGGTCATTATAATTTTAGGTCGTTAATTTGTTAGGTCATTAAAATTACGGCCGTTAACTAGATTAATAAAGTTTCGGCTGGTCATTAGGTATTAAAATTACGTTCGATTCTGACCATGATTGCAAACCAAAATGACACCTAACTATAAGAACAATTAAGCAAGTTGTTGCAATGCAACTACTAGTTCCAAATGCAAACATACAACGCAAAATTTTAAGCTAATTGAACTCGTAAAACCCTAATTGCTAAGAATATCATAATTGAATATTTTTATCTGTACAAGGGACTAATTCACATTAGAGTTGTGAGAAGAATCAAATATTATCACTTGTAGATCAATTTTCGAGCTAATTGAACTCACAAAGTAATGAGACTAAGTTAAGATAAATTTTCCAGAAGATCGAGCTAATTGAACTCGCAAAATCCTAGAAACTAAGAGTTGTGAGAAGAATCGAATATTATAACTTATAGAAGGGAGTAATTCGCTAGAGAAGAAGGGACTAATTGACTGAGAAGAGGGAATAATTTTCCGTAGAAGAAGGTAAATCGACTGGAAGAAGAGGTCAATTCGCCGGAGAAGAATGTAAGCATCGGCCTCAACGACCCAAAAAAATGTGAATACTTGAGAATAAGCGAATACATGAGAAGAAGTAAATGACTTGAGAAGAAGGGACTTCTTCGAATACATGAGAAGAAGCAAATGGCCCGAGAAGAAGGGACTAAATCGACAAAAGAAGGGACTATCATTGGTAGAAGAAGCTAAGCGGCGAAGATGGGGGATAGAGGAGTGTGGAACCCGTGATCTCGTCTAATTGTTTACCATTTCTATGGGTTAGTTTATTTTACTTTTTAAAATATTTGAACCCATAAAATCTACTTTTACAATTTGAACCATAACAACGGTTTATGCTTTTTTTTTACAAAAAAAACAAACAAACACGTGGACGAATAGCAGGGACAGAGGATTGGGATCGCTGAGCGACTACCAAGGTGTTTTCCGAGACCTTATAATTTTTAACAAAGTTATCAAAAAATAATAAAAATCAAGGACTTAATTTTATTATATATCATGTCTCTACAAAGTATTTAGATTTTAATTTTGAGAAAGATGGATGTGAAAGAAAGTTTCAAAAAAAGGGAGGAAACACACATTTGTATAACATCATGCATACTCACAACATTTCCCTTAATAAAACTGAAACCATTTCGAAAGAAACACATACAACCTAATTGACTTTAACAATAAAAAAGTAAAATACCATAATTTAGACAGGAAAGTTCCATGATAGATTTTTGAATGTTTGAAAATTATAGTTGAGAGTTGTCCTCTAGGCTAGGGCACCCTTCATTTCTTGCAAAGTCTCTGTCAAACAACTAGCAAGAAACTTTGGGTCATGTATAATATCCTCGGCCACCAAAATTTGTAGCTCTAGGTTTTTCATGTAACTTAACAAGTGCATCAAAATGCCCTGCATCAAACACTAGAAAAGGTTTAAGCAACGATATAATGAAATATACTTACTTCACTAACATAATTGTTGTTGTATATTTATCTGTCTACCACTACCATTGCTAAATTAATGAATGTATATCATATTATTATTATTATTATTATTATTATTATTATTATTATTATTATAAGAAGAAGAAGTAAGTTACCGTAGGTGAACTAGAAGCTGAAAATTTAAGGTAAACAACATGGTTGTCGGCTATAGAGATCTGCTCCGACGGACCCACAACATTAGAGAATCCAAATGTATAGTTTCTAGCCGATTTTAAGAACAAATAATTCATCACCTGTGACACAAGAAAACAATAATATTTGAACAAAGACAAACGTACATAAATAGGAAAGAGATAACTATTATTTTTAATTGAAAAATGATAATGTTCTCGAGTCACTCATTTTTATAAATTGACTAGAATAATCGACTTCTGTACATTGAAGCCATTAAAAGTACTCGGACAAGAATCAAGATAAACAAAAACTTTTTTTTTTTACACTTTCGACTTTTTAACGGTATATTTTAGCTCTTATTAATGGGATTTTTTCCCTCCTTTTTTCGGAAAAAAGCCTTTATATATCACTTTATTTTATTATTATTATTATTATTATTATTATTATTATTATTTTTACATATTATAATATTGTTCATAAAAAAATATATAAATGCCTTACGATCGTCCTCATTCCTCACGAAAAAAATAAGTCTTCGTTGGAAGGTGACCTATATACATGACTTACCTTGAGACCAAAGAGACGCAGAATCATATTCCGTAGTAGGATCATAAAACGTGGCTCCATAGAGTGTTTCTTCTTGTCCAACGTATACTTTACTTTCCTCACATAGTCTAACCCATCTCCAATCCTCTTGGTGTAGTGAATAGGCAATGTGAACCATCCAGCTCTATTACCCCACCACGTCTCAAGATCACTTTCATCCGAGGATGAAAATTCCTGCATGTGTATATAATAAGTTTGATGATACTTATCCTAAAATCAACTTATATTAATAAAATGACTCTAAAATTATTTATTAATTAGTAAAATAGTTTTTGTGTTATCGAACACTAACTTTTGTTGATTGCTGAAACGTAAAGAAATTGAAGAGAAATACATGCCTGTAATCCAGATACTCTTCTCATATTAGCCATGAGAAGACCTCTAATTTGTTGGCCCTCCTTGGGTTCTGCACTTAACTCAATTCTTAGGTTCATGTTATCGTAACTCAATATGCAAACTATAAGAGCTAAGTTTACTAATTGTCCATACGTACCAGAAGAGCTTTGAGCATCAATGTATTTCATAAATCCGCCCCATATAATCCCGCATAGCACGTCATTGATCGTCTACATGCCCACCATCAAGTACAAGTCATAACTACATATATAACTATATATATATATATTCACGTAAATTACTAATTTTGTTACCGCGTTTGGAATAGCCTTCTTAACCATGTTGACGTCATCCAAATCAAAGGTCGCAGTGGCCAATTTCTGAGGCCAATATGCAACATACTTGTTCTTATTATCGGTCAGCACCGTCCTTTTATCTTTGACTAGCAACCCTTTGGCCATAGCTTGGGTACAAAACACCATAGAATTCCAAACATACATCAAATTACCCTTTTGCCCTCCATTCTTATTCCACCTCCATTTCGCGTCGCTCATAGTCTTCTCCCGACGTCTTTGTACATCACCTGATGCTTCACCAATCGCCCGTATTAGCGACATTAAGGAGCAGCCGTCACCTATTGCGTGGTGAATCCTTAAAACAAGACATCTTACATCGACTAACACATGTATCTCCCACAAGGGCTTCTCCGTGCTCATCGGTTGGGCGTATGCAAGCTCCGCGATATACTCATTCACCACATCTTCACTCTCGACTTCAACTTGTTCTTCTTCGTGGTCGAGCAAACGACGAACAATGAAATGCTTGTCCATGTCCACTTCCGTCTTCCTCCAGTATTGTCTTCCGTTTTGGTGCTTTACCAACAGGCTTGAAAACCGCGGAATTTTGAGCATTAAAGAGTTAGAGAAGAAGGATTTCAAGGACTCGATGTTGTCGATCGGACTAGCCATTCCGATGGCAATGTGTTCGACTTGATAGAATGTGGGCGGATCGTGAAATTGCTCGGTCATTGGTGTTGCGGGAATATCTTTGTGGGTTTGAGCTTTCATCATGTTGTAGTAAGGAAAGTACACGCAAATTGCAATGCATTATCATTGAGCATTTGAACTTAATATATAGATGCATCTCACATTTCTCATAGTTGAATATTCAATCTTCTTACCCAAAAAAAAAGTTGAATATTCAATCTCATCAATAATGCATTGCAACTTGCGGTCATTTATATGAAATGAACTAATCAAGTTCGGTTAAGAAATAGGTCCGGTTCGTTCGACAAGAATAACAATGTAGCAAAAAATGGGTCCGGTTTTTTAATTGCAGACATTATAGGCATTTGCAAAGTACAAATGAACATGAAGCAAAATGGCCTAATATACACTAAGTATCTATTTGCGGTCAAAGAAGTATAAGACGAAATTGAATGAGGCCAAGAGTTAAACGAAGAACATCAGGAAATGGGCAAAAATAGCTAAATCACCGCTATAGGTCGCTCAAATTCCATCCACGACTTATGCATGTAACATCGAAATGACTTCTCGTCGATGCAAGGAATGTCATAAAACAATTCTGGACCAGGATCACAACTTTGCCCAGGAGGTCGCTTCACGGCTCGCTCAACTTGCTTACTTCGATGCCTTATTTTCTTTCCCTATCAATTTTAGTCGGGTTGGACGTTTAGCCCATCCAGTTGGACGCTCTATCTTTTAGATTTTATCTTATCTTATTAGAAGATAAGATCAAGGAGATCTAGGGTTTTCAAACAATCATTGCCCCTATAAAGAAGGCTCTTTGGCCATTAGGTTATATATCTTATTTTCTTCTGTTGAATATGCCTTGAATTGAGCTTATTTCTATTTGGGTCTTTTTTGTTTGGCCTAGTCTTATAATTGGTTTCCAAGTATAAACCTGCCAAGTTTGAACCTGCCAAGTATAAACTTGTCTAAATATAAACTTGGGGTTGTTCCTATATATATTGTAAGGTTCCCTTAGTCTCCTATTTTCTGATCATATGTTTATTTGATAATCTAGAAAATCTGGGATAACCTGTTTATCATCTGTTTATTCTCTCATATGTAATCTAAAACTCCTCAATAAATCTCTCTGGAAAGTGGAGGTAGTCTTTATTGGGTGAACCACTATAAACATGTGTGTGTTTTCTTTCTTGGTTGTTACATTTTGTTCTTTCTCAGCGATTCAGCACAAAAAACTAGTATTGGAGCTTTTGGGTTCTTTGGTTTTCAGTAATCTGGGAGAAAGATGTCTTCTTTCAACATGACAATCAACAAGTTCACAAGGAGAAACAATTTCACTCTGTGGCAAATCAAGATGCGAGCGTTGCTAAAACAATAGGGCTTATGGGAGCCATTGTCAAGGAAGGAATCCGATAAGAAAAAGGGCGATGTTACGGAGATGACCACTAAGGAGGATAAGGCGTATTTGACCATCATGTTGTGTCTCGCATATGATGTCTTATGTGAGGATTCGGATCAGGATACCACAACCAAACTGTGGTTGAAGTTGAAGAGTCTTTACACGACGAAGTCTCTTACCAACAAGTTGCTTATGAAGCAACATCTGTTCAGCCTACGAATGGATGATGGTACGCAACTTCGTGAGCACTTAGATCAATTGAACACAATTCTTTTAGATTTGCGTAATATCTATGTTAAGATTGATGACAAGCATGTTGTGTTGATTATGTTGGCATCTTTTCCATCATCATATGAAAACTTTATTCAATCATTTGTTGTTGGAAATGATACTATTACTCTGGAAGACGTCAGGTATGTCCTTCATACAAGGGAACTACGCCACAAAGTGAATGAAAGTGGTGTAGGTAGAATGATCAGACATCTGGTTTGTATACAAGCAGAGGCAAGGGACAAGGAAAATCACGGAAAAAGAACAATAAGTCGTGTTCTACAAAAGGTCCTAAGCTTGATGACATCTACAACTACTATAAGGAGAAAGGCAATTGGAAGAACGAATGTCCTAGGAGAAAGAAACTGTAGGATTCTAGTTCTGTAATTTTTTCAAAAGATGGTTTTAAATCAGATGAGGATACTACTTTGGTTGCTAGTGGACACACATATCAAGATGATGTGTGAGTTCTTGATTCTGGAGCTTCCTATCACATATGTCCTAACAAAGAGTGGTTCGAAACTTACAAGCAAGTAGATGGTGACAATATTTCCATGGCCAACAGTTATGTATTCAAGGCAATTGAAATTGGCTCGATTAAAACTAGGACACATGAAGGCAGATTTTGTACATTGAATGAGGTCAGACATGTTCCACATATTACTAAGAATTTGATATCCTTGAGTATACTAGATAGTAAGGGGTTTTGTTTCAAAGGTGAAGGTGGAGTTCTGAATGTTTGTAAGGGTTATGATGTTATTCTAAAAGATGTCAAAAGGGGCACTTTATATTTCCTATAGGATTCTACTATTTCTAGGTCTATTTTTGTTGCATCTTCAGGGGTTCATAAGGATGATATGACTACGTTATGTCATATGAGACTTGGTCAAATGGATAAAAAGGGGATGCAAATTCTGACAAAGGAAGATCTTCTTGGTGGTCACAAGATCACGAGTCTTCACTTATGTGAGCATTGTGTCTTTGGAAAGCTAAACCACCGTAAATTTCCAAAGGGTATTTACATGACAAAAGACACACTTGATTGCATTCATTCGGATTGTTGGGGTCCGGCTAGCTAGCGTTGAGTCTCTAGGAGGGTAGAGATATTTCTTGACTATCATTGATGATTTTTCAAGAATGACTTGCTTGTTTGTCATGAAACACAAAGGATAAGCTTTTAAGAACTTCAAGGAGTGGAAAACATTAGTGGAGAATCAAACAAGAAAGAAGATCAAAAGGCTGCAAACTGATAATGTTCTGGAGTTTTGTTCGTCTTAGTTTGATTTGTTTTGCAAGGATGATGGAATTTCTCGCCATCATACAGTCAGACATACACCACAACATAATGGTGTAGCTGAGAGGATGAATCAGACTTTACTAGAGAGAGCAAGGTGCATGTTCTCTTATGCAAAACTAGATAGGAAGTTTTGAACAGTAGCAATAACTACAACATGCTACTTCATAAACCACAATCCTCATACTAGCATAAACTGCAGAACACCTTATGAGGTATAGTATGATAAACCTATTGAATATTCCGGTCTTAGGGTTTTTTGTTGTACAGTTTACTATCATGTCAGTGAGGGTAAACTAGAGCCTTGAGTAAAGAAAGTGAGGGTAAACTAGAGCCTTGAGTAAAGAAAGGAGTGTTTGTAGGCTAGGATAACCTAGTTAGAATTTATTTATTCTCTCATCTGTAATATGAAACTCCTCAAAAAAATCTCTCTGGAAAGTGAAGGTAGCCTTTATTTGGTGAACCACTATAAACATATGTGTGTTGTCTTTCTTGTTTGTTGAATTTCTCAGTGATTCCACACCACATATTCCTTTTCGATTCAATTTCTACAACCTTCTACTGTAGAGGTCGCTCGACTGCCCTGTGGTCGCTCAACTTGTCCTTGTCTTTGATCAATATTAATGCTTTACAGTTTGTTTAAGGTGTGTGGTTGATTCCCGTCTTTTCTAGGGTCCGGTAAGCCTGACTACATTGATCTATGATGTTGGATAAATTCTATGTATGGGATGTTTGTTTACATAAGTTATGGAAGTGTTTGGAGTATTCCGTTCCTATATGTTTTTCAAGGTAATGACTACTTCAGGTGACAGTCTAGCTTTCATACCTCCATACCAAGTTCGATGTGAAGATAAGATGCCGTCTTGGGAACTTGACAATCAATGAGTGATAGCATTGATGTATTCGAGCAAAGACCTAACCATGTGGCAATCGAACGACGTTGTCTTTTACGTAACTATGACTTGCATTATAAATTTTATAATTGCCAATTGACACCTACATTATATGCATGTCGTGGTGATCTGAATTCTAGAACTGATTTATCTGATTTCTTCTCGTTTACTTTTCACCGTCTTACTATCTCACTTCAAGTTCTATAAAGATCCAAACTTTCTCTTTTCTCCTCTGTTTTACGAAGTAGTTGAGCAACGTTCCTGAGGGAGGTCGAGCGATCTCTATTTCCTACTTCGAGATGTTGCTCCAATATTGTCTTAAGTTATTTATACACTATTTATGGTTTCAAACTAAGCGTTTTAACCTATTTAACATGACCTTGCTCAGTCAACGAGGATCCTCGATCTTTGAATTGGTTTTCGGTTTCTCTTTGCGTTCTTTATCTCATGTACATATTTGTTTTATTTTTTACTTATTTATTTTAGTTTCTTAGTTAGTTCGTCAAAACGATACATTATTTTTCCCATGTTCAATCTTGACTCCATACACTGCAACGGTTTTGTATTTATTTGCGAGACCTAAGACTCACACTTTATCTCTCACCAATGTGTAGCACGGGCTCGAGCTAGGATGGCAAAGCGTTGCGTGATGGGTGAATGTACCACTTCCGTCACCTGATCTATCACCTTATATAAATCTTTACTTGTACCCACTAGTGGACCGATACAATACTGAACATAAAATATACTAAAATATAAATCCGAAGTATCTTATATAATTCCTGAAATAAAATATACTGAACATAAAATATACTAAAAGTAAAAAGAATTCAAAATCATTAAACAAGTAGCCATTACACAATGTTATCTTCAACTCCATCAGAATCTCAAAGTTGATACGCTCAATCTATTTGACTCGTCCTCTTCGATTAATAAGATATTTTTTTGAAAAATTAACAAAAAATTATAAAAATTGTAAAAAAAAAAAAACAAACTCTACCCAAATAACGGTCAAATAAGTTAAAACTACCAAAAAACTTAAACTACAAAAATATCTTGTTTGTCGAATAGGCCCTTAATGCTTGCGGTTAAACTCTTTGAATGTGCCTTTGTGAGGTACAATTCCAATTAAAATATAAAATGTTTTATATATTTATATTGAAGGTGATGAGGGTGGGTAATGGTCGCGAGTAGTAGGTCTTGGATTTGCTAATATTTTCACCCATTGATCACCAGTAACACCTATCACAAGATTTTCACTAGCATGTTAATGTATTTTCACTTGTTTTTAAAAATGAGTTTTCGGACACATATCAAAATACGCTATCATTCTTAGTTTTCGGACACATACTAGAAGAGGCTATCGTATAACAAGCCCGGATGTCGCTTATTAGTTATTCTAAGATGTTGAACCGTAACTGTAACCTCGTATCACGGTAGTCCGGTGGCTTGTTGTTGACTTCTTTAAATGTACCTTTGTGTGTGTTCAATTCCTAGTGGCTACAAATCCTTATCCACCTTTCTTTAATGTGCCTCTGTTTTTCATGTTACCCAGTACATATAGAGTGTGACTTTCCACAAATCCATAAAAATTGACAATAAATGTAAGGACCCACTATAACGCTAGTTTTATTAGATCATATTTGGAAGGTTTTTGGCATAAATTAAGGATTTTTGTTTTTGTTTTTAAATCATCTATATATATATATATATATATATATATATATATATATATATTATAATCAACAAAATATAAGGAGAGTAGCTATATACCACAAAATGTATACCAAGATTTTATAATCAACAAAATATATAACTAAACTTACATATATCATCTTGGTTATACAAATATTTATTATTAATATATTTCTATTTATTTAAATATATAAAAAAAAACTATATTATAAAAAATATATACATTTTATACAAATTACATTTAATATTATATTTTAATATAATCCGTGCAAAAACACAAATATTACCAGGTTTTGAGTTTACATAACGTCCATGACCTCAAAAAGTTGGGTTAACTGCAACACCTAAGGAGGGCCAACAAATTAAAAGTCTTCTCATGGCTAATCTGAGAAGGAGATCCGGATTACAAGTATGTATTTCCATTTAACTTCTTTACAATGTCAATGGCCTAGAGAAGTTAAGAGTTAGATAACATGGAAACCATTCACATCAATTATAAAGCAATAACGGGTCTTGCAAATATGTATGATAGGCATGTACTTCATTATATTGTTATAAATGGTTTTAGAATTGAACATCGTATGTGCAGGAGTTTCCGACCACTGATGAAAGCAATCTCGAGATGTGGTGGGGTAATAGAACCGGATGTTTCACAATGCCTTTTCACTATACCAAAAAGGTCGGAGATGGATTGGGTTATGTGTGGATATCAAAGTTTATGTTGGATAAGAAGAAGCGCTCTGCTGAGCCGCGTGCTATGATCCAACTCCGGAATATGATCATGCACTTTTTTGGTGTCAAGGTAAACAAATGTTTTTGTTTACCTTAATAGAGTACTTTTGGTGACATCCATGTACACACATTTGTGTTGCAGGTGCTGAACTACCTTCTCTTCAAATTAACTAGGAACTATACATTTGTGTTCTCTAATATTGTGGGTCCGACGGAGCAGATCTCTATCGCTGACAATCCCATTGTTTTCGTCAAATTTTCAGTTTCTAGTTCACCTATGGTACGCTACCTATTTTAAACTTGAAAAATTATTAAATCATATACGATATTGTATATATCCTTGTCGTGTAATATTTATTGAAATAGAAGAAAGAAAATAAGTAGATTTTGAAGACACAAACCATGAATGAATCACTCTTTTTTCGTTATTTAGTTGCTTAAACCTGTTTTGGTGTTTGATATAGGGAATTGTGTTGCACTTAATTAGTTACATGAAGAAACTAGAGCTGCAAATTTTGGTGGCTGAGGATGTTATATGTAAGAGCCTTAGTTTTTAGACCGAGTTTAACTTAGCCGAGATTTGGCTTAGGCCGAGATTTGGTCTTAGCCGCCCCGCGGGCTTGTGTGCCGCCCCAGCGGGTTTCCGCTCCCGCGGCCCAGGGAACAGCCCCCGCGGTTTCTTGCGACTGCAGCCGGTTTTATTGACCGGTTGACCGTGCTTTACCTTCTCTTCTTACCTTGAGGAGCAAGGGTTCTTCTTCAGTCTTCTTTCTTCAGTTCTCACGTCCTCCTTGCTTCTCCCTTCCTCCTTCTTGAACTTGGTCTTGGATTCCTTAGAGTTGGAAGAGTTTTGTGTGGCTTTTGGTGGTTGTTGATGAGTTGATGTGTATTGCTGAGCTTGAGAGCCAGTGGACAAGGTGTGGTTGATCTCCCTTGCAGCTTAGGACCACAAAGTGTGGTAAGTTATCTTCCTCTTCTCTTCTTTCTTCCTTGATCCCACCTTCCTTAGCTTAGGATTAGATGAATGGATCATAGATTGATGTTGGAATGTGTAAGTATATGTATTTACTTGATTTTGGAATAAAGAAGAAGTGATTTGATCACGTAAAGAGTGAAAGAGGAGTCGCAGGATTTCATTTTGCACAGTCACCGCACCCGCGACCGAAAGCTACCGCCCCCGCGGCATCGGTTCCAGCGCCAACGCCCGCGTTATTCCACGCCTGTGTTTGCCAGCGGCCACGGTCACCGCGCCTGCGGCCGAGCCTTACCGCGCCTGCGGTTTACCTGTTCCGCCCCTGCGTCTTGTTCCGGGTCTACCTAGAGTTAGGTAGATCCTTTCTTTTCCTAGTATGAGCGGGTTAGTAGCATGCTAGGTATGTGTATGAGGATATAATGATGAGGATGTGATATATCTGTATGCCGGTTATGGCTTTGAGGTTTATGAGTTAGGTTATGATCCTTATGGATCCCTTGGGTCTAGGTGTGACCCCTGCTATGGTTATGAGTTCATATGTTGTTATGCCTTGTTATTAGGCAGTGTTGTCCTCCAGTTTGGAGTGGACTAGATTGAGAGTTGATCTTAGTTGATACTACTTCCGAGGTTGAGGTAAGTCCATAGGACTTACTTACCTTCTATCCTTATATTGGATGTATGCTTGAGTGGTGTTTGTTATACACTTCGTAGCATGCGATATGGTTCATTACCGACCTATGTTATATTGACCACCCATTGTAGTGGCTGTGATAACTTACCTTTCATCCCGTAGTGGAGTTTGGGAAGTTCTCTATAAGCTAGTTAGATCTGGTATACGGGAAGGGCACCTACCACTCCATATGATATACGGAAAAGTGCGTTGATACCACTCCAACTAGCTATTGCATGCAGAGGCGAGGATTATATACATTCCTCGTGTCACATATTTTCATATGCAGATCTATATACTATTTGAGTGTTTGACATTATAAGACAATAAACCGGGTAAATATGTGAAAGCATGTTGATATGTTATGATTCCTGATGTGTGTTTGTGCTCTAGCATCTTCTTATATATGTGTATGGTTAGCTAACGGTTTTATACCGTGTTGTAGATCCTTTGTAGTTTAGGAGAACTACGGAGTGATCCAGAGGGGTGATCTGCTGAGGGCTACGTACACTGGGGCGATATCGTGGGATATGGGTTATTTTTGTTGTACGGATTTATATTTTGACTTTGTACTCAGCAGTTACTCTGTATTACCTTTTTGATATGTATATGTATATATATATATATATATATATATATATATATATATATATATATATATATATATATATATATATATATATATATATCTATATATATCAGTTTTATGTTTTGTTTTAATCTATCGGTGCCTTGTTGTAGTGAACTTGTTGTCAGGCTAGGGTCAAGATCCATTGTTAGATCCTAGCCCAGTAGCACCTCGAGTCCTACGGATTTGGGGTATTACAAAGTTGGTATAAGAGCCCAGGTTGACAACAATGGTACTTGTAATCTGCGATAAAGGTCGAATAGATAAATAAATAGAACCCGAAAGGGGTCTGACTTTTCAAAAGGTTTTGGTTTTGAAATGAGTACAAATTTTTTGGAATATCGTGTACGTGAGCCATCGCCCCTCTGAAGATCTCGACAGTATAGATATATATAGATATTATGTTGTGATTGATTTGATATATATCTATACATATGTCATATATATATAGCCTTCTATGTTAGGTTTATGTCTTCTGCAGATGGTTCAGACTAGAGCCTTACCTGCAGCTAGATGAGGTAGAGGTAGACCCCCTCTAAGTAGAGGACGGGGTAGGACTCCTGCTGGCGGTTCACATGCAGCGGGAGAGATTCACGAGGAGGTTGCTGAGAGTGTCGTTCCTGAGACTGGGAACGGTGCAGCTGAGAGACAGAAGGCACAGAGAGCCCAGTCTGGTGATTATGATCGTGTCTCCATGGGTGATCCGAGTTCCGTGCTTACATCAGACGAGTAGAGGAGGCTGCCAGAGCCGGTAGACGTGCCCTAAATTTACATGCACAAGAGGGACCATCTGAGAGATCCCACGGGGTTACACAGGTGCCAGCTGTACAGGCACATGCTGCTGAGATTCCTCAAGTTCGGGAGGAGCATAGAGGGCCTAGACCAGACACTTGGTTGAAGGATTTTCATCAGATGGGTGTACCCCCTTTCACTAGGAAGGTGGGGTTAGAGGTTGAGCTCTGGATTGGACATGTGGACTGAACTCTAGAGTCCATTAGATGTCCAGTGGACAGACGGATCGAGTTGGTGCAGACTTTATTCCGTGACTTGGCACAACACTGGTGGAGATCAGTACGGGGTTAGGTTACGAGTTATGAGCATATGAGGACTATGATGAAAGAGCGTTTCTGCCCTGCCTCACTGAGGAAGGAGAAACTGCGGGAGTTTGTGGAGGCTAGGTTTGAGGGTGTACCAGTGTCCGAGGCTATCAGGAGGTTCTAGGAGGAGTTGGCTTTGATGGGTCCAGCTGCACCTCCTACAGATCAACATGCATATCTGTTTTCCTGACGACTGAGGGATACTACCAGGACTTACATGGAAGGGTTTCACTGTGAGACCTTGGCTGATTATCAGGACCGGACTTCTGGTTATGAGAGGGAGCGAGCTGATCAGAGGAGAGCATCACAGACCGGAGGGTCTGAGAAGAGGCAACGTACAGGGCAGACCAATGGTACTGGTGGTGCTGCTAGTGTTTGGCGGGGTCAGAGACGCCAGAGTCACCCCTCATCTGCACCGGTTGTAGATAAGGGACGTGAGTGTTTTAACTGTGGTGATCCAAGACATATGAGGCCTGAGTGCACGAGGCCACTAGTGACTTGCCACACCTGTGGTAGGCAGGGTGACAGAGCTGTTTACTGCCGCCAGGGCGGAGCTTCATCTCAGCAGGGTTCTTCCCCTGCTAGTGCAGCGGGAGGTGGGCAGAGGCCACCTCAGCAGCAACAGACTCAGGAAAAGCAGAGGGTCTCAAATCGCCCTACGACTCAAGGATCTGCTCCTTGGCCGAGTAGAGGCAGAGGTCGTGGTGGGAGCACCACTGATACTAGAGGGCCACACGGCCGAGTCTTTGAGCTTAGGAGTGTAGAGGAGCCAGCTGCACCGACTGCTACAAGTACCATTCTGATTCATGGTTTACCTGTTAGAGTCTTATTTGATACTGGTGCTACGCATTCTTTTATTTCTGATGCTTGTGTAGAGCGTCTGAGTCTAGATACAGTTGAGGGGATGCCCTTTATTATAGGGTTACCCAATGGTGGTAGGATCAGAGGTACCCGTGAGATTCATAGTTGTCCCATTTCTGTAGGGACTCATGTGTTACTAGTTGACTTCTTTGTCATGCCATTAGAGCATGAAGAAGTCATTCTAGGTATGGATTGGATGGATAGACATTTTGCGGTCTTAGATGTAGGTAGGAGGACTGTTACTCTCTCTACCGAGTTAGGTCAGATAAAGGTTTTCCGAGGTTGGGACCTTGGAAAGATAGGCACGATTATCAGTGCGATACGGGCAGCTAGACTGATTGCACAGGGTTGTGAGGCCTTCTGGTGTTATGCCATGAAGGAGGGGGAGAGTCCAACATTAGAGGATATCCCAATTGTCTGTGATTTTGCAGGTGTGTTTGTTGAGCCGTCCAGTTTGCCGCCTCAGAGGAGTGTGGACTTCAGTATTGAGTTAGAGTCTGGTACGAGACCGATCTCGAAGGCCCCATACCGGATGGCGCCTGTTCAGATGTTGGAGCTGAAGAAGCAACTCGAGGAGTTCGCTGAGAAGGGTTTTATCCACCCTAGTGTATCTCCCTGGGGAGCATATGTCCTCTTCGTACGGAAGAAGGACGGATCGTTGAGATTGTGTATAGATTACAAAGAGCTGAACAAGGTGACCATCAAGAACAAGTATCCTTTGCCTCGCATTGATGACTTGTTAGATCAGCTTCAGGGAGCGACAATATTCTCCAGGATTGACCTGCGCTCAGGATATCACCAGTTGAGGGTGAGAGAGCAAGATGTGCACAGGACAGCATTCCGGACCAGGTATGGACACTACGAGTTTGTAGTGATGCCATTTGGGCTTACGAATGCCCCAACCGTCTTTATGGAGTTGATGAACAGTATCTTCATCGACTTCCTGGATCAGTTTGTGGTGGTCTTCATAGATGATATTATGGTATACTCTCGCAGCAGAGAGGAGCATGCAGGACAGCTGAGGACTGTGTTGCAGGTTTTACGGGATAGAGAACTTTTTGCTAAGTTCTCTAAGTGTGAGTTCTGGATGCCAGAGATAGCAGTCCTGGGTCATGTGGTATCAGCTGAAGGCATCAAGGTGGATCCGGCCAAGATTGAGGCAATAGCAACTTGGACTACACCGACGAACGTCAAAGAAGTACGTAGCTTCCTTGGCCTAGCTGGTTTATTACAGACGCTTTGTGGAGGGATTTCCTATGATTGCCCGTCCACTGACGAGTCTACTAGATTTGTATGGTATGATCAGTGTATGCAGAGTTTTGAGGAGCTGAAGAGACGTCTGACTTATGCTCCTATTTTGGCACAGCCAGAGGGTACAAATGATTTTGTGGTATACAATTATGCATCCAAGCTAGGCTTGGGATGTGTATTGATGCAGAGAGGCAGGGTGATTGCTTATGCGTCTAGACAACTGAAGACGTATGAGGAGAACTACCCGACTCATGATCTGGAGTTGACAGCGGTAGTTCACGCACTGAAGATCTGGAGACATTACCTGTATGGTGCTACATGTCAAATCTTCACAGACCACAAGAGTCTGAAGTACATTTTCACGCAGCGAGAATTGAATAACTGCCAGCGTAGGTGGCTAGAGTTGATCAAGGACATTGATTTAGAGATTTTGTATCATCCAGGGAAGGCGAACGTTGTCGCCGATGCCTTGAGTAGGAGGACGCCTCGAGAGCAGGCGATTGCGAGGCTGACAGTTCGGCATCAGTTGTAGAGAGACTTGATCTGGTTAGAGTTGGACATCCAGTTTCCTGATGAGGATGCCCAGTTGCGTACTTTAGAGGTTCTTCCTGATCTGTTGGGTGAAATCAAACAGAAGCAGGAGACCTGCCCGACACTAATGAGGATCCGAGAGAGGATGTCTCGGGATGAGGCACCACAGTTCCTGCTAGGAGCAGATGGGGTTTTGAGACGCCGTGGTCGCGTATGTGTACCTGCTGATACAGATCTGAGACAGAGGATTTTACAGGAGGCTCATTGTACACCTTACTCTGTACATCCAAGTACGAGTAAGATGTATCAGGATTTGAGACGTTTATATTGGTGGGAGGGCTGAAGCCCGATGTAGCCAGATTTGTGGCACAGTGTGCGACCTGCCAGCAGGTCAAGATAGAGCATAGCAGATCTGGAGGTGAGCTCCATCCACTTCCTGTTCCACAGAGGAAGTGGGAGGACGTTACCATGGATTTTGTGACTGGACTGAGGCTGAGCCGGAGTTTTGATGTCATCTGGGTCATAATGGACAGATTGACGAAGACGGCACGTTTCATTCCTATTAGGGAGACGTGGCCGGTGAGCAGATTAGCTGAGGAGTACACTAGGCAAATAGTGAGACTTCATGGTGTACCGAGGACGATCGTCTCAGACAAAGATGGACGATTTACCTCGAGATTTTGGCAGCAGATTCAGACTGCCCTGTGGACGAGTTTGCACTTCACGAATGCGTTCCATCCTCAGACAGATGGTCAGTCAGAGAGGACCATTCAGACCTTGGAGGATATGCTGCGAGCTTGTGTGTTGGATTGGGGACAAGTGTAGACGGATCATCTCCCACTTGTTGAGTTTTCATACAACAACAGCTGGCATGCATCTATTGGGATGGCCCCGTATGAGGCACTGTATGGATAGAGATGTCGTACCCCGTTATGCTGGGATAAGCAGAGCAGTGTTAGTGGTTTAGCACCTGATCAGATTCAGGATGATGTGGCTCGTGTAGCACTGATTAGAGAGCGGATGCTGACTGTGCAGAGCCGTCAGAAGCCATATGCTGATAGGAGGCGTAGACTTAAAGAGTTCAGAGTTAGAGCCCATGTGTGGCTGAGAGTCTCTCCGACACGAGATGTTAGACGTTTTGGCATTAAAGGGAAGCTGAGTCCCCGATATGTCGGACCGTTCGACATTCTGGATCGGGTTGGGAGTGCAGCATACAGATTGGCTTTGCCTCCGAGATTAGAGGGTGTTCACCTTGTATTTGACGTGTCTCAGCTGAGGGAGTACATACCAGATCCGAGACACATCGTGAGCTATGATGATTTGGTGGTCGAGCCGGACCACACTTTTGTTGAGCACCCTATTGCAGTCCTAGAACGAGGTATGAGACGCCTACGTTCGAAGGACATTCCTATGCTGAGGATACATTGGTCGAGACGAGGACCTGATGAGGCTACATGGGAGACTGAGGATAGTATCCAGAGGAACTATCCAGATTTCTATGCCGAGATAGGTGCACCAGTAGGATCATCGAGTAGATCTTAGTACTACGTTGGTGAGTGTTATGTGCTTATATGCTTATATGCTATGATGTGTTTATTTTCATACTAGCTTTGATGTGATATATGATCTTATTAGATCTTGTTGTGCTAGTATGATTATTGTTTATAGTTGGAGATGGCTCTTTCCTCCATGCTATTGTGATACGTTTAGGATTCAGCTAGAGATGGTTATTCCTCCATGCTATTTTGATGGACATAGTGTTGCTGGAGATGTTTTTCCTCCATGCCTTTCTGTTACGAGTATGATATGGCTAGAGAGGTGATTCCTCTATGCCTTGTGATGTGTTTATAGTTTGGCTAGAGATGGTTTTCCTCTAGGCCTTGGATAGTGTTTTGTTGCTGGAGTTGATGATTTCCTCCATGCTTATGTTTGAGGTTATAGAGAGAGTTGTACCCCAACTTTTGAGTCCGAGTGGTTTCAGGACTTTGCAAGTTTCGGGACGAAACTTGTTTTTAGGGGGGTGAGATGTAAGAGCCTTAGATTTTAGACCGACTTTACCTTAGCCGAGATTTGTCTTAGGCCGAGATTTGGTCTTAGCCGCCCCGCGGGCTTGTGTGCCACCCCAGCGGTTTCCGCTCTCGCGGCCCAGGGAACCACCCTCGCGGTTTCATGCGGCTGCAGCCGGTTTTATTGACCGGTTCACCATGCTTTACCTTCTCTTCTTACCTTGAGAAGCAAGGGTTCTTCTTCAGTCTTCTTTCTTCAGTTTTCACGTCCTCCTTGTTTCTCCCTCCCTCCTTCTTGAACTTGATATTGGATTCGTTAGAGTTGGAAGAGTTTTGTGTGGCTTTTGGTGGTTCTTGATGAGTTGATTTGTATTGCTGAGCTTGAGAGCCAGTGGACAAGGTGTGGTTGATCTCCCTTGCAGCTTAGGACCACAAGTGTGGTAAGTTATCTTCCTCTTCTCTTCTTTCTTCCTTGATTCCACCTTCCTTAGCTTAGGATTAGATGAATGGATCATAGATTGATGTTGGAATGTGTATGTATATGTATGTGCTTGATTTTGGAATAAAGAAGAAGTGATTTGATCACGTAAAGAGTGAAAGAGGAGTCGCGGGATTTCATTCTGCACAGTCACCGCACCCGCGGCCAGAAGCTACCGCCCCGCGGCAACGGTTCCAGCGCCAGCGCCCGCGTTATTCCGCGCCTGCGTTTGCCTGCGGTCGCGCCTGCAGTGTACCTGTTCCGCCCCTGCGTCTTTCCGTCACGCAGGTGCGTCTTGTTCCGGGTTTACCTAGAGTTAGGTAGATCCTTTCATGTCCTAGTATGAGCGGGTTAATAGCATGCTAGGTATGTGTATAAGGATAGAATGATGAGGATGTGATATATCTGTATGCTTGTTATGGCTTGAGGTTTATGAGTTAGGTTATTTTCCTTATGGATCCCTTGGGTCTAGGTGTGACCCTTGTTATGGTTATGAGTTGATATGTTGTTATGCCTTGTTATTAGGCAGCGTTGTCCTCCAGTTTGGAGTGGACCAGATTGAGAGTTGATCGTAGTTGATACTACTTCCGAGGTTGAGGTAAGTCCATAGGACTTACTTAGCTTGTATCCTTATATTGGATGTATGCTTGAGTGGTGTTTGTTATATGCTTCGTAGCATGCGATATGTTATATTGACCACCCATTGTAGTGGTTGTGACAACTTACCTTTCATCCCGTAGTGGAGTCTGGGAAGTTCTTTGTAAGCTAGTTAGATCTGGTATACGGGAAGGGCACCTACCACTCCATATTGTATGCGGGAAAGTGCGCTGATACCACTCCAGCTAGCTATTGCACGCAGAGGCGATGATTATATACATTCCTCATGTCACATATTTTCATATGAAGATCTATATCCTATTTGAGTGTTTGACATTATAAGATAATAAACCGAGTAAATGTGTGAAAGCATGTTGATATGTTATGATTCCTGATGTGTGTTTGTGCTCTAGCATCTTCTTATATATGTGTATGGTTAGCAAACGGTTTTATACTGTGTTGTAGATCCTTTGCAGGTTAGGAGAACTGCAGAGTGATCCAGATGGGTGATCTGCTGAGGGCTCCGTACACTGGGGCGATATCGTGGGATATGGGTTATTATGTTGTACGGATTTATATTTTGACTTTGTACTCAACAGTTACTCTGTATTACCTTTTTGATATGTATGTATATATATATATATATATATATATATATATATATATATATATATATATATATATATATATATATATATATATATATATATATATATATATATATATATCAGTTTTATGATTTGTTTTAATCTATCGGTGCCTTGTTGTAAGATTCAGTGCACTTGTTGTCAAGCTAGGGCCAGGATCCATTGTTAGATCCTAGCCTAGTAGCACCTCGAGTCCTACGGATTTGGGGTGTTACATTATACCTGACCCAAAGATTCTTGCTAGCTGTTTCACTGAGACATTGCAAGAAATGAAGGGTGTCCTAAAGGACACTCTCAAGTATAATGTGCAAAATATTCAACAGTCGACCATGTAACTTCATGTTTAAATTATGGTATTTTATTTTTCGCCAATGTAACGAGTAATTGAAAAACATATTATATTGAAGCCAAATAAAGTTGCATGTGTTTATACCTATTATGTGTTCCGTTCGGTTTCATAAAAATAATGGATAAAGATGTTTTTTTTCTTCTTCAACCTCATCTCTCTGTAAGAATCAACGAATGGAGATGAAAATAATAATTGAATGGGAACAATATTTAAAAAAAAAATTGCCTAAAGCTTGCCCGATTTTATGTTTGAGAATGAGGTTTTTACTCTTCTACCCCTGCATTTTCTTCTATATGTTCACTTCTTTCACCATATCGTTTCTTCCTTCTGTTCAATTCACTGTTCAAAAATTTTAGTTTCTTCACCTTTATTCTCTAACCTTTTACTCGACTTTTGTTTTCAATGTAAAACTCGAAAACTTTCGTTTCCGAAAATAGACTCGAGTTGATCGAATAATCGGATCCTATGGGGTTTAAACCATTATTCCTTATAATTGGGCTTTGGAACCCATTTAAACTTCTCAGTCCAATAGCAGTGATGTGCCATTGTGCATGTCCCAACTCACTCCTTGATGTTGAAATCCCGGACCATCTCCAATATCTCGGCCCACATCTCTTTACACCATCTCGCCCCACACCTCCTTGCACCATCTGGCAAGTCACGCCAATGCCGTCCGTACCCACACCTTCCTTGTCATTCTTATCCCTTTTGTAGTTCTCACTCCAATTGGCACCTCCTGGCATTGTACTAGACGTTGCCTAAGAACCACATCTCCTCTTCTCCCTCTTCCTTATCTTCCGTTTCTCTCCTTGCTCTCGGCTTACTTCCCTCATGGTGCAAATGCACACCTCGTCTTCCTCTCCCTCCTCTCTCTGCAACCAACAAATGCCAAGCATCCAAGTAACCCTCTTCAGGACTGGGTGCGACCAACTACAACACCAGACACAAGCGAGCAAAGACATGACAATGTCGACCTCCTCTGGCCTTCTTCGACAACTGCTCCCCTTGAACGTGGTAAGCTCTTGAGCCCTATCACCCTGCTTACTTCCCTCCTTGATCCAGGTTTGAATGTCAAGCTGACGAGGATTGTGCTTCTGCTCAAGCCTTGCAGGAACTTCTGAGGTTGAACCCTTTTTCCCGTTTATGTGAACCAATTTTTTTCTAGTTTTTTCCGTGTTCAAACGACCAACTTTAGACCCCGTTTTAGGTACGTTTTACTTAACTTGAACGGATGATTTTTGGATATGTTACAGAAAACATAGGATAGTATAACATGTCAAAACTATAGGGCGATCCAGCGGTTGGATGGAGAGTTATGACCTCCGAAAGTACGAGAAAAACTAGTTCCTATGTTAGGATGTGGACTTTTGTAATTTTGTGTAGATTTGTGGTTTTGGATTTTAGGAGTTTCGATGATTCTATTCCGTTGTAGTCATGGCTTAGTACATATACGAATTATTTCGGAGTTTTTGAGGAACGTTTGACGTTGTTAAATCGAGGTCAAAGTAGTGAGTTTATCTAGGGACGTTTAAGGCTTTCTTTAAGGTTTTCCTTTGTGAATCGAAAGTTCGGGAAACTTTTGAACTCGTTTAGGATTGTTTAATGTATATTATAAGTGTTTAGATGATTTGCCTAAGTTTATAGACTCGTTTGACCGTTTTAGAATTTTAAGGAAATTCAGGGTTCAAACCGTAATTTCCTTAAAAGTTAGGGTTTGGCCGTTCTTTATTTCTAAAACTTCCCGAGTGGTCTAGAAGCTTCTTAAAGTTGCTTCGATGTTAGTACTTGAATGCTGAGACGTTTGCATTATCACCAAGCTGCTGAGATCACATACGGAATGACCGGGACTTATCGTTAGTTGGACTTCGGACCGGTGCAGGTAAGTCGTTTGACTTACTTAGTCAGCTATTCCTTGTGTTAGTATGTATTGCTAGAGTGGTGTATGTTGAGTGTTTCCTAATTATAACTTGACTAGAACGACATTACCGTTTTATTAGACTCAAGTGTATTCATAACGGGTCGTAGCATCACTGCCCAACTCTGCGTAGAGACTAGGAGGTTCTTTACAATCCAAAGGCACTCACATCTTAAGAGAAAATCAACACGGTAGCTGAGAAGCTCGCCCTCCACGGTCACAATGCTTCAACAAATAACGAGGAGCTACCAGACAATGTTGTTCACCTCATCCAAATGGATGATGTAGGTCGGTCGGTCGGTTTCCAGGAACTGACCCATCTATTTTCCTTACCTTGTATAAAAATAAAAATAAAAACTTCTTTCTCTCATTGGATAAATGTGTTATTATTGCCATTGTATGTCGAGCATTCTTTTTTTATTTGGAAAATTAGGTAAATGTGTTATACTGTCATCGTATGTCAAGCATTAAGTTTGATCTCAATTTTAAAGAAAACAATTATTGAAAATTGTTGATTTAGGTTTCTTGGTGGAGCCTACTGTAAGCTATTTGGATATTTTCTTGAAGCATGTGAATTGCTCAAATCTCTCTTCATTAATTACGTTGTATAATCTTCCCTCCAAATCCCTCTTCGTTGGTTGTTAGATTATTGGGTCGTACACTGTGTCGTATATTTGGGCTTATCTCATTTATTAATTTATTTTTATCTTATTTTATTATTATTATTATTTTTTTATTCTTGTTTTAAATACTTTGCCCGATTAATGAATAAAACAAGCCTTTAGTTCACAATTCTCTACATGGTATCAGAGGGTACGATCCCTAAACACGCTTCCGCATAAAGAAACCCTAAAACACAAACCTTAGCCACGCTGTCAACACCGCCGCCGGTGATGGCGGCCGACCAACCGGCGCTCTAAAACCGACTTCTACCATCGAAGAAAAGAAGAGAGGGAGATCCATCAAGTCCCCACAAAACTTAACCTAGGACGCTAATCTACATGTGTCTTAGGGCCCAAAACGAACCCTAGAACGTTAATCTACATGCGTCATAGGAACCAAAACGAACCCTAGGATGCTAATCTACATGCGTCCTAGGGCCCAAAACGAGCCCTAGGATGCTAACCTACATGCATCTTCGGGCCCAAAACAAACCCTAATACGCTAATCTACCTGCGTCATCGGCTTCGTTTTCAACTTGCATCCTAGGGACTAAAACGAACCCTAGAACGTTAATCAACCTGGGTTCGTTTTCAACATGCGGCCTAAGGCCCAAAAAGAACCCTAAGACGCTAATCAACCTGTGTCCTAGGCCCAACCTACCGGCGCCATATCGACGCCGACATAAATTAAAGAGGAGGTCTATCAAGTCCTCATTTCATGTTTTCAAGTTTCTATTTCAAGCTTGAAGTTGTTGAATCACACCTCTAGCTTGAGGATGAATGCTAGATTATTGAGTCATATACTATGCCGTATATTTGTGGATTTTACATCCTGTAAAGGTATCGGTGATACGTGTAACTTCGTTAAAAATCTCATCCTCCAATTCAAGGTATGTCATTTTGAAGTAATCTATTTAGACATGTATCACCGATACCTTTACTTTTTTTTCTTCTCTTTTGTTGTTTAATTAAATACATATGTGGAAGCATTGTATCAAATCCATGATAAATTTTTATGTACAAATATTCTTGAACAAACCTACTGAATGCTCATTTATTCGGCATATGTCCTTGTAAATTTATTCTCGTTGCACGCAGATGCAACCTAATATTTACAAATTGTTGAAAATTCTAAACTCTTATAAACCGTAGTATAATTGCCTATTGTAAATGTATAAATTTTGTTATGAACTCATGATTGATTATGTCAATATTATATTAACTTATTGAACAGAATATATAAAGCGTGCGAGTGCGTGCGTGTGTGTTGACGATGATCAAAGTGTGGATAATACACTAATAATAGATTTAAACACATCTAACTTTATTTGGCTTCAACACAATATATTTGAATTACTCGTTACATTGACGAAAAATAAAATACCATAAGAATAGCTCGAAAGTTCCATGGCCAATTGTGAATGTTTTGTATATTACACTTGATAGTTTTCCATTAGGACCTCCTTCATTTCTTCCAAAGTCTTTGTGAAACAACTAGCAAGAAACTTTGGGTCATCTATAACATCCTCAGCCACTAAAATTTGCAGCTCTAGTTTTTTCATGTAACTTAACATGTGCATCGTAATTCCCTGCATCAAACACCAAAAAGGTTTAAGTAACGAAAGAACGAAAACGAGGTTTTTCTTTATTCAAGCATTACATCTCTACTTATCCTCTTTCTTCTATTTTAATCGATAAATATTTAAACTATAGGGAATACTATTTGGTTTATCATGCTCTAACTTTTATAGAGATTAGATAAATTACACTACTTCACTAACATGATTTATTATACATTTGAATCTCTCCAATGGTGGAGTTATGAACATTGTTCGGATCATTCATATATAAAAGTTTGAACAAAATATTCATTTAAACAAGAATAATTTAAATAAAAGTTTGAACAACGGAACTTAAAACCCTAGAACAATACTATCTGATAAGTTGTTACAATATCGTATTGGAAATAACATATCTCAAACATGTATGGTTTTCCCTTATAAATTATAACCGAAGTGCATGTTTTACTTGTTATAATACTCTTAAAAATATATATAACTTTTTTCTTGAGTCGATCAACAGGGCAACTAGTCTTGCCTGCCCCTCCTAGATCGACCTTTGTATGTCTCCAGGCCAATTACCAAATTAATGAATGTATATCATATTAATACTTATATGAATCAATTTGTCCTTTTCTAAATATATCAAAAAAAAAAAAAAACAATGGTTACAATTGGATTTTCAAATGAATCTCACATATATCGCATTTTGTTTTATTTTGGAGAAGTAAAACCTTTTCTAAGAAATAGCTTAATTATTTAAACAAGACATTTTTTTTTCTTTTTCTACGTTTGAAGTGACATTAGATATATTTATGATTTTTTTTAATGATAATCTATATAATATTTTATTTAAATTTGAGATTTTACAATTTGTGTTTCTTGCACGAAATATTCAAAATTAATAAACTGATGTAGTTGTGGAGTTTCGAACTTTGTTTTGTAGTCTCCTGTTTTATTACCAATTAGGCAAGTTAAATTTTTTTTTTTTTTTTTGAAAATTATACATATGTTAACCTTGGTACTAAAAATTTATCTTGTACAATATTCTAGTATCATGTATGATTAATTCAGAAATAAATTTTTTTTATACACAATTTTTATATCGTATCAAATAATTCAAAAATATTTTTTCTACCACCAAGTAGTTTTTCATTTCTAACTCAGATTCGTACACGTAATTTATCATTTTCTTGTATAAAAAAATTAAATTTTCTTGCTCCATATTTGTATCTCGTACCTAAAATTCTTATTGTTATTCATATAGAATAATTAATTTATCAAATTATTTTGAAAAGAGTGAACATTCTCAATATATAATACACCAAAATATTAATGGGTATCATTCATATATAATCTTGTAACTGTTTTGATGATATTTTATACATTTAGAGAAGAAATATTAGACCTATTAATTGTTAATAGGGTATACAATCATTAATTTAACATCAGAGGATATTCATTAAGTTATAACAATGAAATGTTATATTACGTAGTCAATTAACTTTAGTTTGTATATGAGTAATAATAATAATAATAATAATAATAATAATAATAATAATGATAATAATAGGTAAGTTACCACAGGTGAACTAGAAGCTGAAAATTTAAGGTAAACAACATGATTGTCGGCTATAGAGATCTGCTCCGACGGACCCACGACATTAGAGAATCCAAATGTATAGTTTCTAGCCGATTTTAAGAACAGATAATTCATCACCTGTAACACAAGAAAACAATAATATTTAAACAAAGGCAAACGTACGTAAATTGAAAAGAGATAACTAATTATTTTTTAATTGAGAAATGATAATGTTCTCGAGTCAATCATTTTTTTAAATTGACTAGAATAATCGACTTGTGTACAATGAAGCGATTGAAAGTACTCGGACAAGAATCAAGATATGCAAAAACATTATTTTTACACTTTCGACTTCTTTAACACTATATTTTAGCTCTTATTAATGGGATTTTTCCTCCTTTTGTTTGCGGAAAAATGCACTTTTAGCCTTCATCTATCATTTTTTTATTATTAATTTTTTACATATTATAATCTTGTTGATAAAAAATATAAATGCCTTACGATCGTCCTCATTCTTCACGAAAAAATAAGTTTTCGTTGGAAGGTGACCTATATACATGACTTACCTTGAGACCAAAGAGACGCAGAATCATATTCCGGAGTAGGATCATAAAACGTGGCTCCATAGAGTGCTTCTTCTTGTCCAACATATACTTTACTTTCCTCACATAGTCCAACCCACCTCCAATCCTTTTGGTGTAGTGAATAGGCAACGTGAACCATCCGGCTCTATTACCCCACCACGTCTCAAGATCACTTTCATCCGAGGATGAAAATTCCTGCATGTGTATATAATAAGTTTGATACTTGATCCTAAAATTATAGTAATAAAATGACTCTAAAATTATTTACTAATTAATGAAATAGTTTTCGTGTTATCGAACGCTAAATTATTGATTGCTGAAACGTAAAGAAAGTGAAGAGAAATATATACCTGTAATCCAGATACTCTTCTCATATTAGCCATGAGAAGACCTCTAATTTGTTGGCCCTCCTTGGGTTCTGCACTTAACTCAATCTTCATGTTATCATAACATAATATGCAAACTATAAGAGCTAAGTTTACTAATTGTCCATACGTACCGGAAGAGCTTTGAGCATCAATGTATTTCATAAATCCACCCCATATAATCCCGCATAGCACGTCATTGATCGTCTGCATGCCCACCATCAAGTACAAGTCATAATTATATGTTATTATTATTATTATTATTATTATATATATATATATATATATATATATATATATATATATATATATATATATATATTCACGTAAATTACTAATTTTGTTACCGCGTTTGGAATAGCCTTCTTAACCATGTTGACGTCATCCAAATCGAAGGTCGCAGTGGCCAATTTCTGAGGCCAATATGCAACATACTTGTTCTTATTATCATTCAACACCGTCCTTTTATCTTTAACTAGCAACCCTTTAGCCATAACTTGGGCACAAAACACCATAGAATTCCAAACATACATCAAATTACCCTTTTGCCCTCCACCCTTATTACTCCACTTCCTTCCGCCGTCATTCAAAGTCGCAGTCTCCTCCCGACGTCTTTGTACATCACCTGATGATTCACCTATTGCCCGTATTAGCGACATTAAGGAGCAGCCGTCGCCTATAGCGTGGTGAATCCTTAAAACAAGAGATCTTACATCGACTAACACATGTATCTCCCACAAGGGCTTCTCCGTGCTCATCGGTTGGGCGTATGCAAGCTCCGCGATATACTCATTCACCACATC
Organism: Fagopyrum tataricum; assembly: GCA_002319775.1. Classification (NCBI taxonomy): domain Eukaryota; kingdom Viridiplantae; phylum Streptophyta; class Magnoliopsida; order Caryophyllales; family Polygonaceae; genus Fagopyrum; species Fagopyrum tataricum. Next base: position 32,452,562 of record CM008286.1, read on the forward strand.
TTCACTCTCGACTTCAACTTGTTCTTCTTCGTGGTCGAGCAAACGACGAACAATGAAATGGTTGTCTATGTCAACTTCCGTCTCCCTCCAGTATTGCTTTCCGTTTGAATGCTTCACCAACAAGCTGGAAAACCGCGGAATTTTGAGCATTAAAGAGTTGGAGAAGAAGGATTTCAAGGACTCGATGTTGTCGATCGGACTCGCCATTCCGATGGCAATGTGTTCGACTTGATAGAATGTGGGCGGGTCGTGAAATTGCTCGGTCATTGGTGTTGCGGGAATATCTTTGTGGGTTTGAGCTTTCATGATGTTGTAGTAAGGAAAGTACGTTGCTGCACGCAAAATGGTAATGCATTATAATTGAGCATTTTGACTAAATATATAGACACCTCTCTCACAATCGACTATGCAGTCTCATCAATAAACTAGTCAAACTACTCGGTTATGCCAATACATTTTAAAGGTAGGTTAAACTTTAGGTTCAGTTTCTTCATACTTACAAGTAAGATTAAAGGTAACTTTAGTTTTAATTTCAAAAACGAAAACATAATCGAAATGGATCTAGTCCGTACGTGTACCTTTGTTGATTGAAGTTTTTTTTGTAACCATTTCTATTAGTTTCGAGTATTGTAGTAGAACTTATTAGTTTTGATACTCTATAATAGATAAATAAAATAGAAAAACAAGTACATTTTGTACAGAACCCTAAACAATGATTCCAAAAAACTTCATTAATATGGATATAAATATTAACTAGGTGCATTTTCATCCAATTTCCGTTTATAGAGTTACAACCAAACGGGAATAAGGTTCTTTTGTCACAAATGTTTCCTTCATTAATACTCATTTAGAATATATATATAAAATTTATAATTCAAAATTCAAAATTTTATATTAATGTTGCAACTTACTTTTAAATTGTATAAATAAAATACATTTAGTTTCTTGCCTTAGTTAGTCCAATAAATATGTTATAAGAATCTAAATGGATCTCATTCGACGAAATCCGTAAATATTGTTATCTCTTTTCATCCGATTCCATCCAAAATATTATTTCAGATATTCGATCGAATACGGACAATATTTTTATAAAAACAAAAATCCAATTATATAAAGGCATATATTTTAATTAACTAAAAATATTCTAGATATGCAAATTATCAATAAACACGCACAAAACATTGAAAATTTTAACTAAACAATAATTTTGACTCTTTAATTTATAAAAATAACGTGTAAATCTAATTTTTAACCCGTACATAACACGGGTATATTAATCTAGTAACAAAGTAAGATTGTCATATTAGTCAAACTATTCGGAATCGACAAAACAATCTCATCTCGAACATGTTACTTTCTAAACTAGCCGAATTTACTTTATCCTTATATAAACGAGACTAACTTAAGCATAGTATGATTATAACATCGCTGGAAGTGGATAATGTTGAATCATAAGTGAACGTTGGAGTTATAGATTGCCGATCGAGTGGTTACATTGTTGTGGTTGAGTTCTTTAAATGTGCCTCTGTGGGTGTTTGATTGAACGTGCTGTCATGTTACCCCATACATAGATAGTGAGAGGCTTTACGATTAACCAATTCTTTGAATGTGCCGTAATGTTAACCCATACATATGGACAAAGACATTACGCAATGCAATCAATTTAATCTAGTAAATTTTTGGATGGAATCTGTAGTTTGTGATTTTTCTAATTTTGTCCAACAAAATTTTGTCATCTGAATAGTGTACTTTAACTTTACACAATTTTAAATTTTATCCAATTTTCTAAACCTATCAAATAGTCCTTATTTGATTAATGAAAAATTATTTTTTTTTAAAAACCACAGAACTAAAATACAAAAGAATGGAAGGAATTAAATTATAATTATTAAAAGAAAAAGAAAACTTTACACATCATCATTCATCGACCTTCGTTGCTCCATACCAGAGAAGACGGCCACGGGCAGCGGCATCCCAGCGGCACGGTGTCCTCTTCGTCACCGGCGATGAGTAAGCAATTAAGTTACTTAGTATGCTTCACAACAGAAAACCTTAGTGTTGTTTGCCTTCTTCCCAAAATTTTTGAAAAGACTGAAGAAGAAGATTATTATTTTTAAAAATCAAGTTAAATTAAGAGACAAAGATCAGTAAAAAAAAAAAAAACCCCAAAGAGATTTGACTGTTAAGTGTATGTAGTAATGATAAGATGAGATGGATTTGGTTTTGGAATACAAATGAATCTTCAATTCAAGTCTCAATATTTTTGGATTGAGCCAAATGTGTCGGTGAGTTGATTTAGCTATCTTCCATACTTTCTCTATTTGATTTGTTTCCACAAAAATCAAGATGGTTATATGGAGAAAGAGGATGAATGCTCAACTCTTATCTTATCTTCAGCGAAGGAGATATAGGTCAATTTGTTATATGGAGAAAGAGGATTTATGTCAAGCCACCGTTGTTTCTTTCACTGCCACCGAGATGCCTCCTTCTCCGTCAAGACGTTGCCGGTCTTACGCCAATGAAAATGGAGATGGAGCTTGTGTTGAATGTAGGATGAAACTTGGTTTTTTTTGTTTTTTTTTGTTTTGTTTTGTTAATTTAATTCTTTTTGTTTGTTTTGTTCATCAATAAAGAGAGGGATTGTTTAGCGGATTTAATGAAATGGACGAAATTCGAAATTTTGTAAAGTTGAAGGGAACCATCCGAAATACAAAAATTATTGGGAAAAATCCGAAAAATCCCATAATGGAGAGGTACTATCCAAAATTTTCCTTTAATCGATATATATAGATAGATATGTTAAGTTAAATTTTAAACCGACATTTGGTGCATAATCATACAATCACATCATTTAAATTCCATATGTCTTTTTTTTTTGTTAAGTCACCTCTCGTCTCATTGTCACACTGGTCGATTATATTTCATTGAACATAATCAAATTTTACCAATTTCTTTAAATAATGTCAAAAATGAAAATATGATAATATACATTTGATAAATAAACAGGCACTTTTAATATTCAAAATCAAGATATATTTAAATTATTTGGCAATTAGAATTACATTTACAACAACTCATATCTTAACAATACATATATTATTCGTTTTATTTTTCAAATTTAGATATAGTCATACTATATACTACTGCAGAACTTGAACCAACACTTACGCAAAATAATGAATCCACATCATTTAAATACAACGTGTCACTTATTCGTAACCACACCTCATAGTATTGTCACATGTTGCGATTTTATTAAGTCACATTTCACCCCTTTATTGAAAATTAATTGGTTGATTATATTTTATTGAACGAAATATGATTTTACCCCTTTTGTTTACATGTGACAAAACCAAGAATTTTATAATATAAATTTATTAAACAAAAAACATTTGATGATTATAAATACATTTGCAACAACATATCTTAACAATACAAATATTATTTTTTAAAAAAAATTCGAACTAAGGTATATGTATATGTATATTATATACTAGTAGAGCTTGAACGGACATTTGGTGTAATTACATATGAATTAAGGTTCTATGTTATACTTATATCATTGTTCATGTAGTTCATAACCCTTAATTATACCTTCAAATTACAAGTCAAAACGAAATACAGATTCCGGTTCTCAATGGGTGTTTTTAGGGTAAAAAACACATATTAAGAAATCTAAAAGTAGAAATTATAACATTTAATGATGCATAATAATTTTTAAATATTGTATAAAAATGATGGTAGAATGTAGAGAGTTGTAAGTTGTAACACCTCAAATTCTGAGAACTCGGGATGCTATGGTATAGGATCTCACAATATGTCCCGACCTAGTTTGACAACAATGTTACCGGAACTTACAACAAGGTACAAATAAAGGGAAACCAAAATACGTTTTTAGCCATTAAATAGTTATGATGAAAGGAAGAAAACAAAAAGGAACAACCGGTAGCAAACGAAATCTAAAAACGAAAATGGCAAGAAAGTTTGCCGAAAAAGAAAATCCCGAAACTAAAACTAACAAATACGGAAACCTGGCTGACCACTCTCTCCGGATCACTCCACAACGGTCTTATCCTGCAAGACATCTACAATAGGACGACGAAAATCGTTAGCTAGCAATTCTAATATCAGTTAACATTATTCTAGCACAACCACACATCAAAACGGTAAATAAACACATAATCATGATTTCACATAAAGCCCATTTATTATCTTTTATTTAAGTGATTCACACTACATCATATTATCAGGTTGCACGAGCGGTTTACGACCCTCGCTTCCGTCCCCGTAAACCATTAGGAGTGACACTAATGCATCTGGCCGTATACCTACCTAGACTGGTCGCGGAAAACCTCTCAGACTCGTGGTAGAACTGGGCAGGGATGCCACAACACATTCGCATACACTTGGGTCAATAGCGTAAATAAAGTCATCCTACTCAAGTTATAACTATTGCCCACCAAACATACACCACCAAAATAACGCACACCAATATTACAAAAACTAGCTAAATAAGTCCATAGAACTTACTTGAACTGATCCGAGATCCAAACTCGCTAAAACTGAGTCCGAACGTAAACGATCTCAACGACCCGATCAAGACGAAAAACGTCTTAATATCACAATTCTATCACTTATGAAGCTTATAGAAATTTTCTAGACTAACTATGAGGTTCTTATAAATAAAGAATGAGAAATCCTAACTTTTGCGGAAATTACCAAAACACTCCTAACTTTCCTAAAATTCTGAAATTGCCCAAAATATTTCAAGTCTTTCTCTATAGCCCAATAACAATTTTGTAAACCTAAAATATCCCCATCGAGTTTCAGGATTTGCTCAAACTCCCACTTTATTTCCAAATTCCTAAGAAATTTTTTTCCGAAACTACCTCGAGTGCACTACTTTGGCATATCAAAATCCTAAGAAAACTTTTTCATATCTACTTCTGACTTACATGATCAAAATCCTCAAACAAACAACTCATAGGTTCTATACAAATATCCAAATGTGCCTTCATGCACACACCAATTCCTATATTTAGCCAAATTTTCTTAAACTTTCTAAAACTGCATTTTTACTTACCTTTATCACATCATAAGTCTAAATTCAACCGTTGGATCGTTCTAAAAATTTAACCCCATAAACTACGTATTCCCATTAACAATATATAAAGAGTTTAAAGTACCTAAATTTGGCCCTTAAGTTGATTGCTCGTAATTAGTGTTGGGCTGTAAACCTAAACCGACGGTTTAGGTTTACAAACGGGCAGTTTGGGTAAGGGCAAACCTAAACCCAAACCCGGGAAGCCCAAAACCGGCAACCCGATGGTTTGCCGGTTTAGCAACTGTTTAATAAAAAAAAAGAAAAAGAAAAAGAAAAACCGGCCTGAAGCTAAAACCGTCGGAATGAAAAAAAAAATAAAAAAAAGAAAACCGATGGTTTAACCAAGAAAACCGTCTGTTTTAAAGTGTTTTTTTTTAAAAAAACTATTTACCATCAAAACCGACGGTTGTGCCGGTTCAAACCGGCAGTTTAGGTTTTTTATTTTCATAAACCTAAACCTAAACCTTGAACCGGCCCAAACCTAAACCAACCAAACCTAAACCGCCGGTTTGGGCCGGTTTAGGTTTGGGTCAGCCCATGTCTACTCGAAATCGGTTTTTTGAAAAAAACTTGTCATGTTCACTACGTCCATGGTTCGAGCCTTGGGGGTGTCAAGACTGAGAATTTCGCATGCAATAGGTCAGAGGTTCAAAACTCGTGACCAACACGATACATTTTTTTTTGGTAAGGATGACGAGGAGACCTAAATCTCACTCAGATATTATTAGGCAAATGGCAAAATGGGCATTAACCCGGTACAAGTCTAGGAGTAGCAACTCCCAACACATCGTTCTTAAGAATAGAAAAAAGACTAACAGGAGGAACATGAAAAACATAATAACCAATAGGAACATTAAAGGAAAGAGAGGCGAGATGATCCGCGGCAGCGTTCGCTTCTCTATAAATATGGTGGAATCGGATAACCCAATTCCTTCGAAGGAAGCCTTGGCAACGAGATATCAGACTAAAAAGAGGGTGAATATTAGAGAGCTCTTGTTTCACCATATTGAAGGCCATGAGGGAATCAATCTCCACTTCGAAATGTCGAATGTTGTTGTTCCAAGCAAGATGCAACCCCATACAAAGACCCCAAAGCTCGGCAAACAAGACCGAGCCTGAATATTAAATCTAAACCTAGTGGTGTAATGACAAGAATAGTCCCTAATCAGTCCACCAGCCGTGGCGCACCCAGATCTACTATTGAAAGAACCATCAATGTTTAATTTACTCCACCCCGTGGAAGGGCAAATCCAACTGATGTTGGACCAAACAACAGGTTTCAGCAAAGAACGATTCTTAGGAGTCGAAAGAGCAAGAGCTAGTTGCTTCATTTGAGAGGCAATGAAAATGACCCTATCAGTTGGTGACTTGTCTAAACGGAAAACAAAATCGTTCCTCCATTTTCAAATCCACCAAACCGACGTAGCAAACCAGCAATTCCAGGCAAGATTCTCACCATGAATCTCAGCATTAGAAAGATTAAAGAGAAGCCACTCGTTACCATTTAAAGCAAAAAATGGACCAGCCATGTCTTATGTGATCAGATTTCCCCAAAAGCTTGAGAGCAAATCATAGTCCCTTAAGAGATGCAAGATGGTTTCAGGGAAAGAACCACTACACGGACATAGATTGCAGTCATTGAGATGCCGCATCACTCTTTCAACATTCGTCATTAATCTCCCCTTAATTAACAGCCGGAGGAAAGTTTTGATTCTTTCGGCAACTTTCAGCTTCCAAATAATACAGTAAAGACGATTTTCGCAGAATCCCATGTCCAGATTCGGAACTAACCGACGATAAGCTGAAGAAGAGGAAAATTTTCCGTTCGTCTCAAGCGACCAAGACACACAGTCAGAATTCCCAAGGAATTCGTTCAAGTTGATAGCAGAAATACTTAGCAGCGTGTGCAGGAAGACAAGACGAGAACCGGTCCTAGTGCCAACCCGACAAATCATTCCAATAATCAGAGACCAAAGCCGAGAGATCTTGACTGTCCAATGAACCTAGAGCCACCTCATAAAGAGCTTTGTCAAGACACCAACGATCAATCCAAAACCGTGTCTTCACTCCATCATGTTCCACTGCACCCATTTAACACCGTGTAAGAGCATCTCGTTTTTAGCCCACGAAAGACTACGCAGGACATGTGAACCATTCCTTTGGGAGGAACAATCCAAAAACTCAGAAACACCCCTAAGATTATACTTATCGGCAACAATCAGGGCCCAAGGACAAGAACTATCAGTAACGAACCTCCAAGCCAACTTGCTAAGCGAAACAAGGTTATTATCCCTTATGGACTTCACTCCTAGCCCACCAACGTCCATTGGTTTACAAACATCAGACCATGCCACCAAATGAATCCCCTTCTTCTTCTATCCCATCCCACAAGAAAGAGCGACATACTTTGTCTATCTCTTTACAGATAGGGGAAGGCAACTTGCATGTACGCATCACATACGACGGGTAAGTAGAGAGGACAAATTTCATAAGAGTAAGCCTACATGCAAAGCTAAGTAATCTACCTTTCCAGGAAGCGAGTCTTGCTTTAGTTTTGACGATAAGTGATTCAAAATCTCCATTGGTGAGCCGGCCACGAGTAATAGGAAAACCCAAGTACTTTCTAAAGTCACGAACAATTGAAAACTCAGCAGCCGCTTGAATAGAATCCTTAAAAGAACCCAACACATTTGGAGAGGCTACCATATGGGATTTGCTTACATTGATCTTTAACCCTGAATGCTTACAAAAATCATGAAGACACTTCTTAATTAATCTAACATTAGTGACTGAAGCCTCAGAGAACAAAACTATATCATCAGCGAAGAAAACATGAGAGATCGCGGGGCAACCACGTTTGATCCTCATGGGTTTCCATTCATTATTATCCACAAGCTTCTGGATCGCATGACTAAGTCTTTCCAACAAAGAACAAAGAGATAAGGAGACAAAGGGTCCCCTTGTCAGATACTGCGGTTTGGAGTGAAAGGGTCAGACATCTCTCCATTCCACAATACTCTCAAAGTTGGTGAGCGGATACAACAGCTAATCCATTTTCTCCAAGAAGAAGGAAGACCCAAAAGACCACAAGTCTCATCCACAAAGTCCCAAGAGAGTCTATCATAAGCTTTCTCAAGGTCAATTTTCATAGCCATCCATTTCTTACCTGAATTTTTCCTTCCCAAAGAATGAACCAATTCTTAAAGAAGCACCACATTATCCTCAATCAATCTTCCAGGGATGAAGCTACTTTGAAAAGGACCGACCACCTTCTTCATGATTGGTTGTATTCTGACGACAAGAAACCTAGAGATCACTTTATATATGACATTGCAAAGACCAATGGGCCGAAATTTGGTCATGTGATCAGGATTGACATTCTTCGGAATAAGAGACAACAAGGCTTCATTAAGACCCTCAGGCAACTCAGTAGTAAGGAAGAACTTTCTAATAGTAGAAATGACACTCGATCCCATAGAATCCAAACAGTGTTGGAAGAAGGCTGCATAAAACCCATCGATAAAGGAGCCATACTGAAGATATTGTGTCGTATATCCTGATCAGTGAAGGGATAACACAGTGCCAACATATCAGTATGCGAAATAGAAGGAAAGTTGGAGAAAACATACCCGAAGGAGAAGGCAAGCCATCCTCAATGGTGAAGAGTTTTTTTTATAAAACTCAAGGGAATTGAGATTTAAAAGAGTTGGATCAGAAATCCAGGTGCCAACATCATTCATTAAACAACCAACCCGATTGTACCTTCTTCTTATTACAGTTCTAGCATGAAAATAAGCAGTATTTCTATCACCTTCCAATAAAAAAGTCTCCCTCGATTTATGTCGCCAAAGAAGTTCCTCTTGAAGAAGGATCTCATCAAAGTCACACTGCAATTTGACGTGGAGATCAAGAAGGCCTTGTGAAGGATGAACCTCTAACGCAGATTGCACTGAACTCAGTCTTTTAGAAATACTTGCTTTTTTATAGGAAATGTTGCAAAATTGGGACTTATTCCACTCTAACAGTTTGTCTTTAAGTAAAGATAGACCGTTCTGAATGTCATTACCACTGCTCTCATTCCAAGCATTAGCAATCATAGATTTAAAAGTAGGATGGCGTAGCCAAAACGCCTCAAACCGGAAGGGTCTACGGGACATATTCAAACTCCGTGAAGGATGAAAGATAAGAAGTAGAGGGTTATGATCGGAACTTAAAGAAGGGAGGTGGCGGATTGAAGCTTCCGGCCAAGAAATTCTAGCATCATTGCTCATGAAAGCCCGGTCAAGTCTCTTAGACTGCCTTTGTGTAATATCACGTCCCCTATTCCAGGTAAAATATGGCCCGCAAAAACCGATGTCCACAAGCCCAAACGTCCTGACCCAGCTTTGAAAGACCTTTGTGTTGCTAGAAAGAGTCTTCGAAGTACTTCCACAATCCGAGAAATCAAGTACACAATTAAAATCCACACACACAATCACAGGACCCAGACATCTTTGGATAGCATCAAGAGTAATTTCCAACATTCACGACGTCTCGCAGGCGTTGGAGGATTGTAAACCGCAAACAAATTAATTTGAACTCTGTCCAATTCGAAACTAGCATGGATAAAATGTATCTCTTTTTGAAGCACCGTGACAGAAAACGCAAAAGCATTCCATAGCAGCCAGATTCCACCTTCAAAGCCATTGGCATCCACTCTTGAAAAATCCGTGAATTTTAATCTTGAACAGACAACATTAACTAAGTCACCCGAAATCTTAGTCTCAACTAGAACTAGGAGATCAACCCTGTGACGGTTTATCATGTAAGATAGGGATTTACGGAACCGTCGATTACCTGCACCCTTGTAATTCCAGAATAAAGCACTCATTGGGTAACGTCATGTGAGACGGACCCATGTGACTCGAGAATGGTAGTAACCGTAAGTGGTTGAGACGAACTCGCACTGCCATTTGTAGGTGGAACCGAATGAGGTTCTAGAACGCGATCATCAGAGTCAACCTCCATGACCGACACATTGGGCGTAGATGAAGTAGTAGCGGTTGGAAAAATGACAGTTTGTTGGCGCTTTAGAATGATTTATGACGGTAGTAATTTAGAAACCCTAGTCATGCTCTGGGATATCGGTTCTATTTGCATGGGGGTGGATTTTTGTGTTCAGACTGAATTGGATTGCAAATAGGCCACGTGGGGATATGGGCCCACCATCTTAAGTCTCTTCGGGCTTTTAGGGTTAATCTCTGATATTTTCAAAGTACCAACCGTTACCTTGTCATTGATTGACACTAAAGAGCCTGGCGAATCCGTAACTGACGTATTAAGTGCACTCTTCAGAATGTTTGAAGGGCTAACTTCTTCTAACGATGATTTCTGCTGCACTCGTGTCTGATACGGTGGCTCCGGCGGACTCAAAACCTGATACCGATTAGTGTGTTGATCATTAGTACCAGTTGACTTCATCGGAACAACACTTTGTTTCCTTCTCGGTTTTCTCACAACCGACATCCACGGCCCGAGGTAGGTTTCCCGAACAGACTTATCTGGTATCATATCTTCATCATTCCCATTCCGTTCTTCATAGGGTTGTTCAACCTCGGTTGGAATGTCAGTAGCAGATGTACCTTCCTTTGTCTTTTCCTCTATCTCAAATTGAAGACATCTTTGTGTATTATGACCATAGAGGCCACAGTGATGACAAATGAGATTCAACCCTTCATATTCCACGTGTATTTTGGACTCTCCAATCAAAATGGTACGGATTAAAGGTTTATCCAATTCAATCTCAACGCAAACTCTTGCAAATTTCCCTATGGTTGCATAAAGTGTATTAAGATCCAATTTCAGCGGAGTGCCCAGAGCAAAAGCAAGGCCATATAGAACGGCTTCATCATAGAGTTGCATTGGTATCTCCGATAACCTAGCTCAAGCAAAAATCGATCGAAGTTCATCTTTATAGGGATCGAAATGACTTGACCAAGGCCGGACCATTATATAGTGTCCGAAAATTTCCCAGGGGCCCTCCGTCAAAATTCGAAGGAAGTCATCCTCGTTTTCGAACCGAACAACATAGTAACCATTTGGCAGGTCAAGGATGGTCATGATACTAGCCGGACGCCACAATTGGTACACTCTACGCTCCAAAAGTCTAAAGGCCACGTTACGCCCAAGCACCTTAATGATGACCGCTTTCTTCTATTTTTCAGACAGAATATCCACCACTTCCTTGTCGATTTCGGCTATAGCTAGCCCTCAGGATAAGAGATTCTCATTCTTCTAGATTCAATGAGCGTGTCGCAGCATAACCGGCGGCTTCAGCATAAGAGCGAGTTTCTGTAGGAGATTTATCTGGGGGGATCAAGCCGTATGACTTGAGTAGTAGGCGAGGGGGGAGAAGGAGAAAGAGACGCCATAGTAGGCGAGGGGGAAGAAGGAGAAAGAGACGCCATAGAAAGTTTTTTCCCAAAAAAGGGTTCATGCATTTGACCAACACGATATATATACACTATAATTCTATGTGGATGGTTTGACAGAACTGAAGGAAGAACGGACTCACCACCCTCACACTGCACTACAACATGCAAGGACGAGGGAGAAGTTCGATCCCAAAACCTCTAAGAGTGAAAACATAACCGGTCATAGGTCTTTTGGTATCAATATCTCCTACATAATCAGAATTAGAGTACCTTGTGACCAAACATTGTGTATCAATCCCAAAAACAATCCCAAGGTCATATGTATCTCTAAGGTACCGAAATATCATCTTAACATCTTGTCAGCGTTCTTTTCTTGGTTGTCCCATAAGCCTGCTGACGACACTAACAGCTTGAGCTAGATCTTGTCTTGTGCAGACCATAGCATACATCAAACTACCTACAAAACTATCGTAAGGGACTCGTGACATATACTCCTTCTCCTCGTCCGACCGAGGTGAAAGAAGACATCTTTTCCTTAGTGGCCATCTCAGCAACATCACCCTTTTCCTTATGAGATTCCTTCCTTGACAACGCTTCCCATAAGCCCTATTGTTTTAGCAACGCTCGCATCTTGATTTGCCACATACTGAAATTGTTTCTCCTTGTGAACTTGTCGATTTTCATGTTGAAAGAAGACATCTTTCTCCCATATTAATCAAAACCGTACCAAAGAACCTAAAAGCTTTGATACTAGTTTGTGGTGCTGAATCACCGAGAAAGAACGAAATGTAACAAACAAGAAAGACAACACACACATGTTTATAGTGGTTCATTTAAAAAAGGCTACCTCCACTTTCCAGAGAGATTTATTGAGGAGTTTCATATTACAGATGAGAGAGCAAACAGATGATAACTAGGTTATCCTATAATTTTCCAGATTATCAAATGAACATATGATCAAATAATAGGACTAAGGGAACCCTACAATATATATAGGAACAAACCTAGGTTTATTCTTGGACAATAATGCTTGGAAGGTTCAAACTTGGCAGGTTTATACTTGGAAGCCAAGTATAAGACTGGGCCAAAGAGAAAAGACCCAAACATAAATAAGCCCGATTCAAGGCATATTCAATTGAAGAAAATAAGATATATAACCTAATGGACAAATAACCTTCTTTATAGGGGCAATGATAGCTTGAAAACCCTATATTTCCTTGATCTTATCTTCTAATAAGATTAGATCAAATCTAAAAGATAAAACGTCCACCGGATGGGCCAAAAGTCAAACCCGACTAAAACTAGGGAAAGAAGAGAAGACCGATGTAAGCAAGTTGAGCGAGCCGTCAAGTGACCTCCCGGGCCAAAGTTGTGAGTCTGGACCAAAATTGTTTTATGACATTCCTTGCATCGACAAGAAGTCATTTCGATGGCACTAAATAAGTCGTGGATGGAATTCGAGCGACCTATAGCGGTGATTGAGCTATTTTTACCCATTTTCCGATGTTCTTCATTTCACTCTTCCGTCTTTCACTTCTTTCACCGCAAATAGATCCTTAATATATATTAGGTCATTTTGCTACATGTTCATTTGTACATCGCAAATGCATGTTATGTCTAAAATTAAACCAACAGGACCTATTTTTTTCTGCATTGTTAATCTTGTCGAACGAACCAGATCTATTTTTTAACCGAACTCGAGTAGTTCGTTTCATATAAATTAACTTTATTTTATTATATTATATTTAATTAAAAATTACGCGTAAAAAAAAAGGTTTTACTTTTGAGTAGTTTATCGATGATACAACTATTAAAATTGGTTAATCGACTCTAGTTTATATTAGGAATTAGTAATTTTTAAGTGAGTAAGTTACTGATGAGATTTTTTTGTTAGAAATTTAATATGATATTGAATATTCAACTTTTTTTTGGTAAGAAGATTGAATATTCAACTATGAGACATGTCAGATGCATCTATATATTAATTTCAAATGCTCAATGATAATGCATTCCAGCATCATGAAAGCTCAAACCCACAAAGATGTTCCCGCAACACCAATGAACGAGCAACTTCACGACCCGCCGACATTCTATCAAGTCGAACACATTGCCATCGGAATGGCGAGTCCGATCGACAACGTCGAGTCCTTGAAATCCTTCTTCTCCAACTCCTTAATGCTCAAAATCCCGCGGTTTTCAAGCCTGTTGGTGAAGCATCCAAATGGAAAGCAATACTGGAGGAAGACGGAAGTCGACATAGACAACCATTTCATTGTTCGTCGTTTGCTCAACCACGAAGAACAAGTTGAGCTCGAGAGTGAAGATGTAATCAATGAGTATATCGCGGAGCTTGCATACGCCCATCCGATGAGCACGGAGAAGCCCTTGTGGGAGATACATGTGTTAGTCGATGTAAAGTGTCTTGTTTTAAGGATTCACCACGCTGTAGTTGACGGTTGCTCCTTAATGTCGCTAATACGGGCGATAGGTGAATCATCCGGTGATGTACAAAGACGTCGGGAGGAAACTGTGACTTTGAATGACGCGAAAAGGAAGTGGAGTAATAAGGGTGGAGGGCAAAAGGGTAATTTGATGTATGTTTGCAATTCTATGGTGTTTTGTGCCCAAGTTATGGCCAAAGGTTTGCTAGTCAAAGATAAAAGGACGGTGCTGAACGATAATAAGAACAAGTATGTTACATATTGGCCTCAGAAATTGGCTACTGCGACCTTCGATTTGGATGACGTCAACCATATTAAGAAGGCTATTCCAAACGCGGTAACAAAATTAGTAATTTGAGTACGTGTGTATATATATATATATATATATATATAAAATAGTAGTTATGACTTGTACTTGATGGTGGCATGCAGACGATCAATGACGTGCTATGCGGGATTATATGAGGTGGATTTATGAAATACATCGATGCTCAAAGCTCTTCTGGTACGTATAGACAATAAGTAAACTTAGCTCTTATAGTTTGCATATTGAGTTATGATAATGAAGAATTGAGTTAAGTGCAGCACCCACGGAGGGGCAACAAATTAGAGGTCTTCTCATGGCTAATATGAGAAGAGTATCTAGATTACTGGTATGTATTTCTCTTCACTTTCTTTACGTTTCAGCGATAAAAAAAAAAGTTAGTGTTCGTTAACACGAAAACTATTTTACTAATTAGTAAATAATTTTAGAGTCATTTTATTGCTATAAGTTGATTTTAGGATCAAGCATCATCAAACTTATTATATACACACGCCGGAATTTTTATCATCGGATGAAAGTGATCATGAGACGTGGTGGGGTAATAGAGCCGGATGGTTCACATTGCCTATTCACTACACCAAAAGGATTGATGATGGATTGGACTATGTGAGGAAAGTAAAGTATATGTTGGATAAAAAGAAGCACTCTACGGAGCCACATTTTATGATCCTAATCCGGAATATGATTCTACGTCTCTTTGGTCGCAAGGTAAGTCATGTATATAAGTCATCTTCCAACGAAAACTTATTTTTTTTTCGTGAGGAATGAGGACGATCGTAAGACATTTATATTTTTTTTATGAACAAGATTATAATATCTAAAATAAAAATAAAAAAAATAATAATAAATAAAAAGTGATAGATAAAGGCCAAAAGTGCATTTTTCCGAAAAAAGTATGAAAAAAATCCCATTAATAAGCGCTAAAATAAACCGTTAAGAAGTCGAAAGTGTAAAAAGAAAAGTTTTTGTTTATCTTGATTCTCGTCAGAGTACTTTTAATCGCTTCAACGTACACAAGTCGATTATTCTAGGCAATTTATAAAAATGTGTGACTCGAGAGCATTATCATTTCTCAATTAAAAATAATTAGTTATCTCTTTCTTATTTATGTTCGTTTGCCTTTGTTCAAATACTATTGTTTTTTTGTGTTACAGGTGATGAATTATATGTTCTTAAAATCGGCTAGAAACTATACATTTGAATTATCCAATGTCGTGGGTCCGTCGGAGCAGATCTCTATAGCCAACAACCATGTTATTTACCTTAAATTTTCAGCTTCTAGTTCACCTACGGTAACTTACTTACTTTTTTCTTCTTCTTCTTCTTATTACCAATGAGCAAAAATAATCGAAATTCAGAACTATTAACTCATACAAACTAGAGTGAATTGAGTATGGACTATGTAGTACTAGTCCATATATAGTTTTGCTTAGGTATTTTTCTTTTTTTTGGTTAAATCATATTTATGCTTAGTGGATGCGCTTTAACTGTTTACTTAATGATTGTATATCCTATTAATAAATAATATAATTAATGTACCCTCTCTCTTTGTATAATAAACTTTCATAAAAACTTTTACAAGATTATGCATGTATAAATGACTCATAAATATTGATATGTTATATATTGAAAATGTTCAATTTTTTTAGGATCAATTAGAATAACCTTTTTACACGATGCGTGCCTCGTTTACTAAAAATATTAAATAAGTTAAAATTATTTACGATAAATAATTTTATAAAATTCCAAATCCCAAAATGAAATATTATATATATTTTAATCAAAATAATATCTTAATTATATTTAATATAACTTCAAAAATAGAAAGAAAAAAGTTGTCTTTTTAAATAATTAACGTATTCCTTAAAAGAGTTTTATTTTTCGGTATAGGATATAACGTGATATGATTCACTTGAGTACACTCTTATATATAATCATTTTAGAAGAATTTGATGTATATGAAGAAGGAAAATCGGTTCATCTAATTATCATATGATATACATTCATTAGACATACAAATATACAATAACTCATGTTAGTGAAGTAAATATATTTTATCCATTTTTCTCTAAAAAAAAGTGTTGCGTGATAAGAAGAAAACACTCTATTCCATTATATCGTTGTTTAAACATTTTCTAGTGTTTGATGCAGGGCATTTTGATGCACTTGTTAACTTACATGAAAAAACTAGAGCTGCAGATTTTGGTGGCCGAGGATGTTATGCCTGACCCAAAGTTTCTTACTAGATGTTTCACAGAGACTTTGCAAGAAATGAAGGGTGCCCTAGAGGACAACTCTCGACTATAATTATCAAATTTTCGAAAATCTATCATGTAACTTTCGTGTCTAAATTATGGTATTTTAGTTATTTGTTGTTAAAACCAATAAGGTTGTATGTGTTTCAAGTGTATTACCCGTACTTCACTGATTATTATAACTTATAAATTTATATGTACATTTTGAAAGATTAAAATACAGAAAAAATAAGTACATTTACTACCACATTTTTTATTCTCTTTCAAGTGATTTTCTTTTTAAATGGTTTCAGTTTTATTAAGGGGAATGTTGTGAGTATGCATATGATGTTATACAATCACATTTGTTTCCTCTCATTTTGTGAAACATTCTTTCACATCCATCTTTCTCAAAATTAAAATCTAAATACTCTAGAGACATGATATATATAAAAATATAGATCTTAATTTTTATTATTCTTTGATAACTTTATTTAAAAACTATAAGGTCATGGGAAACACCTTGGTAGTCGCTTAGCGATCCCAATCGTATTGTAAGAGTTTTAGTTTTTGGAGCCTTTTTGGCCTTAGCTGTCCCCGCGGGTCTGTGAGGCCGCCCCTATGGCTCGTCTGTTCTTCCGCCCCTGCGGCTCAGGGAACCGCCCCTTCGGTTTCTTTAGGCTGCAGCCGGTTTTGTTGACCGGTTGGACTCGTGCTTTACCATTCTTTATTTTCCATTAAGTATCTTCCTTGGCTGATGAGCAAGGGTTTCGTCTTCCTAATCCAGCTTCTCACGTCCTTCTTGTTTCTCCCTTTCTTCTTCCTGATCTTGAGTTGGTTTTCCTTGAGTTTGGAAGTGAGTTGTGTGTTGTTGTTGATGTTGATGATGGTAGATGTGGTTGCTGAGTGATAACATGAATTATCGACCTAGTTTAGTAGAGCATATAGTTAGTTTTCCCTTTTCCCGCATGCATGTTTTAGCCTTAAGTTGTGTTCTTTATACTTGTTTAATGCAACTTTGCGAGTATAGATGTCTACACACACTTTTGGTGTCTTTGTAGGTATTTTGGCGTGTTTCGGAGCTAAAACGATGCATTTGAAGATCAGGCTTTGAGATGGACGCTTAGGAGCGATCACGCAGGCACGGGAAAGGAGGAAAAGACGAGTCAAGACGAAATGCACGAGATTGGAGCAATCTCGGTCGAGATCCACATGATCTCGGCCGAGATCCGAGAAATCTCGGCCGAGATCCGAACCAGCTCGACCGAGATCCCATATCAGAAGTTTTTGTCAAAGAATCTCGGTCCCCATCTCGGTCCCGATCTCGGCCGAGATTTTTCACATTTGACCGAGATTTCTGACCGAGATTTCGTCAACGCTGGATCACGAAGCAAATTTCGGCCCCGACTTTCAAAAATCTCGGTCACCGACCGAGATTTCCGACCGAGATTCCTGTTCACCGATTTATTTCGTTAATTTTCGGATTTGTTTTAGGGCAGCCCGTTGCCGGATATAAAAGGAAAGCCCTAAATGATTTCCGGGGGTTCCCGTTTCATTCGAATTTCGAGCTCCTTTGGAGAGAGATTTTTCCCCTTTTCTTCTCCCTTTGCCCTACACCATTGTTGGCCATTGTTGAACTTGTTGGAACTTAGAGGAACTTCGCGAATATTGGGGAATTTGACGTTTTGCTAATCCTCTATCAATAAAGCTGAGTTTCTTCTTTAATCTCTACTTTAGATTCTTGTTTATGCATTCTCTCTTGAATTGCTTGAATTGATTGGATTGATAATTGCTTCTTCCATTGAATTGCTTGGATTGATGATTGTTTCTTCCATTGAATTGAGTGGATTGATGATTGCGTTTGAAATGTCGATTGTTGGCTAAAACTCTTGTGGATCCAAGGTGAATTGAGATTTGTTATTACCCGGACTATGATGGAATTGTGCTTATTGCTTGGTTTGAATAGCTTTGAAATCCTTTGGTTGGCTTGTTTTTGAACCTAGTTAGAATTCATCTAGCTAGTAACCTAAACCGGAATTGAGACCTACCCGGTAATGTTCCGATTAGATACTTGAGTGTTCGACCATAGGTAATAGAGGTGAAAACCTCTATTGGGTTGAGTGTGCCTAGATTTTGTCCTAAGTAGAGTAATACCTGAGACTTACCCGGTAATGGTTTACCTTTCCCTTAGTTCGGAATTTGGTTTGTTTAGAATTTCCTACCTCTGTACCTTGAGACTTACCCGGTAATAGGTAGTTGGTTTGGAACTAGATAGTCTTGAGACTTACCCGGTAATAGACTATCAGTTTAGAAACGTTCTTCCCTGAAGTTTGTAACTATAGATCTTTTGAGAGATTTCCTGAGTCCGTGCGTATAAACAATGACCTTGAATCCTTGGAATCCGTATTTTCTTTATTGATATATACTTTCGTTTGTCTGTTTTACTTGGTTTTCGATCAAATATGTTATTTGATTGCGAACTCTACAGAAAACCCTCAAAACTCCTTTGATCTTTCTTCCCTTCTTTTCCAACCTCGTTCTTTTATTTTGATTTACGCTATCTGTGATCACATTTGCATTCCAAACATTTAGTCCCTGAGTTCGACCTTGGAATACTTACCCTAATTGTAATTGACCCATACACTGTGGGTTTGCTACAAATTGGGTGTTTATTTCTTGTTTATAAATTTAAAACATACCGTGTTTTTACTAACCTGTGAGGTTTTATCATTATTGATAAAATTTTATAGGGGCGTGAAAATAGCGAACAAAGTTTTTGGCGCCGTTGCCGGGGACTAAGTCATTTGTTTTGTTTTGTGGTTTCTTTTAGTGTAAGTCTTTCTTTTACTTTTGATCTCGTTTCGGGTTTTGTTTTTGGAATTTTCAGGACTTTAGGTATCCTTCACAGTGTATGCAAAGAACTCGGGGTTTGAAAGAACTAGTTCCGTACGATCCCGAACTTGAAAGGACACTGCGAGAGAGACTAAGAGCCCGGAAAGCTTGTAAAATGGCTGAAATAAGAGATTATGAAGCTGAACTCAGAGATTCTTTAGAACAACTAGAAGCTGAGAGACGGGTTGCTAGAGAAAGAGAGCAAACTACAGAAAGGGAAATGGATGCAATGAGAGCTCAAATGGAAGAGATAGCCAGAGCCATGAACTAGAGGCCAACTACAGCTCCAGTGCAGCAAGTAATTCCAACACCACAATTAGCTCCAATTCCTCCTCGAGTTGAAGCTCCTCCACAAGCTCCACCTTCCGCTCCTCTCAGACATGTCATTCACCAGCCTTTTGTGGAAGTTCCACAAACACTTGGACAGAGGATGGATCCTACCCAAAGAGTTAACCGTCCCGGAGTTAACTTTGGAGATCCCGCGAATCATGAGCATGATCTGCGACCGCAGGTGATACAGATGATTCACCAGAATCAGTTTGGTGAGACTGAGACAGAATCTCCTCACCAACACATGAACAACTACGAGACTCTTATGGATGCGGTAAGTCCAGCTCGTATGGAAGGTAACAATCATAAGATAAGAGGTTTTTCTTTCTCTCTTAAGGATAAAGCTTTAGCTTGGTATCAAACTATTCCATATGGGCGGATTAACACATGGGAGGAGATGGTGTCTGAATTCCTCACTAAGTTTTTCCCACCCTACAAGACTACTGAACTTAGAGGAAAGATAAATGCTTTTGTGATGAAAGATAAGGAGAGTTTGTATAAGTCTTGGGAGAGGTTCATTGACCTTACGTTGGAATGTCCTAATCATGGGATCTCTAAGATTGAATTGTTAGAGATTTATTACAAGGGACTTGATGAAGATACTCAATTTAAATTGCAATCACTTTCTGGAGGTACTTTTATGGAAAAAACTGTGGATGAAGCTTGGGAATTCATTACGAAGCAAGCCAAGACTATTGAAAAGTATTCTCACATGAAAGTTGAAGAGAGAAAGACTAGACCCGGAGTCTATGAGGTAAACCAAAACACTCTTAATGATTCAAGGTTAGATGCTTTGCAAGTTGAACTTAAATCTTTGAAAGAATTAATTGCATCTAACTTGAAAGCTCAGCAAGCCGAAGTGCAGGTAGCATCCAAGGAAGAGGATGCGAATTACATGGGTAAAGGTAACTACCAAGGAGGTTATCAAAACCAAAGAGGTCATAACAACAATTATAATAGGAATAATCAGGAAAATAACTACAAGCCTAATCATAATCATCCTGGTTTTTCTTATTCTAATCTTGAGGGTGCTTTGAACCCTCAAGCTTCTTTTAGAAATGCAGGCCAGCCGTCCAAGCCAGCTGAACCCGCTCAACCAAAGGATAGAGTTGAAGCAATGTTTGAGAAATTGATGGCTAGGATGGGAAATCTAGAGAGTACAGTCACTAGTGTAACCAAAGCCCAAAAGATTTTGGAAACTCAAGTGTTCAAGAAGGCCGAAGACGCTCAAAGCGATCCAGGAAGACTTCCTGAAAAAACTGAAAATAATCTCAAGGGGCAAGTCATGGCAATCAATACAAGAAGTGGATTGGAGACAAATGATCCACAACCAAAGGTTTTGGATAAAGGAAAGCAACCAATGGAAGAGGAGCCTAAGGATAAAGAGAATTTCTACATCCCCCCTCCTCCATACAAACCACCACTTCCTTTTCCTAAATCCCGTGCTAGAGCTCAATTGGACAAGCACTTTGGTAAGTTCCTTGAACTTTTAAATAAATTGCATATTAACATCCCTTTTGTTGATGCTATTTTAGGGATGTCTCCCAATCAAAGTTCTTGAAGGAAATCCTCTCCAACAAGAGGAAGCTAGAGGAATATGGAGAAGTCAAAATGACCCGGAGATCTACCAAAATTGAGTGATCCCGGATCTTTTTGTGTCCCAATCAAAGTTGGAGATGGACGTACAAAGCACTTTGCGATCTTGGAGCTAGTGTAAGTATTATCCCACTCGTTTTATGCAGGAAGGTTGGACTTGGAGAACCAAAGCCAGTAAAGATGACTCTTTGCATGGCAGACATAACCACCACACGTCCTGTAATAATCATTGAGGATGTTCCAATCCAATTAGAGAAGTTCTTTATCCCTATTGACTTTGTTGTTTTGGATATTCCTGCTGACTGTCCTGTTCCTATCATTTTAGGGAGACCTTTTCTTGCTACCTCTGGATGTTTAGTTGATTGTAGGGGTGCTACCCTTACATTTAGAATTGATGAGGAAGTTGTGCAGTTTAAACTCCCTCCTTTGATTAAGGGACCCTTGTTTGAAGAGGATATGTACAACATCCTAGAGGATGATGAAGATGATTGGGAGATTATAAATTCAATTATATGTTCTGACCCTCTTATGCAGGTTTTGACCATGAGCACCATGACAGCAGAGCCAAAAGATGAACTGTTTGAAGAAGTCCTATCTTTGGGTCTTCTTCCCATCAACGAGGAATCAAGATTCGAAGAACTGACAGAAGCATATGTCATCTCGGCCGAGATCCAAGAAATCTCGGCCTAGATTTGGCAACAGAAAGTTTCAGTTTTAACAGATCAGGGCATCTCGGCCGAGACCGAAAAATCTCGGCCGAGATTTACCCTATCTCGGCCGAGATCCTTCATCTCCACCGGGAAGAGTTGACCGAGATTTCTGAAGAAGAACCGGAGCCTCCTAAGGTCGAGATGAAGCCTCTTCCGACACACCTAAGGTACGCCTTTCTTGGTTCTAACTCATCTTATCCCGTCATTTTTACTGCTAACTTGAATGAACTTGAACTCGAGAAGTTATTGGAAGAGCTTAAGATGCATAGAAAAGCTTTGGGCTACACTATAGATGACCTCATAGGGATTAATCCTTCTATGTGCATGCACAGGATCTTGTTAGATGATGGACATAGGTCTTATAGAGAACCTCAAAGGAGATTGAATCCTAACATGAAAGAGGTAGTTAAGAAGGAGATCCTTAAGTTTCTTGATGCGGGAATTATATTCCCTATCTCGGATAGTAAGTGGGTTAGTCCGGTACACGTTGTACCTAAGAAAGGTGGGATGATTGTCATAACCAATGAAAAGAATGAGTTGATCCCGACCAGGACTGTGACAGGATGGAGGATGTGCATTGATTATAGGAAGTTGAATCATGCTACTAGGAAAGATCACTTTCCTTTACCCTTCATTGACCAAATGTTAGAAAGGCTAGCCCAACATTCTTACTTTTGCTACCTAGATGGGTATAGTGGTTTTTTTCCAGATCCCCATCCATCCGGATGACCAAGAGAAAACCACTTTTACTTGTCCTTGGGGTACCTTTGCATATAGGAGAATGCCTTTCGGTTTATGTAATGCTCCTGCTACTTTTCAAAGATGCATGATGTCTATTTTTTCTGAATATATTGAAAATATCATGGAAGTCTTTATGGATAATTTTTCTGTTTATGGATCCTCTTTTGATGAATTTTTGGTTAACCTGTCTTTAGTCTTACAAAGATGTGAGGATTGTAATCTTGTTCTCAATTGGGAGAAATGTCATTTCATGGTTAGGGAAGGTATTGTGTTAGGTCACTTGATATCTAACCGTGGAATTGAGGTTGATAAGGCCAAGATTGAGACTATTGAGAAGCTACCTCCACCATCATCAGTCAAAGGGGTAAGAAGTTTTCTAGGACATGCCGGTTTTTACCGGAGATTTATAAAAGATTTCTCTAAAATTTCTAAACCTTTGACTAACCTATTAATCAAGGATGTTCAGTTTGTTTTCTCGAAGGAATGCCTTGATGCTTTTTACAAGTTGAAGGAAGCTCTCATCACTGCTCCAATCATGCAACCTCCCGATTGGTCTCTTCCGTTTGAGGTGATGTGTGATGCAAGCAACTTCGCAGTAGGAGCGGTGCTAGGACAGAAGAAGGAAGGACTTACTCATGCTATTTACTATGCTAGCAAGACGCTTGATGGAGCTCAGCTGAATTATGCAACTACTGAAAAGGAGCTCCTAGCCGTCGTCTACGCATTTGAGAAGTTCCGTTCCTATCTTGTAGGAGCTAAGGTGATTGTGTACACGGATCATGCTGCGATTCGGTACCTTCTCACCAAGAAGGATGCAAAGCCACGTCTTATCCGGTGGATTCTTCTCCTTCAAGAATTTGATCTAGAGATTAGAGATAAGAAGGGGTCCGAAAACTCTGTAGCTGATCATATTAGCAGATTACCTCTAGAACTTATGGAAGGGGATGACATCCCTATTGACGATGCATTTCCGGATGAGCATCTCCACATGATGGAGAAATATATCCTCCAAATTTCAGGTGAAAAGGAACCTTGGTTTGCTGACATTGTTAATTATTTAGTTTGTGGTGAAATTCCTCCAGGTTTATCGCATTCCCAATGGAAGAAATTCTACAAGGATGTGAGACATTACTATTGGAATGAACCACTACTATTCAAGAGAGGACCCGAGGGAATCCTTAGGAGATGCGTCCCAGACGACGAGATTGAGAGTGTCATCCGACATTGTCATTCATTGCCATGTGGAGGACATGCTAGTGCTCACAAGACTAGTGCCAAGGTATTACAATCTGGATTCTTTTGGCCTAATCTTTTCAGAGATGTGCAGATATTCGTCACTGCTTGTGATTCATGCCAAAGGACGGGCAACATATCTAGGAGGAATCAGATGCCTTTGAACTACATCCAACTTGTTTATTGGAAATCATGTCATTTGCCTGTAGAGTTGGAGCATAAAGCATATTGGGCCGTGAAATGGCTAAACTTTGATATAAAAGAAGCCGGAGAAAAGAGGTTGTTGGACATCAACGAGCTGGAGGAGATCCGGATGAATGCATATGAGAATGCACGGATCTACAAGGAAAGAACAAAGAAGTGACATGACAAGCACATATTGCCAAAGAACTTCAAAGAAGGTGATCTTGTTCTTCTCTTTAATTCTAGGCTCCGACTTTTTCCAAGAAAGTTAAGGTCACGATGGACGGGACCTTATATTGTGAAGAAGATTTTCCCCCACGGAGCTGTCGAAGTATGGGGTGAAAACTCCGGTATTTTTAAAGTGAATGGACATAGGTTGAAGAGGTATACACCGGAACTTCCGGTGGAAAAACTTTCACCTATCCATCTCACTTGATGCTTTAAAGGAGTTTGGTCCGGCTAGAGACCTTAAACCAAGCGCTTCTCGGGAGGCAACCCGAGGTAAGAGTCTTTTCGTCTTTTCATTTTTATTTTTGCTTTTGCGTTTTTGCGCGTTCTTGTTGGGTCTTTGCAGGACCTAGGTGTCGTGGTAAAAAAGATACGGGAAGAGCACTCAGAACGAGCTTAAGGCGAGGAAATTGCTATGAAAGACGAGAAACGAAGTAAGTCGAGGAGGAAACACGCCGGATGCCTTCTTCATTCTTACATTGTGAGTATTGTTTTTACTTCATATTTATTATTCACATTAGGGACAATGTGAGATTTACGTATGGGGTAGGATGCTTGCAATACCTTTTAGCATGTTTCTTTTATTTGTACTGCATTTTATATGAAAATCCAAAAAAATCAGAAAATTTCAAAAAAATTTGTGCTTCTAGGATTGATGTGACCTTAATGAGGAAATTGTGTATGTTTATTTGGCTATCGATGTTTATTTTGTGCTTTAATTAAATTAATGGCAACTATGGGATTTGAATGCCTTGTTTGTAATCTATATGATTTATTTGGATTACCTTGTTTAATCGGATTGATCTTGAAAAGCTGAAGCTATATGATGAGTTCTTTTACATTGCACAGAAATGACTTAGGCAATTCGAATTCTTCTTCTTCTCTTCTTTATTATTTTCAGCACCTCAAACATTGAATTTATTTGCCCCTTATGACCCATCCGGGAATTAGGAAAGTGAAGTTTGAAGGTGTATGCTTAATTGTGAAAAGTGAATTATGTGCAATATGTGAAGTAGTTGTTTGATTTGTGATATGTGAATTGAAACCAAAGTCGGATTAGTTTTAAAAACATTACCTAGAGTTGATTTGGTATGTGCACTTTGGTGTAAGTTACGTGAAGGAAACTGAACACCAAGGTTTCGGCTATTGTGCACCTATGCCCTTCACTCAAAAAAAATGCAAGAAAAGAAAGGATGTATGTCGAGAAAGAAGAAAGAAAAGAAAAATGTTGTGTTGTCCTCTTTCCCGGATTTCCACCATGTTACCTATACACATCCTACCTTTATCACGTTTCTTGGCCTTTATTTGTTAAGTCCTATTGATCTTTGCATACATGTAATTGATTTCATGGCTTAAACTTGGATTTTTCATGAATTTTAGACATTGGTAGTTTAAATGATGAATTTGGATTCCGTGCAAGGTGTGATTATCCTATATCTTGCCTATCTTACTTGACCTTTATCGAAATATGTCTTTAGCCTTGTGACTACACTCTGAAAGTGATCACGAATAGAAGCACTACCAAAAAGAGTTTTTGTTTTTGTTTAGCATAGATGATTCATGCTATCTTGCCTTGAATTTATTATTTGCTTGGGGACAAGCAAAGATAAGTATGGGGTATTTTGATAACATGAATTATCGACCTAGTTTAGTAGAGCATATAATTAGTTTTCCCTTTTCCCGCATGCATGTTTTAGCCTTAAGTTGTGTTCTTTATACTTGTTTAATGCAACTTTGCGAGTATAGATGTCTACACACACTTTTGGTGTCTTTGTAGGTATTTTGGCGTGTTTCGGAGCTAAAACGATGCATTTGAGGATCAGGCTTTGAGATGGACGCTTAGGAGCGATCACGCAGGCACGGGAAAGGAGGAAAAGACGAGCCAAGACGAAACGCACGAGATTGGAGCAATCTCGGTCGAGATCCACATGATCTCGGCCGAGATCCGAGAAATCTCGGCCGAGATCCGAACCAGCTCGACCGAGATCCCATATCAGAAGTTTTTGTCGAAGAATCTCGGTCCCCATCTCGGTCCCGATCTCGGCCGAGATTTTTCACATTTGACCGAGATTTCTGACCGAGATTTCGTCAACGCTGGATCACGAAGCAAATTTCGGCCCCGACTTTCAAAAATCTCGGTCACCGACCGAGATTCCTGTTCACCGATTTATTTCGTTAATTTTCGGATTTGTTTTAGGGCAGCCCGTTTCCGGATATAAAAGGAAAGCCCTAAATGATTTCCGGGGGTTCCCGTTTCATTCGAATTTCGAGCTCCTTTGGAGAGAGATTTTCCCCCTTTTCTTCTCTCTTTGCCCTACACCATTGTTGGCCATTGTTGAACTTGTTGGAACTTAGAGGAACTTCGCGAATATTGGGGAATTTGACGTTTTGCTAATCCTCTATCAATAAAGCTGAGTTTCTTCTTTAATCTCTACTTTAGATTCTTGTTTATGCATTCTCTCTAGAATTGATTGAATTGATTGGTTTGATAATTGCTTCTTCCATTGAATTGCTTGGATTGATGATTGTTTCTTCCATTGAATTGAGTGGATTGATGATTGCGTTTGAAATGTCGATTGTTGGCTAAAACTCTTGTGGATCCAAGGTGAATTGAGATTTGTTATTACCCGGACTATGATGGAATTGTGCTTATTGCTTGGTTTGAATAGCTTTGAAATCCTTTGGTTGGCTTGTTCTTGAACCTAGTTAGAATTCATCTAGCTAGTAACCTAAACCGGAATTGAGACCTACGCGGTAATGTTCCGCTTAGATACTTGAGTGTTCGACCATAGGTAATAGAGGTGAAAACCTCTATTGGGTTGACTGTGCCTAGATTCTGTCCTAAGTAGGGTAATACCTGAGACTTACCCGGTAATGGTTTACCTTTCCCTTAGTTCGGAATTTGGTTTTTTTAGAATTTCCTACCTCTCTACCTTGAGACTTACCCGGTAATAGGTAGTTGGTTTGGAACTAGATAGTCTTGAGACTTACCCGGTAATAGACTATCATTTTAGAAACGTTCTTCCCTGAAGTTTGTAACCATAGATCTTTTGAGAGATTTCCTGAGTCCGTGCGTATAAACAATGACCTTGAATCCTTGGAATCCGCATTTTCTTTATTGATATACTTTCGTTTGTCTGTTTTACTTGGTTTTCGATCACATCTGTTATTTGATTGCGAACTCTACAGAAAACCCTTCAAAACTCCTTTGATCTTTCTTCCCTTCTTTTCCAACCTCATTCTTTTATTTTGATTTACGCTATATGTGATCACATTTGCATTCAAAACATTTAGTCCCTAAGTTCGACCTTGGAATACTTACCCTAACTGTAATTGACCCATACACTGTGGGTTCGCTACAAATTTGGTGTTTATTTCTTGTTTATCAATTTAAAACATACTGTGTTTTTACTAACCTGTGAGCTTTTATCATTATTGATAAAAGTTTATAGGGGCGTGAAAATAGCGAACACTGAGCTTGGAAGCCAACTGAGTTGTGGTTGTGGAGCTTTTCCTTGCCTAGTCCAACAGTAGAGGTGAGCTCCTTGTTTCTCCTTCCCTTCTTTCTTTCTTGTTCTTCCTCTCTAGCTTAGGATTAGATGTATGAAGAGGCATGCTGATGTTGGTTTATGTATGTATATGTATGTGCTTGATTTTGGATGAGAGAAGACGTGATTTGATCACGTGAAGAGTCAAAGAGGAACCGCGGGGTCACTTTCTGCACTGTCGCCGCCCCCGCGCCTGGAAGCCACCACCCTTGCGGGAGCCGTGTCACAGTGCCTGGGCCGTGCCTGCGTTGCCTACGACCGTTGTCACCACGCCTGCGGCTGAGCCTTGCCGCGTCTGCGGGTTGCCTTGCTCCGCCCCTACATCTCTCTTGTCACGCAGGTGCGTCTTGTCCCGGGTCAACCTAGAGTAAGGTAGATCCTTTCCTTTCCTAGTATGAGCGGGTTAGTAGCATGCTAGGTACGTGTATGAGGTTAGAATGATGATGAGTATGTTATCGTTTATGCCAGTTATGGCTTTGAGGTTTATGAGTTAGGATACGATCCTTATGGATCCCTTGGTCTAGGTGTGACCCCTGTGATGGATATGAGTTTGATATATTGTTATGCCTTGTTACTAGGCAGTGTTGTCCTCCAGATTGGAGTGAACCAAGTTGAGGGTGTAAGAGCCTTAGTCTTTCGGACCGAGATTTGACTTTAGCCGAGTTTGGCTTTGGCCGAGATTTGACATAGCCGCCCCCGCAGGCTTGGGTGCCGCCCCTGCGGCTCAAGGAACCGCCCTTGCGGTTTCCGACGGCTGCAACCGGTTTTGTTGACTCTTTGACCGTGGTTTACTCTTTCCTCCTCTTATTCTTTTCCTTAGCTGATCAAGGGCTTCTTCATCACTTCATTCCCAGCCTTCCTACGTCCTCCTTGCTTACCCTTTCTTCTCCTTGATCTTGTGTGTGAGTTCTCTTGAAGTTTGTAAGAGAGTTGTGGTGTGGTTTTGCTGAGGTTGCTTTGGTGTATGTTTGCTGAGCTTGTGATGCCAGAGTGTGTTTGTTCTTTCCTTGGGTGATCACAGCATTAGAGGTGAGCTTCTTGCTTCTCCTTCCTTTCTTTCTTTCTTGTTCTTCCTTCCTTAGCTTAAGATTAGATGTATGGATCATAGATTGATGTTGGAATGTGTATGTTTATGTATGTGTGTGAATCTGGAATGATGAAGACGTGATTTGATCACGAGAAGAGCCGAAGACGAATCGCGGGGTCATGTTCTGCACCGTCGCCGCCCCCGCGCCTGGAAGCCGCCGCCCCTGCGGAATCCGTGCCGCAGCGCCCGCGCCGTGCATGCAGCCTTTGTCACTGCACCCGCGGCTGAGTCCTGCCGCGCCTGCGGGTTACCTTGCTCCTCCCTTGTGTCTCTTGTATCACGCAGGTGCGTCTTGTCTCGGGTCTACCTAGAGTTAGGTAGATCCTTTCCTTTCCTAGTATGAGCGGTAGTAGCATGACAGGTATATGTTGAGGATAGATGGTTGATGAGTATGTTTCGTTATGCCTTGTGCTAGGCAAGGTTATCCTCCAGATTGTAGTGGACTGTGTTTGAGGATTGATCGAGTTGAGACGACTTCGAGGTTGAGGTAAGTCCGTAGGACTTACTTAGTTGTCATCCATATATTGGATGTGTGCATGAGTGGTGTGTGGTATATGTTTGATAGCATGCGTTATGGTTTATTACCGACCTATGGTATATTGCTTGCCCACTGTAGGGCCGTGATAACTTGCCCTTTCATCCCACCGGGAGTCTGGGAGGTTCTCTGTAGGCAGGCCAAACCTTGTAAACGGTTCGGGTACTCCCCATTCCCTTAGGGTACACGGGGAGGTGTTCCAGGCACCATTCCAGCTGGCTATTGGACCCAGAGGCGAGGATTATATATTCCTCGTGTCACATATGTTTATATGGATATATATATATATATATATATATATATATATATATATATATATATATATATATATATATATATATACGAGTTGATTGCTGGACTTTATAAAGATAATGAACCGGGTAAATGTGTGATAGCATGTTAACGTGTTTAGTATTCTTTGATGTGTGTATGTGCTCTGCATCTCTTATATAGGTGTATGGTTAGCTAACGGTTTTATACCGTGTTGTAGATCCTTTGCAGGGTAGGAGAGCTGCAGAGTGATCCAGAGTGGGTGATCCGCTGAGGGCTCCGTACATTGGGGTGTTATCGGGGACATGGGACCTTTTTGTTGTACAGTGTGGTTTTATTTGTACTCAGCGGTACTTTGTATTACCTTTTGGATATCTATATATCAATTTTACGTTTTGTATTTAATCTATCTGTGCCTTGTTGTAAGATTCAGTGAACTTGTTGTCGGGCTAGGGTCAGGCTCCATTGTGAGATCCTAGCCCAGTAGCACCTCGAGTCCTACGGATTTTGGGTGTTACAGAGAGTTGATCGTAGTTGAGATTACTTCTGAGTTCGAGGTAAGTCCATAGGACTTACTTAGCTCCCATCCTTATATCGGATGTGCGCATGAGTAATTATTGTTATATGCTTGATAGCATGCGATATTGATTATTACCGACCTATGGTCTATTAATTGCCCACTGTAGGGCCGTGACAACATACCCTTTCATCCCTTCGTGGAGTCTGGGAGGTTTTCTGTAGTCATGCCAGATCTGGTACACGGGACGGACCCTTTCACCATTCCCATAGGGTACACGGGAAGGTGTGCCGGTACCACTCCAGTTGGCTATTGCACTCGGAGTCGAGGGTTATATTCCTCGTGTCACATATGTTCATATACATATTTATATAAGATTTGAGTGATGGATTATATTAAGATAATAAACTAGGTAAATGTGTGATATCATGATGAGGTGTTTATGTTTTTATGATGTGTGGATGTGCTTATGCTTATGTTATATATGTATGGTTAGCTAACGGTTTCATACCGTGTTGTAGATACTTTGCAGCTTAGGAGAACTGCAGAGTGATCCAGAGGGGGTGATTCACTGAGGGTTCCGTACACTAGGTCGTTATCGGGGATATGAGATCTTTTGTTGTACAATTAGGTTTTATTTGTACTCAGCGGTACTTCTGTATTACCTTTTGATATATATATATATATATATATATATATATATATATATATATATATATATATATATATATATATATATATATATATATATATATATATATATGTATGTATGTATGTATATATATCAGTTTCATGTTTTGTATTTAATCTATTTGTGCCTTGTTGTAAGATCCAGTGAACTTGTTGTCAGGCTAGGGTCAGGATCCATTGTGAGATCCTAGCCCATTAGCGCCTCGAGTCCTACGGATTCGGGGTGTTACAAAGTTGGTATCAGAGCTTAGGTTGACAACAATGGCACTTGTAATCTGCGATAAAGGTCGAATAGATAAATAAACAAAACCCGAAAGGGGTTTGACTTTTCAAAAGGTTTTGGTTTTGAAATGAGTACAAATGTTTTGGGATATCGTGTACGTGAGCCATCGCCCCTCTAAAGATCTCGACAATATAGATATATGCAGATATTCTATTGTAATTGATTTGATATATATCTATACATATGGCATATATATAGCCTTCTAAGTTAGGGTTATGTCCTCTGCAGATGGTTCAGACTAGAGCCTTACCTGTAGTTGGACGGGGTAGGATTCCCGCTGGTGGTACACGTGCAGCGGAGGAGACTCACGAGGACGTTGCTGAGAGTGTCGTTCCTGAGACTGGGAACGGTGCAGCTGAGAGACAGGGATCCCAGAGAGTCCAGTCAGATGACTCGTATCGTGTCTCCATGGAGGGACCAGCCTTCCGCGAGTGTATCAAGCGAGTTGAGGAGGCTGCCAGGGCAGGTAGACATGCCCCTGATCTGCCAGCACAGGAGGGACCATTTGAGAGATCCCATGGAGTGACTCAGGTGCCAGTTGCACAGGCACATGCTGTTGAGATTCCTCAGGTTCAGGAGGAGTATAGAGGGCCTAGACCAGACACTTGGTTGAAGGCAATTCACCAGATGGGTGTACCCCCTTTCACTATGAAAGTGGGGCTGGAGGTTGTGTTGTGGATTGGGCATGTAGACTCAGCTCTGAAGTCTATTAGATGCCCTGCTGAGAGACAGATTGAGTTGGTGCAGACTCTGTTCAGAGATTTGGCACAACACTGGTGGAGGTCTGTACGAGTTATGAGCATGATCAGAGCGTTTCTGCCCTGCCTCATTGAGGAGGGAGAAATTGCGGGATTTTGTTGAAGCTGGGTTCGAGGATGTACCAGTCTCCGAGGCCATTAGGAGATTTCAGGAGGAGCTGGCATTACTGGGACCAGCTGCACCTTCTGCAGATCAGCATGTATATTTTTTTTCCCGACGACTGAGGGATACTACTAGAGCCTACATGGCAGGGTTTCACTGTGATTCCTTGATGGACTACCAGGACAAAACTTTTGATTATGAGAGGGAGCGGGCTACTCAGAGGAGAGCTTCTCAGACCGGAGGGTCTGAGAAGAGACAGCGTACCGGGCAGACCAGTGGTACCGGTGGAGTTGCTGGTTCAAGGCAAGGCCAGAGTCGCCAGAGTCGCCAGAGTCATCCTCATCTGCACCAGTTGCAGATAAGAGACCACAGTGTTACAATTGTGGTGGTTATGGACATATGCGGCAAGAGTGCACGAGGCAGACAGTGACTTATTACTTCTGTGGCAGACTAGGTCACATACATATTTTCTGTAGACGGGGTGGAGCTTCGTCTCGGCAGGATTCTACTCCTACTAGTGTAGCGGGAGGTAGGCAGAGGCCACCTCAGCAGCAGCAGACACAGGGACAACAGAGAGTCCCAAATCGCCCTACGACTCAGGGATCTGCTCCTGGGCCGAGTAGAGGCAGAGGTCGTGGTGGGAGCACCACTGATACTAGAGGACCACAAGGTCGAGTTTTTGAGCAGAGAAGTGCAGAGGAGCCAGCTGTACTGACTGCTACAAGTACCATTCTGATCCATGGTTTACCTGTAGAGTCTTGTTTGATACGGGTGCTACACATTCTTTTATATCTGATGCTTGTGTAGAGCGTCTGAGTCTAGATACGACTGAGGGGATACCCTTTAGTATAGGGTTACCCGATGGTAGTTGGGTCAGAGGTACCCGTGAGATTCGTGACTGTCCCATTTCTGTAGGCACCCGTGTTTTGCTTGTGGACTTCTTTGTCATGCCATTAGTGCATGAAGAAGTCATTCTAGGTATGGATTGGATGGATAGACACCAGGCATTATTAGATGTAGGTAGGAGGACTGTTACCCTCTCTACCGAGTTAGCACAGATAGAAGTTTTCCGAGGTTGGGACCTTGGAAAGTCAGGCATGATTATCCGTGCGATACGGGCAGCTAGACTGATTGCACGGGGATGTGAGGCCTTCTGGTGTTATGCCATGAAGGAAGGGGAGAGTCCAGCATTAGAGGATATCCCATTTGTTTGTGACTTTGCAGATATATTTGTTGAGCCGTCCAGTTTGCCACCTCAAAGGAGTGTGGATTTTGGCATTGAGTTAGAGCCTGATATGAGACCGATCTCGAAGGCCCCATATCGGATGGCGTCTGTCGAGATGTTGGAGCTGAAGAAGCAACTCGAGGAGTTGGCTGAGAAGGGTTTCATCCTCCCTAGCGTATCCCCATGGGAGCACCTGTCCTCTTCGTACGGAAGAAGGACGGATCATTGAGACTGTGTATTGATTACAAAGAGCTGAACAAGGTCACCATCGAGAACAAGTATCCATTGCCTCATATGGATGACTTGTTAGATCTGCTTCAGGGAGCGATTGTATTCTCCAGGATTGATTTGCGCTCAGGATATCACCAGCTGAGGGTGAGAGAGCAGGATGTGCATAGGACAACTTTTCGGACCACATATGGACACTAAGAGTTTGTAGTGATGCCATTTGGGGTTACGAATGCCCAACAGTCTTTATGGAGTTGATGAACAACATCTTCATCGACTTCCTGGATCAGTTTGTGGTGGTATTCATAGATGAGATTTTGTTGTACTCTCGTAGCAGAGAGGAGCATGCAGGGCAGTTGAGGATTGTATTACAGGTTCTACGAGATAGAGAACTTTATGCTAAGTTTCTAAGTGCGAGTTCTGGATGTCAGAGGTAGCATTCTTGGGTCATGTTGTATTAGCTAAAGGAATCAAGGTGGATCCGGCAAGGATTGAGGCAGTAACAGCTTGGAAGACACCGACGAACGTCAAGGAAGTACGTAGCTTTCTTGGCCTAGCCGGTTATTACAGACGTTTTGTGGAGGGGTTCTTTGTGATTGCCCGTCCACTGACGAGTTTGTTGAGGAAGACTACCAGATTTGTCTGATTAGTGTATGCAGAGTTTTGAGGAGCTGAAAAGACGTCTGACTTCTGCTCCTATTTTGGCACAGCCAGAGGGTACAGAGGATTTTCTGGTTTACAGTGATGCATCCAAGCTAGGCTTGGGATGTGTATTGATGCAGCGAGGCAGAGTGATTGCTTATGCGTCTCGACAACTGAAGACGTATGAGGAGAACTACCCGACTCATGATCTGGAGTTGACAACGGTAGTTCATGCCTTGAAGATATGGAGACATTATCTGTATGGTGCTACATGTCAGATCTTCATAGACCATAAGACTCTGAAGTACATTTTCACGCAGCGGGAATCGAATAACCGCCAGTGTAGGTGGCTTGAGCTGATCAAGGACTTTGATTTGGAGATTCTGTATCATCCAGGGAAGGCGAACGTTGTCGCCGACGCCCTGAGCAGGAAGACGCCTCGAGAGCAGGCGATTGCGAGGCTGACAGTTTAGCATCAGTTGCAGAGAGACCTGATCTGGTTAGAGTTGGACATCTAGTTTCCTGATGAGGATGCCCAGCTGCGTACTTTAGAGGTTCTTCCTGATTTGTTGGGTGAGATCCAACAGAAGCAAGAGACCTGCCCGACCTTGATGAGGATCAGAGAGGGGATGTCTCGGGATAAGGCACCACATTTTCTTCTGGGAGTAGATGGAGTATTGAGACACCGCGGTCGCGTCTGTGTACCCGCTGATGCGGATTTACGTTAGAGGATATTACAGGAGGCTCACTGTACACCTTACTCTATACACCCAGGTACGAGTAAGATGTATCAGGACTTGAGACGTTCATATTGGTGGGAAGGGTTGAAGCCCGATGTGGCCAGATTTGTGGCACAGTGTGCGACCTGCCAACAGGTCAAGATAGAGCATTGCAGACCTGGAGGTGAGCTCCATACACTTCTTGTTCCACAGAGGAAGTGGGAGGACGTCACCATGGACTTTGTGACAAGGTTGAGATCGAGCCGGAGTTTTGATGCTATCTGGGTTATTGTGGGCAGACTGACGAAGACGGCACGTTTCATCCCTATCCGGGAAACGTGGACGGTGAGCAGATTAGCTGAGGAGTACACTAGGCAGATAGTGAGACTCCATGGTGTACCGAGGACGATCGTCTCAGACAGAGATGGACGATTTACCTCGAGGTTTTGGCAGCAGATTCAGACTGCCCTGGGGACGAGTTTGCACTTCACTACTGCGTTCCATCCTCAGACAGATGGTCAGTCAGAGAGGACCATTCAGACACTGGAGGATATGTTGCGAGCTTGTGTATTGGATTGAGGACAAGTGTGGACGGATCATCTCCCACTATTTGAGTTCTCATACAACAACAACTGGCATGCATCTATTAGGATGGCCCCATATGAGGCATTGTATGGACAGAGATGCCGTACTCCGTTATGTTGGAATGAGCAGAGCAGTGTTAGTGGTTTGACACCTGATCATATTCAGGATGATGTGGCTCGTGTAGCATTGATTAGAGAAAGGATGTTGACTGCACAAAGCCGTCAGAAGTGTTATGCAGATAGGAGGCGTAGACCCCTAGAGTTCAGAGTAGGCGCCCATGTGTGGCTGAGAGTGTCCCCGGAACGAGGTGTTAGGCGTTTTGGCATTAAGGGGAAGTTGAGCCCCCGATATGTCGGACCGTTCGAGATTTTGGATCGGGTTGGGAGTGCAGCATACAGATTGGCTTTGCCTCCGAGATTAGAGGGTGTTCACCCTGTATTTCACGTGTCTCATCTGAGGGAGTACATACCAGATCCGATATACATCGTGAGTTATGATGATTTGATGGTTGAGCCGGACCACACTTTTGTTGAGCACCCGATTACAGTCCTAGAACGAGGTATGAGACGCTTGCGTTCGAAGGAGATGCCTATGCTGAGGATACAGTGGTCGAGACGAGGACCTGATAAGGCTACATGGGAGACTGAGGATAGTATCTAGAGGAACTATCCAGAGTTTTATGCCGAGATAAATGTACCAGTAGGATCGACGAGTAGATCTTAGTACTATCTTGGTGAGTGTTATGCTTATATGTTTATATGCTATGATGTGTTCATTTTCGTACTAGCTATGTTATGATGCATGTGTGATCTTATTAGATCTTGTTGTGCTAGTATGATTACTCTTTATAGTTGGAGATGGCTCTTTCTTCCATGCTATTGTGATACGATTAGGGTTAGCTGGAGATGGTTATTCCTCCATGCTATTTTGATGGACATAGTATTGCTGGAGATGTTTTTCCTCCATGCCCTTTCGTTATGAGTATTTTTGGCTAGAGATGTTTTTCCTCTATGCCCCGGTGATATGATTATAGTATTGGATAGAGATGGATTTCCTCTACGCCCTGGATAGTATAGTTTTGTTGCTGGAGTTGATGATTTCCACCATGCTTATGTTTGAGGTTATAAAGAGAGTTGTACATCGGCTTATGGGTCCGAGTGGTTTGAGGATTTTACAAGTTTCGGGACGAAACTTGTTTTTAGGGGGGTGAGGTGTAACAGCCTTAGTTTTTGGAGCCGTTTTTAGCCTTAGCTGCCCCCGCGGGTCTGTGAGGCCGCCCTTGCGGCTCGTCTGTTCTTCCTCCCGTACGGCTCAGAGAACCGCCCCTGCGGTTTCTTGTGGCTGCAGCCGGTTTTGTTGACCGGTTGGACTCGTGCTTTACCATTATTTCTTTTCCCTTAAGTATCTTCCTTGGCTGATGAGCAAGGGTTTCATCTTCCTAATCCAGCTTCTCACGTCCTTCTTGCTTCTTTCTTCTTCTTGATCTTGAGTTGGTTTTCCTTGAGTTTGGAAGAGAGTTGTGTGTTGTTGTTGATGTTGATGATGGTAGATGTGGTTGCTGAGCTTGGAAGCCAACTGAGTTGTGGTTGTGGAGGTTTTCCTTGCCTAGTCCAGCAGTAGAGGTGAGCTCCTTGTTTCTCCTTCCCTTCTTTCTTTCTTGTTCTTCCTCTCTAGCTTAGGATTAGATGTTTGAAGAGGCATGTTGATGTTGGTTTATGTATGTATATGTATGTGCTTGATTTTGGATGAGAGAAGACGTGATTTGATCACGTGAAGAGTCGAAGAGGAACCGCGGGGTCACTTTCTACATTGTCGCCGCCCCCGCGCCTGGAAGTCACCGCCCCTGCGGGAGCCGTGTTACAGCGCCTGCGTCGTGCCTGCGTTGCCTACGACCACTGTCACCGCGCATGCGGCTGAACATTGCCGCGCCTGCGGGTTGCCTTGCTCTGCCCCTGCGTCTCTCTTGTCACGCAGGTGCGTCTTGTCCCGGGTCTACCTAGAGTAAGGTAGATCCTTTCCTTTCCTAGTATGAGCGGGTTAGTAACATGCTAGGTACGTGTATGAGGTTAGAATGATGATGAGTACGTTATTGTTTATACCAGTTATGGCTTTGAGGTTTATGAGTTAGGATACGATCCTTATGGATCCCTTGTGTCTAGGTGTGACCCCTGTGATGGATATGAGTTTGATATATTGTTATGCCTTGTTACTAGGCAGTGTTGTCCTCTAGATTGAAGTGGACCAGGTTGAGAATTGATAGTAGTTGAGACTACTTCTGAGTTCGAGGTAAGTCCATAGGACTTACTTAGCTCCCATCCTTATATCGAATGTGAGCATGAGTGATGATTGTTATATGCTTGATAGCATGCGATATTGATTATTACCGACCTATGGTCTAGTGATTGCCAACTGTAGGGTCGTGACAACGTACCCTTTCATCCCTTCGTGGAGTCTGGGAGGTTCTCAGTAGTCATGCCAGATCTGGTACACGGGAAGGTGTGCCGGTACCACACCAGCTGGCTATTGCACTCGGAGGCGAGGGTTATATTCCTCGTGTCACATATGTTCATATACATATTTATATACGATTTGAGTGATGGAATATATTAAGATAATAAACTGGGTAAATGTGTGATATCATGATGAGGTGTTTATGTTTTTATGATGTGTGGATGTGCTTATGCTTATCTTATATATGTATGGTTAGCTAACGGTTTCATACCGTGTTGTAGATACTTTGCAGGTTAGGAGAACTGTAGAGTGATTCAGAGTATGTGAACCGTTGAGGGCTCCGTACAGTGGGTCATTATCGGGGATATGGGATGTTTTGTTGTACAGTTACGTTTTATTTGTACTCAGCGGTACTTCTGTATTACCTTTTGATATATATATATATATATATATATATATATATATATATATATATATATATATATATATATATATATATATATATCAGTTTCATGTTTTGTATTTAATCTATTTGTGCCTTGTTGTAAGATCTAGTGAACTTGTTGTCAGGCTAGGGTCAGGATCCATTGTGAGATCCTAGCCCAGTAGCGCCTCGAGTCCTATGGATTCGGGGTGTTACACGTATGTCCCTGTTGTTATATCCCTCCCTGTCCCTGCATTGTTATTTGTCCACGTGTTTGGAGGGTTTTTTTACGAAAAGGCATTAAATGTTGGTCCGGTTCAAATTGTAAAAGTAGGGCTTATGGGTTTAAATATTTTAAAAAGTATAATAAATCAGCCCATAGATATGGTAAACGATTAAATGAGATCCACGGGTTCCACGCTCCTCTCTCCCCCCTCTTCCCCGCTTAACTTCTTCTACCGGTGATAATCCTTTCTATTGTCGATTTAGTCCCTTCTTCTTAGGCCTTTCACTTCTTCTCAAGAATTCGAAAAAGTTCCTTCTTCTCAATCCATTTGCTTCTTCTCAAGTATTCGCTTATTCTCAAGTATTTGCATTTTTTTGCGCCGTTGAGGCCGGTGCTTACATTCTTCTCTGTAAATTAATCCCTTCTTCCAGTCGATTTACCTTCTTCTCCGGAAAATTATTCCCTCTTCTCAGTCGATTTGTCCCTTCTTCTCAGGCGAATTAGTCCCTTCTACAACTGATAATATTCGATTATTCTCACAACTCTTAGTTGTTAGGGTTTTGCGAGTACAATCGGCTCGATCTTCTGGAAAATTCATCTTAGCTTAGTCTCATTATTTTGCGAGTTCAATTAGCTCGAAAATCTACAAGTAATAATATTTGTAATAACCGGAATTTTATTCCGAAAAATCGGTCGAGTTACTAAAATTTTTAATCGAATAAAAATGGATTGAATCGGTTTATTTATTTTACTATCTATCACTTGGGCTTATTGAGTCACTCTACTGTAAACTTTCTTTTCTTGGCCCATAAGAAACAATCACAGGCCTCTTCTTTCTCTTTCCCCGACATCCTCTTCTTGTTACATTCCAGAACCTATCCCAACAACCTCCAACCAGTTCTATCTTAACCGCTCTCTCCCACCGTCTTCTTCTCATTCTTCACGACAGTAGGACAAGCAAAGAAGTCGCAAGCAAAGCAGAACAAGTCCGACTCCGGTGAGCTTTTCAAATTCCGGCGAGTTCTCCTTCCTCCTCTCCCCCTCGTCTGCAGGCAACACTCCGGTGATCCATCGTTCCTCCTTCCTCTTTATACTCCCTTCTCGTCACTGTCCCTTCTGACTGTGTAGGGATGCCGACGACCTGCTTCTTCCCTTCAGACCGGAGTAATGAAGATGTGCTGCGTTTCCATCTAGCCACAAGGAAGATAGGAAAGAGGTGGGCCTGGTCCAGACGTGCAGAAACTCGAGGAAACAGCAGCTGCGGCAAGGACCGGACTGGGCTTCTTCTTCTCCTCCGGGGCTTGGCACTGCAGTACAGGGTCGAGGTATCCATCTCTTCCTCATGAGATCTTCTTATTGTTCTTAACCGTCCCATGAAATCATATTGTGAGGGCTATCCGTGTTAATCGAACCAAGGATCTATTGTTGTTGAGGCTTTTAAGTTATTTTGTTTCTGGTGGGTGTCGAACTTCAAACCTCTAACCAGAAATTGCTTTTCATGTGACTCGAACTCTAGACGTGGTGCTTTGGTGTAGATTTTTCCAGAATTTCATATTAGAACAATCTATTTCGGGATCAATTTTAAATATCTAAAACTTAACTTCTACCGTTGAAATTTTGACATGTTGTAGATTTAAGTATGTAGTTTATCGTATAAAAATTTGAGAAAGATTCAACGGTTAAATTTGGACTTATGAGATCATAAAGTAGGGTACAAGTGCAGTTTTGGAAATATTAAGAATTTTGGCTAAGTGTTGGTTTAAGTGTTCATATAGGCAACTTTAGATTTTTGTGTGGATCCTTGAGATAAGTGTTTTTGAATTTTGATCATCTTAACTAGGAGTAGACATGACATAGTACGTTTAACATTTTTTCTCGGAATTTTTGGGAAATAGTAGAGGGGTTTTTATAGTATGCCAAAGTAGGGCACTTGATTGATTTCCGAAAGAAGTTTTATTAAGGTTTTGAACTTAGAAGGTAAGTTGGAGCAAAACCTCAAACGCGATATGAAATTCCTAGGGTTGTGAGATGTTGTTCGACAATAATGAGGGTCTTAGATCGTTTTGGGCAATTTTTGAAATTTTAGGAAAGTTATGGCCGTTTTGGTAATTTTCATAAATGTTAGAGTTTCTTTTTCTTTCTTTATATGAACCTCCAAGATAGTCTAGGAAGAAACTTCACATATGATAGAATTGTGTTGTTAACACGTTTTCCGTCATGACCGGATTATTGAGATCGTTTATTGGCGGTTCGAGATTTAGCGAGTTTTGGTATCAGATCAGTTCAGGTAAGCCTTACAGACTTGCGTAGCTAATGATACATATGAGTTTGTATTATTGTAGTGGTGTATGTTGGGTGCTTATAATTATAACTTGAGAAAGACAACGTTACGGTATAAGTAGACTCAAGTGTATGAGAACGGGTCGTGTCATCACTATTCAACGATGTCATGTGACTGGGAGGCTCTTTGGGACCAATCCATACCAGTAAACGGTGAGATGCATTGGATCCACTCTTGTTGGTTTATGGGGACAGAAGCGAAGGTCGGGGACTTGTGCCACACAATCAGTTGAACTAATAGAATTGAATCACCTAATGAAATATAATAAAATGATTGAGTACAAGCATGATGTGTGTTTAATTTCTGTATTGCGTGTGTGTGTGCTACTTAATATTAAATTATATATTGAATTGTTAGCTAACAGTGTATGCCGTCGTTAATAGATATTGCAGGGTAGGCAGTTGTTGAGGGATCTGGAGAGAGGTGGTCAGTCGGGTTTCCATATGAGTCGTTTGGGTTTTTGATATTCTTTTAGTGACGAGACTCATTTTATTTCCTTTAGATTCCGTCACGTTTCTTTGTTGGCT
Source organism: Fagopyrum tataricum (assembly GCA_002319775.1). Classification (NCBI taxonomy): domain Eukaryota; kingdom Viridiplantae; phylum Streptophyta; class Magnoliopsida; order Caryophyllales; family Polygonaceae; genus Fagopyrum; species Fagopyrum tataricum. The sequence goes on from CM008286.1 coordinate 32,494,151, forward strand.
GATGGTTGTTCTCTTCATGACATATTACTTTTAAAACGTTTTATTTGTGTTTTGTTGTAAGATCTTGTAAAGTTGTTGTCAAACTAGGGTTGGGAACCATTGTGAGGTCCTAACCCGTAGCATCCCGAGTTCCCAAAATTTAGGGTGTTACAATATTCAATTCTTCTCACAACTCTAATGTGAATTAGTCCCTTGTACAGGTGATAATATTCGATTATGATATTCTTAGCAATTAGGGTTTTGCGAGTTCAATTAGCTTGAAATTTTGCACTATTTGTTTGCATTTGGAACTAGTAGATGCATTGCAACAACTTGCTTAATTGTTCTTACAGTTAGGTGTCATTTTGGTTTGCAATTATGGTCAGAATCGACATGTATTTCTGGTATCAATTATCTATGCTATATAGAACTGACCATCATGCTTTGAAAATTCTTTTTTAATGCAAAAACAGATAATAAAAAAAAAGTTCAACAACTGATCAAGCTCGTTGAAAGATTGAGAAGATTGACTAAACTAGAGTTTGATGTATTGCGTGCGCAAGATGATTCAAGCAGACTCCGTGAAGGAGCTAGCAAGGCAGGATCTCACATAGTACGTGATTTACACTCGTTTAGTGAGAGAACTTATAATGTTCAAAATGAAGTTGTAGTTTTACAAAAGGCTTTTGACAAAGCAACTAAGAAAAAAACTCTACTTCTTTATAATGCCATAAATGTAATTAAAATAGTATTTTGTTAGTTTAGTCTAGGGATGGTGATCATGTAATGAATGTTGTCCTATGGATATATTTAAATCTATTCATTTGTCACATCTTTGTAGGATAACGCTACTTAGTTTACGCTCTTTGTTGATTCATTTAAAACAAAACAAACTTGACAAAATTCGGTGGGTTGCATTGTATTGTAGTGTACTTGTGTAGTTGACCGCTTAGCTTAACCCTTTTTCATAAAAAAAAGTACAAGGAACGATGGACTTCTGAAAACAAGCTTCATTTAAAATCACGTTATCTAGATTTAAAATCAACAATATTTTGAAAACAAGCCCAATGTTGACGTGTCTTCAAGGACTGGAGTTATATCCTTATCACCAAGAATCAAAAAATATAGTTGAAACAAATAGAAAATATGATAGTAATTGTTTATTAAGACTTAACATTACACAAAGTGGGGGTAATATAATTGTTATATAGTGAAACAAGATAAATTTGTCGAAAAATTCACAGAAATCTCGTTCACGTAGAAATTTAAAAAAAAATACAAGATCATGTCAAAAAGAATGTTTCTACATGAATCTTCCCCTGGAAGGTAAAAGAAAGAAACAAAAGGAACAACCGGTAACAAAAGAAATCTAAAAACTAAAACGGTATCAAATTTTTCCCAAAAAGAAAATCCCGAAACTATAAGAAAAAAGTACGGAAAACCCGGTTGACCACTCTCTCCGAATCACTCCACAACGGTCTTACCATGCAAGGTATCTACAACATGTCGGTATACACAGTTAGATAACAATTCGATATATAAGTTAATATTAAGTAGCACATACACACGCAATACGGAAATTAAGCACATAGCATGCTCACACTCAATCATTTTATTATTCTTCATTAGGTGATTCAATTCTATTAGTTCAACTGATTGTGTGGCTCGAAGGTCTCCCGACCTTCACCTCTGTCCCCGTAAACCAACCGTAGTGGATCCGATGCATCTCACTGATAATGTTAATTCATAGAAGTAAAAAAAACCCTTCATCATGTGCATGTGTAGCCCATGAATCCGGGAGCAAAGCATACATCAATATTTCAAAAATCCAAGCCTCCTAAGCAAGCATATTTGTGGTGTACACACTAGCCCGGTTGGAGATACAAAGCGCAAAGCTACCCGAGATGATATCTCGGTTAACAAAGAAATCAATTACATCCCTTACGTGAACAGTGCCATGCAAGGCAAACTTTGTGTCATTTTTGCACAAAAGATCAAAGTTACAATCTCTCAAAAATCCGATTAGAGTAGACGTTGTTGATGATCTTGAAGACATGATTGATGATGGTGTTGATGATTGCACTCGTCGGGATTCTCTTGTCGTCGAAAACCATACCATTTCTAGCGATCCATAGGAAGTAAATGGTGGCGGAGAAAGCGACGATCTTTGCTCTTTTCCTTCGACCTTTGCCCAAGGCATTTCTCTCCAACCAGTCAAGGCAGGCAGGGATGGAGTCAAGTCCATTGGCAATGTTGAAGCGTCTATACACAGCAGTCCATATAGTTTTAGAGTAAGAGCATTGGAAGAAGAGGTGAGGGTGTGACTCATCCTCGTTATTACATAGCCGGCATCTTTCATTGACATTCAAGAAGGGCATACGGTCATGAGTAGGGAGTCTACCAAGAGCAGCCATCCATAGGATGAAGTTATGTCTTGGGGTATTCCGTTTATCCCAAACTACACGGTGCCAAGTAACCTCCTCACCATGGTCCTTCAAGCCATTATATACTCTAGAGACCTTAACTTTATTACCCATACGGAAGATGTTGAGTACTTCACTAAGGGTAGTGTTCACATCTGCCTTCTCCATGATAAGCTCCCTACTCTTGAAGATAGCTTTAAGAAAAGGAGACACACTATTGTTAGGCTTCCAGGTAGTCGGGCTTTCAATTTCCAAGTAGCGTTGCTTGACCCAATTCACCTATAGCGTGTCTCTTTCATCAAAGATGTGGGAGAAGTGTTTGGCCATAAAAGTCATGTTCCAATGCTTGAGCTGGAAAAGACCGAGGCCTCCTTCAGTTTTGTCATAACAAACCTTCGTCCAGGCAACTCGGGGTCTTTTCCATAGAAAGTTCCTACATAGCCTAGCAACACGTTCCATCACAAGAGCGGGGACAGGGAGGATGGATATCAAAAAGCTTTCAACACCTTAGAGGACCGAGCAAATGAGCTCCTTTCTACCCGCAAAGGATATACATTTTTTGCTCCATGCACTTAGGTGAGTAGTCATCTTGTTTATTAGCGGGGAGTAGTCCATAGCACCGTATACAGATATGGACTGGTCGCAGAGAGCCTCCCAATAACCTGACAGCGCTGGGCAGTGATGCCACGACCCGTCCTCATACACTTGGGTCTACTTATACCTTAACGTTATCTTACTCAAGTTATAAATACAAACACGCATCACACACCACTACAATAATACACACCCATATATGTATCATTAGCTAAGCAAGTCCGTAAAACTTACTTGATCCGCTACTCGACTAATGCTAAAATCTCGATCCGCACGTAAACGATCTCAACAACTTGATCAAGACGGAAAATTATTTAACAACATCATTTATCAATTATGAAACTTATAGAAGGTTTCTTGATTGTCTATGAGATTCTTGTAAAGAAAGAATAAGTAATCTTAACTTTTGAGGAAATTAACAAAAAGCCCATAACTTTCCTAAAGTTCCAAAATATGCCCAAAACGGGTTTAACACCCTCACTATTGTCCAACAACATTTCACAACCCTATCAATAACGGGGTTGTGGTATAGTCAAACTTACATCCAAAGTCAAAATCATAAACCATACTTCTTTCGGAAATCGATCAAGTGCCCTACTTTGACCTATGATAACACACTTCTACTAAATCCCAAAAAAATCCGAGAAAATTCTTAAACGTACTATGCCATGTCTACTCCTAGATAGTATGATCAAAATCCATTAACACTTATCCAAATGATCTACACAAAAATCCAAAGTTACCTACATTATAAATCCAAATCGAACCGTTGGATCATTTCCAAAAATCCAAAACTGCACTAGATACCGTACTTCACAACATTGAAAATCCAAATCTAACCGTTGGATCATTTCCAAATTTTGATACAATAAACTACCTACTTACATCTACAACATATCAAAAGTTCAACGGTAACTGATTATTCTAAGATCTCGAAACATGCCTCCCAACAATACTATTATAGACAAATTTTTCATAAACTATAAGGCATCACAAGGACACTGGTTCGATCCTCACAAGTCACAAAATGAAAAACTAGAACACCTACTCATGTCCTTGGAGACCCGAGTTCGACTCTCCCTAGCAGCGGATTTTGCTAAAGTCCTTGACCACTAGATCCTAGGTTCGATTCCATGGAGAACAAAAATCAAGTAAAAGCCCTAGTCGCAACTGGTCCTATGTTTGATCATCGTTGCCTACAACCTATCATTTCATGTGCAGATAAACACACTTCGCAGGGAGAGCGTCACCTATAAGCAATTGAGTTCAAGTGTGTATTATTGAGAGAATGACTGACAGTATATATACATGAATATGAGTGAGATCTTTCACTAACAATGCTCCTAAGATCTCTCATAATATTGTTACATTAGATATGCTGAAGATATTATCGTTGATATTCCCCCTCAAGTGCAGTATCAATTTGATAGTTGTAACTTGTGAAGAAGTGTTAAAAATATGTGGCGTAGCAGTTGTTTTGTTAAGATGTCTGCAAGTTGATCATTGGTTGAGACATAGTTGACCCTTAACATTCCTCTCTTTACTTGTTCTCGGACAAAATGGTAAACTAGAGCAATATGTTTCATTCTTGAGTGGAACACAGGATTGGCCGAGAGACTGGTGGCTCCTAGATTGTCACAGTAAACCACCGGTGAGAGACTCATGGACTGTTGAAGTTCCTGCAATAATTGTGTTACCTAGATAACTTCAGAAGTTGTATCTACAATAGCATTGTTTTCAGCTTTTGTGGAGGATCTGGCTATTTATCGTTGCTTCTTTGAGCTCCAGCTAACAGGTGTGCTCCCAATGTAGATGATATAGCTTGTAGTAGATACATAATCACTCTTATCCCCGGCCCAGTCTGCATCAGAAAATGCATGAATATTATTTGACTAGGCTGTAGAAATTTTGATGTCGAGGTCCAAGCTGCCAGCAAGATACCGAAGAACCCTTGAGTGTTGTCCAGTGTATGTTTGTAGGAGCTTGCATATATTGTTAGAGTTTATTGATAGCAAAACTTACATTTGGACGTGTCAGGTATAAGTACTGAAGGCTTCCTACCAAAGTTCTATAGTCAGTTGGTGTTGGTATAGGAGTTCCTGCTTGATGTAGACCAACATCTGGTGACATTGGTGTAGACACTAGTTTTGCATCAGTCATCCCAGCTCGCATAAGAAGATCAGTAATGTACTTTCGCTGTGATAGGAAGATGCCGCTATTTGAACTTTGCACTTCAACGCCCAAAAAGTAATTCAGACTACCCAAATCCTTCAAAGAGAATTTGTTTGCTAACAAATCTACTAGACCATTGAGCTTAGATGAACTTCTTGTGATGATTATATCATCTACATACACTAACAAATAAATTAGAATAGAGTCATGAGCATATATCAAGAGAGATGCATCTGATATTGAGTTGACGAAGCCAATGTTAAGTAGGAAGATCCTTAATTCGTTGTACCACACCCTAGGAGCCTGTTTTAACCCATAGATTGCTTTCTTCAGCTTGCATATATGGTCCGGATAGTTTTTATCAATAAATCCCGCGGGTTGAGCCATGTAAACATCCATACAATGTTCCTTGAAGAAAGGCATTGTTGATGTCTAATTGTCGAAGAGGCCAAACATGTGACATAGCAAGAACTAGAACCACCCTTACCGTTACATATTAGACCACAAGACTAAAGGTTTCGGTGTAATCACAACCAGGCCGCTGATGGAAGCCTTTTGCAACAAGCCGGGCTTTGTATCGATCTAACCGGCCATCTCGGTGATATTTTATGCGAAAAATCTACTTGCATCCCACAAGATTTGATGTTGTGGATGATGGAACGAGCTCCCAGGTCCTGTTCAAACAAAGAGTATCTTATTCCCATTTCATTGCCGCACACCATTCAGGTCTTTTTAGGGCTTGAGTAATGGATTTGGGTTCAGCTGGTGTTTGGGTTGTGGTGATGTGCAAATTTAGCTTCTTGATAGGCTTGACAACATTATTCCGAGACCTAGTGACTACACCGGGGCGAGTGTGTCACTGGTGGAGGTATGGCTGGTAGCCGACTAGAAACACCAATTTGGGGTGGTTAGGGTTCTTGGGATGGTAACGTATATGTGGGGGGTTGACTGACATGTTCCGAGGGCATTATAGACGTGATTGTTTGTAAGGGAACGTATATGTGGGATCAGGTGAGGAAGATGGAATCGGTATTGTGGATGTTGGAAGAACCGGTAAACCAAGTTGGGCCCATTCAGAAGTAACCTCACAGCTCTATCTCTTGACTACACCAAAACTTCGTAATTTGGTGTAGTCAAGAGATTGAGCTGTGAGGTTTTGATAAGGATTGGTGTAGCCATGGGACGGAGAAGGAAGCCAAATACGTGGCCATTATTAAAGCTAAGGGCCAGTGGTCGAGTGGTATATGAGAGTAAGAGAGGAGGAAGAGGCATGGCTCAACCAAATGTTGATGCTTACGTTCTGCAAGCCCGTTATGTTCAGGCGTATGTGGTGGCGTTGTTAAGTGTGTGATCCCATGTTCCCCTAGAAATGTCCGAAGTGACAAGTATTCCCCTCCATTGTTAGAGTAAACCACCTTTATTTTATGTTTGAAGTAATTCTCAACTAAGGATTTAAATTTGATAAAACTGGCTTTGTTTCTAACTTGGATTTGAGGAGATATATCCAAGTATACTTTGTTTTATGATCCACAAAAATTATATAATACTTGTACCCATCATAAGAGGTTACAGGTGAACTCCAAATATCACTGAAGATGATTTCTAGGGGTGTAGATGACACAAGTGTGGAAGAATGAAAAGGTAACTTGTGAGTTTTATTGCAATTGCATGAAGTTCACAAGTTCTGTTGAAATGAAGTGCAACCTATTTTAGCATGTTTATTTAAAAACTTGAAGACTTCTGTAGACGGGTGCCCAAGCTTGTGGTGCATGGATATGGAACTACTTCGTAAAGCAGTGTGGACTCTGGGACTCGATGAAGGCCAAACATACACTCCATCAATGCATGGACCCTTATGAATGATTTTGTTGGACTTGAGATCCTGCACATGAAGCCATTGGAGGTAAAGACTACGGCATATGAGGTATCATTGGTGAGTTTAGAGACAGACACAATATTTTTTGACATTTGGGACACGCATAAGACATTAGACAGAACAATATTGTTATCTGAAACAAGTTTTGAAGAGCATGTATATGTAATGGAGAGCCCCTTACCATCTCCAATTATCATCTCATCGATTTCATGGTATGGGTAATGGAGAGCAAGATTGTTGAAATCATTTGTAACATGGTGTGATGCACCGCTGTCAACGAGCCATTGGTTTCTTTTGCTCAGCAGTGGTTGCAACATTGGTTTGATGGTTGGGCATTGAAGGGAAATGGGCTGAGGAGGGCACTTCAATGGTCGGATGCAGTGATCTGTACACCCGACAATGAGTTAAAACATGGCCTATTTCCGGCCTGAACCATTGACATCTCCCTTTGAATGGTTTTGTGCTACCAGGAATGTTTGCTGGGGACGGGAAATGAGTTGGTTGTGATGGCTGAGGATGTCGATTAGTAGACTGGTAGTGGGTTTGATTGGCGGGCGAAAATGAGTTGGAGTTTGAAGACTTAGTTGAGTTCTTCGAGGACCTGGATTGTGCGTTGAAGGCGGTCATGACCCCTCCGGCTTCTTTGTGGTGATGCTTGAGGGAGAGCTCGTGATTGATTAGCTTCTCGTTTAGTTCCTCAAACGCAATAGACGAGTCTTTTGCATTTATAGCATGGACAACTGGAAGGTAAGGTTCATCAAGGCCTCGTAAGACGTAATCAGTAAGGTCTTCAGTGGTTACAGGTGACTCAATTGATGCCAGCAGGTTGGTTGCTTTTCTCACATTTTGCATATATGTTGAAATGGAGTCTGATCCTTTCTTCATATTGCGCAACCTTTCTTTTATTTGCTTCACATGGCCCCGTGATGGGTTACCATATGTTAATCGCAACGCTTCCCAGACCTCATGAGATGTTCGGGCTGTTGCATCGAATCCCGCTACCTCTGTTGAAAGTGTGCCCAACAGTGAGTCGTAGATCAACCGGTCTTGTCTGATGTAAGTTTTGTAAGCTGGATTCGAATCGCTCGAGTTTAGTAGGGTTTGTGATGGAACTTCAATTGTGCCCAGTATGTAAGTGTCAAGATCGTATCCCTCTAATGTGGCTAGGATTGCTTGTTTTCAGGTTACATAGTTGTGGGGCGTGAGTTTGATGATATTTGTGGAATGACTATGGTGAAGGGTTTAGTTGGCTCATGAGGATTTGCAAGTGTGTTTGATGCATACTCAGCCATGTTTCTGTGGTGTTTTTTGATGGATCGGATTGAAAAACCTCTGATACCATATAAGCAATTGAGTTAAAGTGTGTATTGTTGAGAGAATGACTGACAATATATATACATGAATATGAGTGAGATCTTTGACTAACAATGCTCCTAAGATCTCTCATAATATTGTAACAGCAGATATGCTGAAGATATTATCGTTGATATCACCTTCCTCTTCCCGTTACTGCACCCGTGGAGATTGGAGATGGTACATCGTGGGTTAGTTAGCAATGCTAGGGTCGCCGTTGGTTCGTCTATCCTTCCTCCTGCGGCCCAGAAGAATGGAGATGGCTCGCTCCTACTACGTCAACTAAGGAAGGAGATGAACAGCAAGAGAGGAAAGGTCCCGACTTGGCTCCAGAGCTTGCTCCTCGTCACATTCGACGGCAGACCAATCAAGAAGAAGAGACACTAGAAAGGTGTTGGTTTAGAGATTTGATGGAGGAGGAGAGTGAGAGAGAGGAGGATAGAATCTCACCAACGTTGTCCGGGTGCCAATGGATGCGACGGAGGTAGCCCAAGCTTGCAGTTGCAGTGATCGGGAAGGAAAAGAAAAGAGGATGGCTGGCTTGTTTCGGCTCCGGTGGCGTACGCGGAATAGGAAGGAAGAGGAAAGGCTAGTTGCTGGTCTTGGCTCCGGGCGGTTTTGATGCTCCTCAAACACCGGCTTCAATATCTCCCCTTAACTGTTTGATGTGGGAGGCAAGGAAGAAGGAGTTCGGCCGAGTTACTCCGTGACCCACCAGAAAGAGAGGCCGTGTGTTGGGTCGTTCACATCGTCACTAGCCAAGGAAGGGAGATAGCAAGATGGGCCGAGGAGAAGGAAAGTGGGCTTGGGCCGTGCTGGGCCGGAGAGAAGAAGATGCAAGAAAACAAGGGAGTTGGGCCGGTGTAGTTTACACAAGAAAGTAAAGGAGTAGGCCGAGAGAAGCAAGGAGTTGGGCTAGCTACTCATGGGCCATAGAAGGGGAGTGAGCCGGAAGGAAGCTAGCTCAAACCGATTAAACTCGGTTTTGTTCGACTAAAAGAAAATATATCCGGTAACTTGACCGGGTTTTTGGAATAAAATTTCCGGGCATTACAATATCAATATGCAAATTAAATATAGAGGTTCAATTGTAAAAGGGGTGTAATTGATATTCTTATAAGCAATAAGAGGTACTAATAACCCATATTACAAGATGAACTAGTCCACATTTGTACCTTGTTCATAAAATTATTCTATGTGGTTTCATACAAGATGCACTTGATTCCTCCCATTTTGTTACCTTATAGGGTATCAAAACTAATCAATTTATACTACGATTACTTCAAACCATAATAAATGATTCCCAAAAACTTCATAAACATAGTTATACGTATGATATACATTTTTATTTCCGGATTTCTAACCAAACAGGCCCTTAATATATACTCATCTTTTTGCGTAGTGGGATAATATGCAATATAGGTGCACATGCAAATGCAAGCTAAATATCCATTTGTATGGGGTAACATGACAGAACGTTCAAAGATTTGTTTTTGGTATGAAGCACGTTCAAAGATTTACGGAAAGCCTCTATCTAATGAAGGATTTGTACCCAATATTAAATTATATCGTAATTAATAAAATAATAGTTGAACTTTATATCAAAAATGATTATTATATACAAATACTATATCTATGGGTAACATGGCATATAGATCTACACACGTTCAAAAAATTAATGAAGGATTTTTTTTTAAAAACAGTAAATTAATTTATAACTTTTATAAATAGAAAAATATTTTAATGTATAATACCTCTTAAATTATATATTTATTGTTTTAACATCTAAAATATAGTGTAGTGAGATGTTCAAACTCATCTCGTTTATAAAATTGTGTCGAGTGTAAATTTTAGCAGAATATATATTCGGCTCATTTAGAAAGTGATGAAACTCAAGTCATTTTTTTTAGCCAAGTCCAAACAGTTCGGCCAATATAACAATATCAATATGTTATTCTAGCCGAACTTAAATTTTTAACGAACTTAAAAAAAATAATATTATATTCGGCTTGTTTATGGAACAAATATTTTTCAAACACAAGTTAAGGAGCTTGTTTGGTATAACTAAAAACTAGTGTATTACCCGTGCCTTTCACGGAATTTTGATAAAAATATTATTTGTTATTATATTTTTTAAGGGATTATATATAAACTATTTTTTTGTCATTAGATAGAGTAGATAATAAGCAATAAATATTTGTACACTTTACCTATAATATTATATAATACATTAGTAAAATATCTAAATGTATAATAATTCATATTTTGATTTTTCTCCCCCTTATTATATTGATTTATATGTTAATAGAAATAGTACATTGGTAGCATATGGTTTTAAACTAATTGTTATATATAAATTAATTTTAGAAATAACACAATTTATAATCAAAACTAATTAATACGGTTGTTGAATATCTTAGTAGATTTTTTTTTTCTTTACTGTTAAAATTTGTTATGAATGTGATACCAATTTGTTATACATATCTCATGTAACAAAAAAAGGTGATTGGAAGGGATGGAAGTCGTAAAATTTAGTTGTTAAAAGTGTATTTAGTTAAGATTTTAATTGAGATGGATTTAATTAAGAATTGATTTTAATATTTTGTTAAATAATTTTTTAATAAATGAACTTAATTAATATTTTAGTAGACTGAAATTAAATGTTAAAATGACACGTGTCAATTATCATTTTTCTGCACGTGGCAAGGAGGGCTACTCGTATAATATATATAAGATTATTTTATTTGATTATAATATTAAAATAAGTAACCCATGATATATAAAAAATTGTCATGAGTAGTTTATTGACGATGACACAACCTATTAAAAATGAAATTTTTTTATACGATTGAATAGTCAACTATGAGAAACGTGAGATGTATGTAGATGCATTGCATTTTTGCCTGTACTTTTCTTATTACAACATGATGAAAGCTCAAAGCTACAAAGATGTCCCCGCAACACCGACGAGCATGCAATTCCACGAGCCGCCCATATACTATCTAGTCGAACACATTGCCATCGGAATGGAGAATCCGATCGACGACATAGAGTCCTTGAAATCCTTCTTCTCCAACTCCATAATGCTCAAAATCCCGCGGTTTTCGAGCTTGTTGGTGACGCACCCAAATGGAAAGCGATACTGGAGGACGACGGAAGTCGACATAGACAAGCATTTCATTGTCCGTAATCTACTCGACCGCGAACAAGTTGAGATGGAGAATGAAGATGTAATCAATGAGTATATCGCGGAGCTTGCATACGTGCAACCGATGAGCACGGAGAAGCCCTTGTGGGAGATACATGTGTTAGTCGATGTAAGGTGCCTTGTGTTACGGATTCACCACTCTATAGGCGACGGGATTTCCGTAATGTCGCTAATACGGGCGATGGGTGCGTCGGGTGATGTAAAAAGTCGTCGGGAGAATAGTGTGAGAGACGCGAAATGGAGGTGGAATAAGAATGGAGGGCAAAAGGGTAATTTGATGTATGTTTGGCGTTCTACGGTGTTTTGTGCCCAAGCTTTGTGCAATGGATTGCTAGGGAAAGATAAAAAGACGGTGCTTAATACTGAGAGGAACGAGTATGTTGCATACCGGCCTCAGAAATTGGCCACTACGAGCTTCGATTTGGATGATGTCAACATGATTAAGAAGGCTATTTTAAATGCGGTAACATAATTACTTTGCGAGTTTTTTTTTGGTTAGAAGAGGTCAGGTCCGGTACCCTCCGTTCATTTAGTCGCGTATTTTATATATAAAAAAAATGGGTTAAGTAGTCATCATACAGGAAATATGCAGGTGCGGATCTAAGGGGATAAGGGAGAGAAACGTATCCCGCAATTGACTTCGTTTTACCTTATAAAAAGAGGGAAAAAGGAGTAAAAAAACCCCTTAAAATAGGGTATAATGCATATTATTGTACTACCTCATCTGGTAGATGGAAGGAAAGAGATTCCTAAAGTGTAGCGTTCGAGTTCCGAAAGCGGTAAAAAGTTATTTTTGTTTTAAATAGAGATTAAGTGATAATTAATATTGCATTTACTATTAATCAATACAATCAACTCAATATAATTGTTAATACATTTTTTATAAACCATCACTTAATTTTATTTGAAAATTAATAACAAAAAAAAATTGTTGTATATTTTTATTTTAAGAAAATATACCTATACTTAGATATAGATTAAGTGGATCTACTCTTACTTAATCTAAATAATACAATATAAATATATATTATTTCAAGTACAATAATTCATCAACCACCATCTAATTTAGTTGACAATTTATTTATAAAAACAAACTAAATATATAAAATTAATTTAACTATATATTATCTAAATAATTTTTAAAAAAACAACGAAAGCTCTAATTTCTAGGGGTGAGCAAGTTCGGTTCGGTTTGGAAACCGACAATGTCGGTCCAGACCCAACCCGAAACCGACAATTTAGGTTCGGTCTTCGATCCGCGTTATTTTAAGAAATCGGTTTTGGTTCGGTTCGGTTAAAACCAGAAAACCGACATTAAAACCGAAAACCTTTTTTTTTTAAAAAACTAGGAGAATATGAATGAGTTTAGTCATAAAATTTATGTGTATGCTGAATTTGTGTTAAGTGTTATGAATGAGTAAATGGGTTTACATTATCAAATTTTTTCTATAATTTTCTTATCACGTAGATCAATAGATGTGAAGCATCGACGTAGAATAAAGAGGTGGATTGGTGGATTTGCCTACTTGATGCTTAAATGCGATTGTTATTTTTCTAGGCTTTAAAATTGTTCGAAATTTAAACTTTATCGTTTTATTGTATTCACGAATACGAATTTTACTTTATTGGATTTGGATAATTCTTATTTCTTATATTTATCTATCGATATTGTAGTGTTTACTTTTAAGTCCGTTTAGGTCCAAAACCTAAACCGAACCGAAACCGACCTAATAGGTTCTGTTTTAGGTTCTAATATTTCAGAATTTCGGTTTTAGGTCCAAACCGAAACCGAACCTAATTTTTTAGGTTCGGTTTTCGGTCCAAGGTTTCAGGGAAATCGGTTTTAGGTTCGGTTCGGTTCGGTTTTGGACCTATGATCACCCCTACTAATTTCTAGTAAAACAAAAGCTCTAATTTATAGTAAAAAAAACTAAATATATAAAATTAATATGTGAAATGTCTTATATAAAAAAAAAAAAACCATGCCCCTAACAAAAATTTTTGCCTCCGCCATAACCCGACCCCTTACATCATCAAAAAGAAGGTCGAGCGATACCATCGGGGGGTCACACAATACACTTAGTCCAGGAGAAAATTTAAAAACAATACTACCTAAATAATCCGTACATCTATTCACCTTGCGGTATGCATGACGGAATTGGATAGTCCAATCCCTACGCAAAAAAGTCATGCCATTGACATAACAAACTAGAGAGAGGATGATGTTTGGGAAGAGTTTTGGTCAAAAGAGTGATCACCAATCAAAAATCCGTTTCTAGGATTACTGACCGAAAACCACTCCCCAAACCAATATTTACACCGTGTAAAACACCCCATAGTTCAGCCATGGGAACAGTATAGAGTCCTAGATTAATTCGAAATCTCAACAACCACACATCCTCACGATTCCTAATAATACCTCCAACAACAACAAGATTGTCAGGTCTCCTAGCACCATCCGTCTTAATCTTCACTACCCCTTGCGCCGGCACTTCCCATCCTACTTGCACAATGCGTCTTGTAGGTTGCCTTGACCCATTATTCCGAATCCATGCTTGATTATGCTCACAACCATAGCTCTCACACGGCCACTTCTATCTTCGGGTATTTCATCCATCCCAAATAGCTCAATGTTCCTCCATTTCCAAGTCAACCATAACCCTATTACAAAAACCTCGTTCCAATTGTAGTCAGTATTAAATAAATTATGGGAAAGGACATTACCTCATACCCCAGTTGCAAAAGGTAAGTTAAAAAAAAGGTTCCATAAAAATAGTAGCATTCAATTCCTTCCAAATGCGACGGTCTTTAGGAAAATCACGAGACATATGTATCGTCGTCTCCGCCAGTGTATACGAACGAATAGTCCCCAAAGCTTGTCAAGTGCCTATGTGCCGTTCTTTGTCACATAGAACACCATCAGCTAGGATCTTCTAGAGGAAAACACGGGCATGTTCTGTAACTCTCATCCTTCAAAGAACCTTATAGATATCACCTTCACTGTGATGAACCTCCAAAGGCAACGAAATATACTTGTATGCAGATGTCACGCAATTAATACCATCTGGCGTAGCACACCAAGAAAGCTCATCCTGAATTGCAAGTGAGCCATCGGGTTGATCATTTACAAAAACGCCCTTTGTTAGTCTGAGTGAAGTGAGGCGTAACAGCAATGAAGAAGGTAAATGTAACACCCCGAATCCGTAGGACTCGGGGTGCTACTGGGGTAGGATCTCACAATGGATCCTGACCCTAGCCTGACAACAAGTTCACTTAATCTTACAACAAGGCACCGATAGATTAAATACAAAACATCAAACTGATATAAAAGTATCAAAAGGTTTATACAACGTGCTGCTGAGTACAAACAAAACATAAATATATACATGGTCAAAAGATCCCATATCCCACGAGGACGACTCAGTGTACGGAGCCCTCAGCAGATCACCCACTCTGGATCACTCTGCAGTTCTCCTAACCTACAAGGGATCTACAACACGGTATAAAACCGTTAGCTAACCATACACATATATGAAATGAGCATAAGCACAAACACACGTCAGAAATACTAAACACCTCATCATGATATCACACATTTACCTAGTTTATCATCTTTATAAATATAGTCCAACACTCAAATCATATATATAAATATCCATATGAATATATGTGACACGGGGAATATAACCCTCGCCTCTCGGTGGTAATGCCAGCTGGAGTGGTCAACCGGGACGACTCCTCCGTGTACCTTGAGGGAATGGAGACACTGCCCGTTCCGTGTACCAGATCTGGATGTTCCGCAGAGAATCTCCCAGTCTCCCATACGGATGAGTGGGAAAGGATGTCACGGCCCTACAATGGGCAGTCACTAAACCATAGGTCGGTAATTATAAATCCTCACATGCTATCAATTATATATCAAACACCACTCATGCACACATCCAATATAGGGATGGCAGCTAAGTAAGTCCTATGGACTTACCTCAACCTCGGAAGTCTCAAACCCAAACGGCTCCAACTCTGTAGATCAACATTGCCTAGTAACAAGGCATAATAAAAACATATATCAAACTCATATCCATCACAGGGGTCACACCTAGACCCAAGGGATCCATAAGGATCGTATCCTAACTCATAAACCTCAAAGCCATAACCGGCATAAACGATAACATGATCAATCTCGTTATATCCTCATATACGTACCTAGCATGCCACTAAACCGCTCATACTAGGAAAGGAAATGATCTACCCAACTCTAGGTAGACCCAGGACAAGACGCACCTGCGTGATGGAAAGACGCAAGGGCGGAACAGGCAACCCGCAGGCGCGACAATGCTCGGCCGCAGGCGCGCCTGACAGCGGCCGCAGGCAAGCGCAGGCACGGCGCAGACGCTGTGACATGGCTCCCGCAGGGGCGGCGGCTTCCGGGCGCGGGTGCGGCGACAAGGTACCCGCAGGGGCGGTTTTGTTGGACCGCGGGGGCGGCGATAGTGCAAAAGGTAATCCCGCGGTTCCTCTTCGGTTCTTCACGTGATCAACTCACGTCTTCTTCATTCCAAAGTCACACACATACACATTACACCTTCAATTCATCTAATCCTAAGCTAAGAAAGATGGAATCAAAGAAAGGAAAAAGAGAAGGAGGAAGAAGCAAGAAGCTTACCACACTTGTGGTCCTATGCAACAAGGAAATGATCAACAACACACTATCACTGGCTCTCAAGCTCAGCAACCACATCCACTAGCACCAACATCATCAAAGCCACATCAAATCTCTTCCAAACCCAAAGGAAATCAAGAACAAGATCAAGGAGGGAGAAGGAGAAGCAAGAAGGACGTAAGGGTCTGGAAAGGGAATGAGGAACACTTGATCAGCAAGACAAAGCAAGGGAAAAGGTTATGGAAGTGAAAGAGTAAAGCACGGGTCAAAGGTCAACAAAGCCGGCTGCAGCCGCAGGAAACCGCAAGGGCGGATTCCTTGGCCGCAGGGGCGGATCATGGCTCAGCCGCAAGGGCGGCTCTACAAACCTGTGGGGGCGGCTTAGGGAAAAATTGGCTCCAAAGACTAAGGCTCTTACAGTAAAGCCGACAATAAATCAAAAAATCTCCCACCCATTAACAAGAGATCGACCATAGCGAGCGGACAAATACATTAGGAGTAGTTGCTGCATAAGAAATAGGGTACTGAATAGACAATGGTTGATCAGTTTTCCAAGGATCCTCCCAAAACCAAATATTCGTTCCATCACTCAACACCCAGACACAATCATCCATCAACAAGCCCTGCATACTGTGCAGAATAGCTACCGAACAGTGAGATGGAACCGAGAGATCACGCCCATTTTCACGGATATATTTGCTTAGAAGGACTCGAACCCAAAGATTGTTGTCACCATTTAGAAATCTCCAACCAAGCTTCTTGAGCATACTTGTTAATGTTTTCCATATTTTTAAAACCGAGCCTCCTTAAGATTTTAAGCCCGTAGAAAATTGTCTAACAAATAGTATGAATTTTCTTTTAAGAGAAGTATCTCCCCATATAAAATTGTGAATCAATCTACCAATCTGAGCGGTAACAAATCTTGAGAGAGACGTAGAAGCCATAAAGTAGACAGGGATTGAAGAAAAATAGACTTGGCTAAAGTAACCCTTCCCGCGAAACATAGATTGTCACACCTCCAACCTTGAAGCCAACCTTGAAGCCTCGTGGTCATCTTATAAGTAAAGGCTGAAAAGTGGCCTTAGTGACATGACCTTGAACAATAGGAATTTCGAGATAATTTCCCGAATTTCTTGTAACATTCACTCCGTTTATATTAGCCAAATCATTCCACAAATCTCTAGAGACATTTGGTGACACAAGAATTTTCGATTTAGCAATATTAACCCTAAGACCGGAAAACTTGCAGAAAAGATCAATACAACCAGTAACCACTCACATCTAAACTAATGTGTTCCGCAAAGAGTATGATTTCATTAGCAAATAACATATTAGAGAGGTCCGGGCCTCCACGTGACATAAAAATCGGCTTCCACTGTCCGTCCTCCACGTCCTCAAGGATCAAACGAATTAGGCGCTCAACACACAAAACAAACATGTACGGAGAAATAGGGTATTTCCAAGCATCTGTTAATAGGCTTTATGATAACTAGCTTAATTCGTGTGTCATGCACAAAATTGGTTGAAATTAATATATTAAAATTATGATTCAATTTATAGAAATATTATTATGTAAAAAAAAACTTAACATAAATAGATTTTTAAAAAATTAAGTGAGTAATATGATCGTGCATCCAACCATATATATAAAAATATTAATTGTTTATAAAAAAATAGTACATTAAATTTATTTTTTATAAATACCATGTATAATTATCAGTGGTAAATAGGGTAAAAATGTGGTATCGACAAAATATTTTTAGAATAAAAATAAAATAATGAGGTGGCACAATATGATATGATGACACGTGGAAATATATGAAGTGATTTGATGTAAAGATGACAGTGGCGAAATTTGTTGTGGTGATAACATGTGGCATTAGCCACTTCTATTTTAGTTATAGTAGATATTATATTCTACTTACGAATTTGAATCATATGTTGGCTATTAGATCCGATCTCATGTGTGTGTATGTGTGTATATATATGGTCATGATCCGGTAAAAACCTCCCTTAGGGTAGAGAATAGGAACTTATATCATCTATTAGATTAAATAATGAACGTTCATGATTAAAAGTTATATTAAACGTAAATGAGAGATGCATCAATTTTTTCATATAATATTCTTCGGTCTTAAATATATTGTTATCTTAGGAAATAAAATATCTTAATATTAATGAAAAAAAATCCTCTAATAATACGTAGAAGGTAATTGAAGGTACGTTAAATTATTTTAACTAGCTACGTTATATTTAACGAACGTAAAAAAATATTTTAACTAGCTACGTACTCAATATTTTAACCAGCTAAGTTCTCTATATTTTAATCATTCACTATATTTTAACGAATATAAAAATATTTTAACCAATTACTCTATATTTAAGAAACGTAAAAATATTTTAATCAACTACTCTATATTAACGAACATAAAAATATTTTAATCATCTACGTACTCTATATTTTAATCAAATAAGTATTCTATATTTTAACAACCTTTATAGTACTACCAAAATTTAACGACCTTTATATATCAAAATTAACGACCTTTGTATACCAAAATTAACGATCATACTACCAATCATAACGAGCAGTTAATCACATACTATCAATATTAACGAGCATTCACTCCACTTTTACCAAATCTAACTAGATTCCCTCTACTTATTGACAAAGATAATAACTTTTATATTATTATTATTACAAACTAAACATAAACTAACGACCTATCGTAAAGGTACTACCAAAATTAACGACCTTTATGTATCAAAATTAACGACCTTTGTATACTAAAATTAACGATCATACTACCAATCTTAACGACCTTTGAATACCAAAATTAACTTTTATATTATTATTATTATTATTATTATTATTATTATTATTATTATTATTACAAGCTAACCATATTATATTAGGAAAAATATGATATTTTGATTAATTACTAACTTCATCTAATGGCTAAGATAAGTCCGTACTCCCTACTCTATGATAGGTTCCTATATGATCCTTTCTCTCTCCCTACATATATATACACGTCTCGCCAAGGTATATACATGTCGTGTATGAAGAAGTGTTGTGTATGAAGAAATGTTGCACGTGCGTGATTTGATCGGTTATTTTATAAGGTGATATTAAGCACCACATTTGTATAAATCTTATTTGGTTAACTCTAAAACTCAATGTCTAAGTATCACTTAGCCATGATATCAAATCCCTTAAAGAAGAACAATGAGATCTCAAAGCAATAGCGGGAAAAAAAATCCAAAATAACTTGCAATGACAGCAAAAAATACTCCAAAATAACTGGTACAATAGGAGCACCACGTACTTCTTCAGCCTCATCAATTCACAAATAAGTTTGAAGTAAATATGAATCATCTTATAAAAAAACATATGAGGCATGCTTTTCAAGTGGCTCAAAGAACAACTTTATCCATATCTCCTCAACCTCTTCAATTATGCCATCTTTTGTTAAAGCCTTTGGTAAGTATAAAAGTGTTCGCTGGTTTTACACCCATATAAATCCTTATCAAAAGAGAGAGACTGACATGATAGCAAAACTAGGAAGGGATAGTTTTATATTTATAACCTGTAATAAATTCCGTAAATAGCAACGAACCCACAATATATGGATTTTACGAAGTAGGACAAGTATTTTAGGGTCGAACACAAAGACTGGGAGAATTAATTTGCAGTAGTGATTATGGATTGAATAGATCTCAAATAAAGACAGGAGGTTGGAACAGATAAATGAAAGAAGTCAAAAGGTTTTGGAAAGTTTTTGGTTGCTCTCAATTGAATGTCACCTTCAATCAAGAGCAGTTTTTTTAAAAAAGGAAAGCAAATAAAAAGATAATCAAATTAAAGGAAAGAAATTGGATTCCGATGGTTCAAGATCATTGCTTATACATATGGACTCAAGACAATCTCACAATGCATATATAATTGAAAAGCATACAGGGATGAGTGTTTCTTAAATCAATGTTCTTTTACAGTGACGTCTCAAGAACATAAGGTCCACATCCTAATACCTATGCTTTTAAGGTAAAGAGGGAGAAATAAATAAATAAACTTCATTCTTTCAATTAAGGAATCCAATAACCCTTTTTACAGTTACATCTCATGAATTATTTCCTCAAAGGAAGGAACAATGACACATTCTATCCAATAAAGGTTAAACATTTATTACCTAGGAACAAGTTCTCTTATGTATCTAAATAGGAATATCTCAGTTACGACTCAATTCCTACATAGGTCAAGTGAGTTTATATCAATTCTAAACCTGCAAAAACCAAACCTTTTCATAGGATTTAAAGCGATTCAAAAATTATAGGGAACAATCCCTCATTGACCTTTGTATAAACAAATCTCTATTCTTCCCTGAAACCACAAAGATCTAGCCAATAACAATCATATCCATATCTACAGCTAAGAAACAATGAATGCATAAAAGGGAAAAGAAAGAACTCAACTTCCAATGAATAAAAACCTTCAATCTTGCCAAATCTAGAATCAACAATGTATTCCCAACAAATCTCAATGTAAAAGTTTGAATCTTGAATCTAAACTAACTAAACTACGAAGAACAATGGTGAAAAAGAAAACAGCAGGTAGAAGAAGGCTCCCCCTCTAAGGCAAACTCTAGGCGACTCCCAGAACTCTGGGATTAACCCAACATACCCTTGGAATGAATCCAAGACTTCCTTTTTATAACAAAAGTCTAGCTAAAAGACATTGGGCTGAAAAGGAAAAAGCCCGTAAAAGAAATAAATTGCTCAGGGAAGAAATCTCGGTCTAGATCTCAGCAAAGATGGTCACGGTCTGGGCCGAAATTTCGACTTCGAACTATAGCATCATGGGCATCTCGATCAAGTCACCCGAGATCAAGGCCAAGATGGAGGCCGAGATTTTGCAACAGAAGCCCCAACCTCGACCGAGGTACAAGGATCTCGGCCAAGATGTGGTTGATCTCGGTCATGTGCAAGTTGATCTCGGCCGAGATGTGGTTGATCTCGGTCATGTGCAAGTTGATCTCGGCCGAGATTGGCTTTGGTCGTTCCTTCATGCCTTTAGCTTGATTCCTAGTCCTTTCCCGTGCACGTATGCTCGCTCAAATGCATCCACTTCGAGGCTTGATCCTTAAATACGTCGTTTTAGCTCCATAATGTGCCAAATCACCTACAAAGCCACAAATAGTGTGTGTAGACATCTATTCTTGCAAAGTAGAACTAAACAAGCATAAATGACACAAACTAAGGCTAAAACATGAATGCGGAAAGGGAAAATCTACCTAAATGCATGACTAAAATAGGTCGAAAAATCATGTTATCAAGTAGCTTCCCAAATCTTTCACCCAACTTCGTTGTTGAGCCTTCATAATTGCAGAGATATTATACCCAAATACAGTTATATGTATATACTAAAATATGTTGCAGAGTGTCATTTACAGTTGGCATCCTTCAATGTGCAAATGTGCATGAAGGTTTGATCTCACCTCAAACTCTAGTTTTAGCATAAAATCAACATTCTCAATCCTTGTCCATTTCCAACTAATGCAACATAATAGAAGTCATATGATCCTAGCGTATTCTAATCAGATCTCAAACTCAAATTTAATTGAATTGTATTCATTAAAATGGTAAAAGTCACGAGATCATTTTTCCATGAATTCGTTATTTGTGTCCTTTTTCCATGCATTCGTTATTTGTGTCTATTTCAAATTAAGGAGTGATGTATGGATCTATCTTCTCGCTCCTTGCGGAGTCTAGCAACTCCATCAAGTTTTGCACCAAATAGGAAGAAATTCTTCTGTTCGATTTTCTCACGGATCTCGACAGTAGCACCATATAGTGTTCCAATTATAAGGAAATCATTGAGTGAGAACTTCATGTTACTGGTACCACTTTCCTCCATACCAACTGTGCTAATGTGTTGAGAGAGATCACTACCTAGAATAAGCAACTCTGCTACATAGAAATTGTAGTTTGGAACACATATAACATGCATATTAGTAAATCTGAAAATTGGTTTTTTTCCTGAATTAAAGTGATCAATTTTGTGGTTCATGATGGTTCCATGGTCACAACAATGAATCAAACCCTGAACATTGTTTTAGGAAAAATAAAATGGATTCTTCTTCTCACTACAAGTCACATGTTTCTGATCTTCAAAATCTTGTTGACATTCGGGCTATTGTTGGAATTGAATCGAAAGAAAGCGAATTGGAAGCTTACTTGAAGAAGTACTTGATTAAGAGAGTTATATAGAGTCTCGTTCCATACAGAATGAATACCCTCGGTAGCATAACCTGAAATTTTATAATTGAATCGTGATTTGCAAAATAAATGTGGGATGTGAATTTGTTACAATCGGGTGAGAGTTTCACTTGAAAATGGAATACCATTTAATTACTATAAAGTCTAGGCTAACATTTGACATTCAGTTTGAATGAATTCTATACATTTAACAAAAGAAAAGGTTGCGACATACGGGGTTCATCACAAGTTCCTCTTTTAATCGTTGTACTTTGATTCTAAAACCTCTTTGAAGTTCTCCTATAAATAGATCTCCATTTTCCACTATAGACAAAAGGAAATATCATCAATCGAAATTACTTGAAGAAATAAAAGAACAAAGAAAACCCTAAACTAAAAGATGAGTGGGAGAAGTAGATAACATCAAGAAATCACTGTTCATATTCTTCTTCAAATTGAGAAACTTGTAACTTAAAAAACAAAATCAGCGTATGGGTAGAAGTGGAAAACGAAAATAGAAATAAAAATGAAGAAATTAAGATTCAGAAGATTGAATTGAAGGAGGAAAATAACCCGCCAGAAGAATACACCACTCAACAATAGTAATTCCACGTCCCAATAAACAAAAAAGGACTTACAAGACACATTAAACAACACGTGCTCGGCTCCCATGAAACAAGCCCCTCGGTGGAAGATGAAAGGTGGAGGTGAAGCGCTCAGAAGATTCATGAATAGGCGGTCAATGACCTGACAGAGTTAACAGACGATTGGGTCATTCACCACGCACGCGCACGCAAGCACGCGCACGTACGCACGCGCACATTACATGGATCATATAGGTAGAAGGGGTCTTATGGTCAAAAGTGTAAATAATTCAACCATTAGATCAAGTAATAATAATTCAAACATAACATGTATTATTTGTTAAACTATAAATCGTTAGACACGTACATTTGAACAAAATTTAGATTAATAATTGGAAATATACATTAGCACTTGAACAATTGGTCATATAATTCAACAATTTCAAATATATTTTCAATTTTCAATTGAACAAATAAATGTTATATTTAAAAAATTAGACATATAAATTAACACTTGAATAATTGGTAATCTAGTTGAACAATTGTTACTTGATCTAATTATTGTGTATCCCTCTCACTCTATTAACAATTTGACAAGTTATAACTCTTTAGTTTTTACATAGGAACATTAGCCTATATATACTTGTACATAGAAGTTTGTTTAACGACCGGTTAAACTTGATTACAGCCGGCGAAACCTATTTAATTGGCGGCGAAGCCTGTTATAGCCGCCGGAGAAACCTATTTTAACCGGCGGCGAAATTTTTTTAACCCCCGGAAAAACCTGTTTAGCGATTGTAAATCGACTATTAAAAGTCAAGAAAAGGGGATGATCGTTAATTCAAAAAATTAAGAAAAAAAAAAGTTGATCGTTCATTTATTTATTTTTATAATTAACGATCGTTAATCACAACTTTTAAAAGTCGAAAAAGAAAACATAAGAAATGTGTGAACATTTACGTTCAGTAATGAATACTTTTATCAATTTGATTTGCCGTTTTTATTTTCTTACGATTTGAAGCTTTTGTTCACCGAAAAATAATATATATTGTTTCTATGTAAAACGTTGTATTATATGATAGTGATCACAATCTTATGGAACTCGCTTATTAAAGCTTCCTATGGTCATTCAACCATGGGCATTCAATACATGATCTGACGGATGTTAGAAATTACTATTTCCTACTCTAAGAGGTTTCTACCATATTCTGACCATATATATAATATGTACGTAATAGTTATGACTTGTACTTTTTTGGAACGAATACCTTTATAACTTGTACTTAATGGTGAGCATACAGACAATCAATGACGTGCTATGCGGGATTATATGGGGTGGCTTTATGAAATACATTGACGCTCGTAGTTCTTCCGGTACATACAAACTATTAGTAAACTTTGGTTCTTATAAATTGCATACTGATTTTACATAACGTACATGAACTGAAAGAATTGAATTAACTGCAGCACCGAAGGAGGGACAAAAAATTAGAGGCCTTATAATGGCTAATTTGAGAAGGGTATCTGGATTACAGGCATGTATTTCCATTCATTTTTTGTACATTGTCAATGACAGAGTGAAGTTAGGTTTCAATAACATTGAATTATTCATATTGATTATGAAGCGATAACGAGTTTAGAAAATGAGTATTAAACACTTCATTATGTTTTTATAATTGGTTTTACGATCATACTTTATCAAACTTTTATGCGCAGGAGTTTTCAACCTCGGATGAAAGTGGTCTTGAGACATGGTGGGGTAATAGAACAGGATTGTTCACCCTGCCTTTTCACTATACTAAAAGGGTTGGAGATGGGTTGGGTTACGTGAGGAAAGCAAAGGCTATATTGGACAAGAAGAAGCGCTCAATGGAACCACGTTTTCTAATTCTAATCCAAAATATGATTATGCACTTCTTCGGTCGTAAGGTAAAGTTATATATATTTATATCATGTTGTTGATATGTCTTGAATTAGCTTATCTTTTGTTTGGGTATTTTCTGTTTGGCCTTATCTTATACTTGACGCTTAAGTATAAGCCTGTTAAACCTAGGGTTTTGTTCATATATATATAAGCATATTGTAGGATTCCTTTAGTCTCCTATATTATCTAATCATCTGTTAATTTGTTAATCTAAATAATAAGGTTAATTTAGGATAACTTAGTTATCATCTGTTTATCTTCTCATATGTACTATGAAACTCCTCAATAAAATCTCTCTAAAAAGTGGACGTAGCCATTATTGGGTGACCACTATAAACCTAGGTGCGGTGTCTTTCTTGTTTGTTGAATTATGTTCTTTGTTAGTGATTCCACACAACAAACCGGTATCGAGCTTTGGGTTTTCTGTTATTTGGGAGAAAGATGTCTTCTTTCAACATGAAGATCGACAAGTTCACAAGGAGGAACAATTTTAGTCAATCGCAAATCAAGATGTGAGCGTTGCTGAAACAATAGGGCTTATGAGGGCGCTGTCAAGGAAGGAAAAGAGCGAAGCTACTGAGATGGCCACTCAGGAGGATAAGGCGCATTCGACCATCATGTTGTGTCTTGCAAATGATGTCTCATGTGAGGTTTCAAATCATGATACCACAGTTAAATTGTGGTTAAAGTTGAAGATCCTCTACATGACGAAGTCTCTCACCAACAAGTTTCTTTTGAAGCAACGTCTATTCAGCATGTGAATGTAAAAAGGTACGCAACTTCATGAGCACTTAGATCAGTTGAACAAAATTCTTCTAAATTTGAGTAAAATTGATGTTAAGATTGAGGACGATGATGTTGCGTTGATTTTGTTGGTATCTTTTCCGTCATCATATGAAAACTTTGTTTAGTCAATTGTTGTTGGAAAAGATAATATTACTCTAGAAGACGTCATGCCTACCCTACATACAAGGGAACTACGCCACAAGGTGAATGAAAGTGGTGTAGCTAGAGATGGTCAAGCATCTGATCTATATACAAGTGGAGACAAGGGACAAGGAAAATCAAGAAAGAAGGACAATAATCCGTCTTCTTGAAAAGGTCCTAAGCCTGATGACATCTACTACTACTGTAAGGAGAAAGGACACTGGAATAAAGAATGTCCTAAGAAGAAACCGCAAGATTCTAGTTTTGCAACTATTGTAGAAGATGATTTTAAATCAGATGAGGATATAGCTTTGGTTGTTGGTGGACACATGTATCAGGATGATATGTGGGTTCTTGATTACAGAGCTTTCTATCACATATGTCATAACAAAGAGTGGTTCAAAACTTAAAATCATGTAGATGGTACGTAACAATATTTTCATGGTCAATTAACGGTTCTATCTGCAAGGCAGTTAGAATTGGATCGATTAAAATCATGACACGTGAAGGAATATTATGTACATTGAACGAGGTCATACAAGTTCCACTTATTACTAAGAATTTGATATCCTTAGTATACTAGATAGTAAAGGGTTTTGTTTCAAAGGTGAAGGTAGAGTTCTGAATTAATGTTTCTAAGGGTTCTAATGTTATTTTGAGAGGTGTCAAAAGGGGCACTTTATATTTCTTGTGGAGTTCTACGGTTTTTGGATCTGTTTCTATTGCACCTTTAGAGGTTCACAAGGATGATATAACTAAGTTATGACATATGAGACTTGGTCATATGGGTGAAAGAGGAATGCAAACTCTAGCAAAGAAAGATCAACCTTCAAGAAATATTCATAATAGCTTAGTTGAGGGGTGCTCAAGAAGAGTTAGAGTAAGACTTTCACAAAAGTATGCTTTGAGGATATGGTTGGTTATGCCCTACAGGTGTTGAAGAGGTGGATACTCATGAACCATCCACTTATAGAGAAGTTGTATTTGATTCTAAAATTTCATTGTGGTTTGCAGCAATGGGAGATGAGATGCAGGATCTGGGAGCAGCTCGGAAAATTCTAGGAATGGAGATTCTTAGAGACGGGGATCATAAGAAGTTTTTCTTATCACATAAAGGCTACATCAAAAAGGTGTTGTCAAGGTTTGGAATGTCATCGGCTAAGCCTATTGATACACCTAGTGTTGCTAACATCCATTTTACCATTTTGTTTTTATCTTAGTTGGATGAGGAGAATGAGGATATGTCGCGAGTCCCTTATGCTAGTGTAGTAGGGAGTTTGATGTATGCTATGGCTTGCACAAGACCACATCATGCACAAGTTGTTAGTGTCTTCAGCAAGTTCATGAGACAACTAGGAAAAGAACACTGACAAGTTGTGAAGAGGATATTTCGGTATCTTAGAGGTACATCTGACATTGGGCCCATTTTTTGGAATGATACACAATGTTTGGCCACAAGGTACTCTGGTTCCGATTATGCGGAAGATGTTGATACTAGAAGATCTATGACCGGTTATGTTTTTACTCTTGGGGGTTCTGTTATGAGTTGGAAGGCAACTTTACAGTCCACAATTACTTTGTCTACTATAGAGGCAGAGTTCATGGCATTGACAAGAGCAGCTAAAGAGAGAATATGGTTGAAGGGATTGGTTAGTGATCTAGGTATATATACATCATGATATGGCTATTGTGTACTATGACAGTTTGAGTGCAATTTGTTTGGCCAAGGATCAGGTTCATCATGAGAGAGGACTAAACATATTGACGTCGTGTATCATTTCTTGAGAAGCGAGAAGAGGATCAGGGTAAAGAAAGTAGGAACTGTTGATAATCTTGTTGATATGTTCACCAAGTTGGTACCTCACAACAAGTTCTAACATTATATGGACTTGCTAAACTTTAGAAGATGTTGATTGCCCAAGGGGCACGTCTAGATAGAGAGAGAAGTTGGTATGGACATTGATTAATGCATTTGGTTTAGGCATTGATTAATGCATCTGGTATGGACATTAACTAATGCATCTGGTATGTTTGTGAGGATTCAGGCATTGACTAATGCATCTGGTATATTTGTGAGGATTTAAGTCAAGGTGAAGATTTATTGATATGCCTTGAATTGGGCTTATCTCAGTCTTATACTTAGCGCCCAAGTATGAACATGCCAAGTATAAGCATTTCAAGTATAAACCTAGGGTTTTGTTCCTATATATATTGTAGGGTTCCCTTAGTGTCCTATATCTAATAATCTGTTAATTTGTTAACCTGAATAATCTGATAAATCAAGGATAACTTAGTTACCATCTGTCTATATCTCATCTGTATTTCGAAATTTCTCAATAAAATCTCTTTGAAAGTGGACGTAGTCATTATTGGATGAATCACTATAAACATGTGTGCGTTGTCTTTCTTATAGATTGAATTATATTCTTTCTCAATGATTCCACACAACACATATTTTATTCAAAAATACTTTTTTTATTAGAAATGAAAAAGATCGTAAGACACTTTTTTTTTCAAAAACAAAATTATAATTGTTTTAAAAAAGTGAAATAAGGGTCAAAAGAGTATTGGTAAAATTAAATCAAAAAAATCTCACCAGTAAGAGCTAAATTATACAAATACAAAGCATTAGTGCGCAATTTATAATCAAAAGCATACAAATAAGAGATTAATAAAGTAAATAAACACAAAAACAACCGTTTTTTTTTTACCTTGATTGAGTACTTTTGACGGCTTCACTGTACACACAACTCCATTATTTTTGTTAATTAAAAAAGAAGAAGAGTGATTCATGATCCTTTTGATTTCTCATGTACAAAATAATTTGTTATTTGACACATTCTTGTATGTGGTTACCTCAATGTGTTTCTTGTTAAATTGTTTTCTTGTGTACTTGTAGGGGCTGAAGCACCTAATCTTCAAATCTAGTAACCATACATTTGCGTTCTCTAATGTTGTGGGTCCGTCGGAGCAGATTTCTATCGCTGGCAATCCCGTTGTTTACCTCAAATTTTCAGTTTCTAGTACACATATGGTATCCTACCTATTTATTATTATTATTATTATTATTATTATTATTGAAACTAAAATAAATACAAGCTATTACTTATGGAGTTATGGATGAAAAAATAATCTAAACTTAATTAACTCATATACAGTATGATAAGCCACATGTATACCCTTATAGTTTAATATTTATCGATTGAAGTACAGGAAATAGACCAAGAAAAAATCAATCTTTTCTTTATTTTGTTGCTTAAACCTATGTTGGTGTTTGATGCAGGGAATTGTGATGCACTTACTAAGTTACATGAAAAAACTAGAGCTGCAAATTTTGGTGGCTGAGGATGTTATACCTGACCCAAAATTTCTTGCTACTTGTTTCACAAACACTTTACAGGAAATGAAGGGTGCCCTAGCGGACAATTCTCAAGTATAATCCGCAAAACATTCAACAATCGATTATGGAACTTTCGTCTTTGATAATTGGTATTTCATTTTTCGTCAATGTAACGAGTAATATAGATACATATTGTTTTGAAGTCATTTAAAGTTGTATGTGTTTAAATTTATTATTGGTTCATTCGGTCTTTTGACAATTACGGGACGAGGGTGAAGATGATATTTTATTTTCTTCAATCTCATCTCTTTCTAAACATTTGGTTGGGTTGAACCAAGAAATAAAAATGAAAACGGAGATCAAAATATCGATTGAAGAGAATAAAGAATATACAAATAAAATAAAATTCATTCGAGGTTTGTCAGATTTTAGGGTTGAAAATGAAGTTTTCACTCTTCTATTCTTACTTTTTCTTCCATCTATTCACTTCCTTCACCTTTCTTTTCTTCAATTTGTTTACTTATTTGACACCTTATAAAATTATCGTCCCGCATCATTTGAACCATGATTTATAATTAACTTATAAGGGTTGCTACCCATCTCAACAAGAACTCTTTTTCCGATGGTTAAGTGAAAAAAAAAAAGAACTATGGAGTTAAGGGTGCTTGAGCGGGAGAAATTTCAAAAAGATTGACCTCTTGGAAAAGTTTTGTGATTTGTCCTTAGTAGGTGGTCACTCGGCCTAGGAAGGTACTTGGGCGTCAAAATTTATGGAGATTTATCATTAAATTATAATGAATTGAGTTGCTACTCATATCAAGAATAATTTTTCTAGTGGTCGAGCGTATTGTGTATACAAAGAACTCTGACATATGAAGTCGCGTCCGTAAGACCTCGGGTCTTATAACTTCACCGTTCATAGATTATGGCTTATTCATCTCTATACTCCTCTATTATGCTCTCTGATTTAATTTTTGACTTTATTTGGTAAAAATTTCAGTTGGCAAGCATGTTAGAACCAAAACAATTCCAATTGGCAAGCGAAGCCCTAGAGTACGCAATTTTGGTTTCCTCACCTTTATTCTTCTCTCTTATGCTCGCCGATTCAATTTTTATCTTCGATTTGCAATAATTTCAATTTTTATCTTCGATTTTGGTTTCCTCACCTTTATTCTTCCTCAAATCAATGGTGCCACCACCTAATTCCCAAATTGGTCAAATGAGGCTCAACATGACTAGGGATATTTTTGTGGAGTGACAAAAAAATGTCAACATAGACCAGAAGAGGCTTATAAGACGGATGGTTATGCACAAGGTAATCAAAAGGGATAAATGACTTAATAAAGACACACCTTCATCATATTCATAAGATGTAACTAAATAAACAAGCATGCAATTTCGAAAGAGACACACTCGTAAGTTCTAAACTAGTGTAATACCCGCACCTTGTGCGGGTTTTTGAATAATAATATGTTATATGTATATATATTAGTTTCGATAAAAATTGACAAATATTATATGTTATTTATAAGTAAAAAGTGGAGATATACAAATATCAAAACATTTATTGAAAATAAATACCTTATTTTAAAGAGTAATTTTCTTATTATTTTTATAATATATATCTTTACTTATTTATGAAAGAAACTTCTTTTATGATATCGTAGGTGCTTATATTATTTTAATAATACTAAGGATAGATTGTTTGTTGATTGAGAGATTAAATAATAACATTAACAAATTTTTGTTATGAATTTGTAGTATAGTTTGATAACGATTTTTTTTCAAAATTATATATTTTTTAAAAAATTATTTGTAATATTTAAGATAACTGAATTGTAAAAAAATTAAAAGATTAAAAAAAAGTAATATGAACCCAACAATATCTCTTTATTAATTAGAAATTAATTTAAATTATTGAAAACAAATTTCTGATTTAAAAAAAATGTTCTAATTATTAATTAACTTTGTTAAATGTTATAATTATTAATTAACTTAATTAAAGATTAAAATAACAAAAATAACAAAGTTAATCTTAATTTTTAAGATTAACTTTGTTAAATATTCTAATTTTTAATTAACTTAGTTAACTTCTAATGATTTTTCTGTTAAAAAGATTTTGTGGGGCTTCGGGACTGTGGTGCTGACACGTGGCGGAAAGTCCTCTGCTTAAATAGATACTAGTGTATTACTCGTGCCTTGCACGGGATTCGAAAATTTATCTTTTTAATATATTCATTGAGTTTTTATGCATAAAATATTATATTGTCTTAACATAAAATAGTTAGATATTATTTTATAATAATTATATATACATTTGAATATATATATATATATATATATATATATATATATATGAAATAATATTGTAACCAAATTAAATTGTGTATATAGGAAATTTATTTTGTAATATGATTTATTTTAATTTCTAAGTAATATTTCGGGTCTATATACATATAGTAATATTTGGAAATCAATTAAGTTCTTATTGTGATTAACTTTATTAGTTATATAATTGGTCCAATTGGTTTACTCAATTCTTAGACAACAAAATAATAAAATATTAAAGTAAATAATACTCATTTAGTAATCCATCTTGATGAAATAGTGTGAGTATAAAAGTAGAAAATAATTTATTTATAAAAAAAAAAGTATTTGTTAAATATTCAGATATTGTGGGGCTTCGGGACTTTGGTGCTGACACGTGGCGGAAAGTCATCTGCTTAAATAGATATAAGATAAGATAGTCAAGCCATATACACAAGGTCAAAGAGCGAGATCTCGAACATCTTCGACCTGTATTAGAATCGAAAAGATAGAAATTATATTTATGGAAAAATAAGATAACACAAAAGAATAAAGAAACAAAATATGCATGCTAACAAAATAGGAGAAATATCATCCCAGGTCGGGCATGGAGGTCGTACGACATGCATGCCTCCCGTCGGGCGATTTGTTCCATGTAGACAAGAGAAATAATGAAGAAATCAAGTATGGGGTATGTCCTTTTGAAGATTGAAAGTGAACCCAAGAAGTAAAGTCTACGAGTTTGGATATATTTTCATGGTTGGTGGAGAGGACAAAAGTTCCCGTCATCCCTGTTGTAGTAAATAAGTAAGAATTGGTTCGAAATGAAGAAAAATGTATCCCTGAAAGAGAAGACAAGTGCTATGAAGATCAAAGTGTTATGGAAAATGAAAGTGCAAAGATGAAGAATAGTACAAGTGTGTGAATCATAGAAGGCCCTTGAGTGTTGATCACGTTCGATACCCCGAATCTTATTGAACCATTTTGATCTATTTCTTGGCCCACCAACATTATACTTTTCATGGCTCATATCCCATTAAACCTCATTTCTTAACATTCTTTCTCCGCCACCTCATCTTATAAAACTCTATCTACTTTTTCTTCACATTTATGGTTTCTTAACTTCCATTTCTTAGCTTTTACTTTTTATCAAAATAGTTATATATTTTAAATATAATCAGTATTATTTTTTATTTATAATCACTTTTAGTTTAATATGTTTGATTAATAATATATATATATATAATAATAATAATATAACTATCATCTTTAAATTAATTCAATACTTATTTATTTTTTATATAAAAAATCATTCTAAACATATATGGTATTACTCTACGGATAGATTTTTAAAAAATTATGTATAATAAAATAACAAAATTTGTCAAAATATATTTACATTTATCATAATTTTGAATTAATTGTAATGCAATACCTTTAAAAATAATCAAATGTGGGTGCATTATTCCATTGATACATGACACCAATCAAATTGATTAGAAATTTTTCTCTCATGTTTTTTACTTCCATAATTCCTAGAAGTTTTGAAACATTTTGACAACTATTTACTAGAGATTAAATATTTAATATTGGTTATAAACCCCTACTGTGGGTGGTCTTATAAAAACCTCATGATCTATAGGTTTCATTTTAAATGAGACTTTGAGAACGCTTTTGTAACACCCAAATCCGTAGGACTCGGAGTGCTACTGGGCTAGGATCTCACAATGGATCCTGACCTTAGCCTGACAACAATTTCACTGATCTTACTACAAGGCACAAATAAATTAAAACAAAACATGAAACTGATATATAAATATCAAAAGGTTTATACAAGCACTGCTGAGTACAACAAAACATAACTATAAACATAGTCAAAAGATCTCATCCCACGAGGACAACCCAGTGTACGGAGCCCTCAGCAGATCACCCCTCTGGATCACTCTGCAGTTCTCCTAACCTGCAAAGGATCTACAACACGGTATAACACCGTTAGCTAACCATACACATATATAAGAGATGCAGAGCACAAACACACATCAAAGAATACTAAACACGTCAACAGATATCACACATTTACCCGGTTCATTATCTTTATAAAGTCCAGCAATCAACTCGTATATATATCCATATAAACATATGTGACACGAGGAATATATATAATCCTCGCCTCTAGGTCCAATAGCCAGCTGGAATGGTGCTTGGAACACCACCCCGTGTACCCTAAGGGAATGGGGAGTGTCCGAACCGTTTACCAGGTCTGGCCTGCCTACAAAGAACCTCCCAGACTCCCGGCGGGATGAAAGGGCAAGTTATCATGGCCCTACAATGGGCAAACAATATACCATAGATCGGTAATAACCATAACGCATGCTATCAAACATATACCACACACCACTCATGTACACATCCAATATAGGGATGACAACTAAGTAAGTCCTACGGACTTACCTCAACCTCGGAAGTAGTATCACTACGATCAGCTCTCACTCAGGTCCACTCCAAACTGGAGGACAACACGGCCTATACAAGGCATACATATATATATCAAACTCTTATCACACAAAGGGTCACACCTAGACCCAAGGGATCCATAAGGATCATATCCAACTCGTAAACCTCAAAGCCGTAACCGGCATGTCTATATCATACTCATCAACATCCGATACCTAGCATGCTACTACCGCTCATACTAGGAAAGGAAAGGATCTACCTAACTTTAGGTAGATCCGGTACAAGACGCACCTACGTGACACAAGGGACGCAGGGGCGGAGCAAGCAACCCGCAGGCGCGGAAGAACTCAGCCGCGAGCGCGGTGACAAGGCTGCAGGCAAAACACAAGCACGGCGCAGGCGCTGCGGCACGGCTTCCGCAGGGGCGGTGGCTTCCAGGCACGGAGGCGGCGTTTGTGCAGAACGTGAACCCGCGATTCCTCTTCGGCTCTTCTCGTGATCAAATCACGTCTTTATCATTCCAGATTCACACACATGCATAAACATACACATTCCAACATTAACCTACATTCAAATCATCTAATCCTAAGCTAAAGAGATGGAATCAAAGAAGAAGAGAAGGAGAAGCAAGATCACTTACCACCCTTGTGGTCCTAGGCTGCAGGGAGAGATCACACACCTCAGTAGCTGGCTTCCAAGCTCAGCATACACACATCCATCATCAACATCAACCACAACACACAACTCTCAAGTAAAACTCAAAGGAGAACAAAGAACAAGATCAAAGAGAAAGAGGGAAGCAAGGAGGACGTGAAGGAAGCTGGATATGGAATGAAAGTGAAGAAGGAAACCTTTGCTCAGCAAGGAAAAGAAAGAAGTAAGGCAAAGAGTAAAGCACGGGTCAGGAGTCAACAAAACCGGCTGCAGCGGCCGGAAACTGCAGGGGCGGTTCCTTGGGCCGTGGGGGCGGAAACCCGCAGGGGCGGCAGTCATGCTCGCGGGTGCGGCAAGGCCAAACTAGCTCCCAAAGACTAAGGCTCTTACACATCACCCCCTAAAAACAAGTTTCGTCCCGAAACTTGTAAAATCCTAAAACCACTCGAACTTACAAGCCGAGGTACAACTCTCTCTATAACCTCAAACATAAGCATGGAGGAAACCATCGACTCCAACACGAACACTATCCAGGGCATAGATGAAAACCATCTCTAGCCAACCAGCATCACAAAAGCAGGGAGGAACGAATCATCTCCAGCTATAAACAATCGCACTAGCATAACAAGATCTAATAAGATCACACATCATATCAAGCTAGTACGAAAAAAACACAGCATGGCATATAAGCACATAAGCATAACATTCACCAAGATAGTACTAAGATCTACTCGTCGATCCTACTGGTGCATCTAACTCGGCATAGAACGCTGGATAGTTCCTCTGGATACTATCCTCAGTCTCCCATGTAGCCTCATCAGGTCCTCGTCTAGACCACTGTATCCTCAACATAGGAATGTCCTTCGAACGCAGGCGTCTCATACCTCATTCTAGGACTGCAATCGGGTGCTCAACAAAAGTGTGGCCTGGCTCAACCACCAAATCATCATAACTCACGATGTGTCTCGGATCTGGTATATACTCCCTCAGCTGAGACACATGAAACACAGGGTGAACACCCTCTAATCTCGGCGGCAAAGCCAACCTGTTGGTTGCGCTCCCAACTCGATCCAAAATCTCGAACGGTCCGACATATCGGGGGCTTAACTTCCCCTTAATGCCAAAACGCCTAACACCTCGTGTCGGGGACACTCTCAGCCACACATGGGCTCCAACTCTGAACTCCATAGGTCTACGCCTCCTATCAGCATACGACTTCTGACGGCTCTGGGCAGTCAGCATCCGCTCTCGAATCAGTGCTACTCGAGCCACATCATCCTGAATCTGATCAAGTGCTAAACCACTAACACTGCTCTGCTCATCCCAACATAACGGTGTACGACATCTCTGACTATACAGTGCCTCATATGGGGCCATCCCAATAGATGCATGTCAGTTGTTTTTGTATGAGAACTTGATAACATGAATTATCGACCTAGTTTAGTAGAGCATATAGTTAGTTTTCCCTTTTCCCACATGCATGTTTTAGCCTTAAGTTATGTTCTTTATACTTGTTTAATGCAACTTTGCGAGTATAGATGTCTACACACATTTTTGGTGTCTTTGTAGGTATTTTGACGTGTTTCGGAGCTAAAACGATGCATTTGAGGATCAGACCTCGGGATGGACGCTTATGAGCGATCACGCAGGCACGGGAAAGGAGGAAAAGACGAGCCAAGACGAAACGCACGAGATTGGAGGAATCTCGGTCGAGATCCACATGATCTCGGCCGAGATCCGAGAAATCTCGGCCGAGATCCGAGAAATCTCGGCCGAGATCCGAGAAATCTCGGCCGAGATCCGAGCCAGCTCGACCGAGATCCCACATCAGAAGTTTCTGTCGAAAAATCTCGGTCCACATCTCGGTCCCGATCTCGGCCGAGATTTGTTCCATCTCGGCCGAGATTTTTCACATTTGACCGAGATTTCTGACCGAGATTTCGTCAACGCTGGATCACGAAGCAAATCTCGGCCCCGACTTTCAAAAATCTCGGTCACCGACCGAGATTTCCGGCCGAGATTCCTGTTCGCCGATTTATTTCGTTAATTTTCGGATTTGTTTAAGGGCAGTCCGTTGTGGGATATAAAAGGAAAGCCCTAAATGATTTCCGGGGGTTCCCGTTTCATTCGAATTTCGAGCTTCTTTGGAGAGAGCTTTTTCCCCTTTTCTTCTCCCTTTGCCCTACACCATTGTTGGCCATTGTTGAACTTGTTGGAGCTTGGAGGAACTTCGCGAATATTGGGGAATCTGACGTTTTGCTAATCCTCTATCAATAAAGCTGAGTTTCTTCTTTAATCTCTATTTTAGATTCTTGTTTATGCATTCTCTCTTGAATTGATTGGATTGATAATTGCTTCTTCCATTGAATTGCTTGGATTGATGATTGTTTCTTCCATTGAATTGAGTGGATTGATGATTGCGTTTGAAATGTCAATTGTTGGCTAAAACTCTTGTGGATCCAAGGTGAATTGGGATTTGTTATTACCCGGACTATGATGGAATTGTGCTTATTGCTTGGTTTGAATAGCTTTGAAATCCTTTGGTTGGCTTGTTCTTGAACCTAGTTAGAATTCATCTAGCTAGTAACCTAAACCGGAATTGAGACCTACCCGGTAATGTTCCGCTTAGATACTTGAGTGTTCGACCATAAGTAATAGAGGTGAAAACCTCTATTGGGTTGAGTGTGCCTAGATTATGTCCTAAGTAGGGTAATACCTGAGACTTACCCAGTAATGGTTTAACTTTCCCTTAGTTCGGAGTTTGGTTTGTTTAGAATTTCCTACCTCTCTACCTTGAGACTTACCCGGTAATAGGTAGTTGGTTTGGAACTAGATAGTCTTGAGACTTACCCGGTAATAGACTATCAGTTTAGAAACGTTCTTCCCTGAAGTTTGTAACCATAGATCTTTTGAGAGATTTCCCGAGTCCGTGTGTATAAACAATGACCTTGAATCCTTGGAATCCGCATTCTCTTTATTGATATACTTTCGTTTGTCTGTTTTACTTGGTTTTCGATCAAATCTATTATTTGATTGCAAACTCTACAGAAAACCCTTCAAAACTCCTTTGATCTTTCTTCCCTTCTTTTCCAACCTCGTTCTTTTATTTTGATTTACGCTATCTGTGATCACATTTGCATTCCAAACATTTACTCCCTGAGTTCGACCTTGGAATACTTACCCTAACTATAATTGACCCATACACTGTGGATTCGCTACAAATTGGGTGTTTATTTCTTGTTTATAAATTTAAAACATACCGTATTTTTACTAACCTGTGAGCTTTTATCATTATTGATAAAAGTTTATAGGGGCGTGAAAATAGCGAACAAAACTCAATAAGTGGGAGATGATCCGTCCACACCTGTCCCCAATCCAACACACAAGATCGCAGCATATCCTCCAGGGTCTGAATGGTCCTCTCTAACTGACCATCTGTCTGAGGATGGAACGTAGTCGTGAAGTGCAAACTCGTCCCCAGGGCAGTCTGAATGTGCTGCCTGAATCTCGAGGTAAATCGCCCATCTCTGTCTAAGACGATCGTCCTCGGTACACCATGGAGTCTCACTATCTTCCTAGTGTACTCCTCAGCTAATCTGCTCACCGGCCACGTCTCTCTAATAGGAATGAGACGTGCCGTCTTCGTCAATCTGTCTGCTATGACCCAGATGGTATCAAAACTCCGGCTCAGTCTCAGTCCAGTCACAAAGTCCATGGTGACGTCCTCCCACTTCCTCTGTGGAACAAGAAGTGGATGGAGCTCACCTCCAGGTCTGCTATGCTCTATCTTGACCTGTTGGCAGGTCGCACACTATGCCACAAATCTGGCCACATCGGGCTTCAGCCCTCCCCACCAATATAGACGTCTCAAATCCTGATACATCTTACTCGTACCTGGATGTACAAAGTAAGGTGTACAGTGAGCCTCCTGTAAAATCCTTTGTCTCATCTCTGTATCAGCAGGTACACAGACGCGACCACGGCGTCTCAATACTCCATCTGCTCCCAGAAGAAACTGTGGTGCCTCATCCCGAGACATCCTATCTCGTATCCTCGTCAGTGTCGGGCAGGTCTCCTGCTTCTGTTGGATCTCACCCAACAGATCATAAAGAACCTCTAAAGTCCGCAGTTGGGCATCCTCGTCAGGAAACTGGATGTCCAACTCTAACAAGATCAAATCTCTCGGTAACTGCTGCTGAATTGTCAGCCTCGCAATCGCCTGCTCTCGAGGCGTCTTCCTGCTCAGGGCATCGGCGACAACGTTCGCCTTCCCCGGATGATACAGAATCTCCAGATCAAAATCCTTGATCAGCTCAAGCCACCTACGCTGGCGGTTATTCAATTCCCGCTGCGTGAAAATGTACTTCAGACTCTGATGGTCTGTGAAGATCTGACATGTAACACCATACAGGTAATGTCTCTAGATCTTCAGTGCATGAACTACCGCTGCCAACTCCAAATCATGAGTCGGGTAGTTCTCCTCATACGTCTTCAGCTGTCTAGACGCATATGCAATCACTCTGCCCCGATGCATCAGCACACATCCCAAGCCTAGCTTGGATGCATCATAATATACTACAAAATCCTTTGTACCCTCTGGCTGTGCCAAAACAGGAGCAGAAGTCAAACGTCTCTTTAGCTCCTCAAAACTCTGCATACACTGATCAAACCACACGAATCCGGTAGTCTTCCTCAGTAAACTCGTCAGTGGACGGGCAATCACAAAAAATCCCTCCACAAAGCGTCTATATTAACCGGCTAGGCCAAGGAAGCTACGTACTTCCTTGACGTTCGTCGGTGTAGTCCATGCAGCTACTGCCTCTATCTTCGCCGGATCAACCTTGATCCCCTCGGCGGATACAATGTGACCCAGGAATGCTACCTCTGGCATCCAGAACTCGCACTTAGAGAACTTAGCATAAAGTTCTCTATCCCGCAAAACTACAATACAGTCCTCAGATGTCCTGCATACTCTTCTCCACTGCGAGAGTATACCAAAATATCATTAATGAAAACCACAACAAACTAGTCCAGGAAGTCGATGAAGATACTGTTCATCAACTCCATAAAAATTGTTGGGGCATTCGTAAGTCCAAATGGCATCACTACAAACTCGTAGTGTCCATATCTGGTCCTGAATGTTGTCCTATGCACATCCTGCTCTCTCACCCTCAGCTGATGATACCCGGAACACAAATCAATCCTGGAAAACACTATCGCTCCCTGAAGCTGATCTAACAAGTCATCAATACGCGGCAATGGATACTTGTTCTTGATGGTCACCTTGTTCAGCTCTCTGTAATCAATACACAGTCTCAACGATCCGTCCTTCTTCCGTACAAAGAGGACAGGTGCTCCCCATGGGGACACGCTAGGGCGAATGAAGCCCTTCTCAACCAGTTCCTCCAGTTGCTTCTTCGGCTCCAGCATCTCGACAGGCGCCATCCGGTATGGGGCCTTCAAGATCGGTCTCGTACCAGGCTCTAACTCAATGCCAAAATCCACACTCCTCTGAGGAGGCAAATTGGACGGCTCAACAAACACATCTGTAAACTCGCAAACCATTGGGATATCCTCTAATGTTGGACTCTCCCCCTCCTTCATGGCATAACACCAGAAGGCATCACAACCCTGTGCAATCAATCTAGCTGCCCGTACCACACTGATAATCGTGCCTGTCTTTCCAAGGTCCCAACCTCGGAAAACCTCTATCTAACCTAACTCGGTAGAGAGGGTAACAGTCCTCCTACCCACATCTAAGACTGTAGAGTGTCTATCCATCCAGTCCATACCTAGAATGACTTCCTCATGCTCTAACGGCATGACAAAGAAGTCAACTAGTAACACACGGGTCCCTACAGAAATGGGACAACCGTGAATCTCACGGGTACCTCTGACCCTACCACCATCGAGTAACCCTGTAATAAAGGGCATCCCCTCAACTGTATCTAAACCAAGACGCTCTACACAGGCATCAGAAATAAAAGAGTGCGTAGCACCAGTATCAAATAAAACTCTAACAGGTAAACCATGAATCAGAATGGTACCTGTAGCAATAGGTGCAGTTGGCTCCTCTGCACTCCTCAGCTCAAAAACTCGGCCCTGTGGGCCTCTGATGTCAGTGATGCTCCCACCACGACCTCTGCCTCTACTCGGCCTAGGAGCAGATCCTTGAGTCGTAGGGCGATCTGGGACCCTCTGTTGTCCCTGAATCTGCTGCTGCTGAGGTGACATCTGCCCACCTCCCGCTGCACTAGTAGGAGAAGAACCCTACTGAGATGCAGCTCCGCCCTGTCGGCAGTAAACGGCTTTGTGACCCTGTCTACCACAGGTAAAACACGTCACTAATGGCCTCGTGCACTCTGGTCTCATATGTCCTGGATCACCACATTTATAACATTGTCGTCCCTTCTTTGTAGCTGGTGCAGATACAGAACGACCATGGCGTCTCTGACCACGCCCAACACTAGCAGCTCCAGCAGCACCACTGGTCTGCCCAGTTCTCTGGCTCTTCCTAGACCTTCTATGCTCCTCTGGAACCTGAGTAATCTCAGCAGCACGTGCCGGTATAACTGGCACCTGAGTAATTCTATGAAGTCCTTCAAACGATTCCCCATGTGCTGGCAGATCTGGGGTACATCTACCCGCTCTAGCAGCCTCTTCCACTTGTCTGATGTATGCGCGAAAATCTGGTCCCCTCATAATGACATAACCCGAGTCATCAGACTGGACTCGCTGTGGTGCATGTCTCCCAGCTATACCGTTCCTAGTCTCAGGAACAACACTCTCAGCAGCAACCTCATGAACCTCCTCCGCTGCAGGTGGATCCACAGCGGGAATCTGACTCCGTCCTACCTCCACTGGAAGAAGAGGGGATATATCCCTATCTCGTCCATCTGTAGAGAAGGCTCTAGTCTGAACCATCTGCAGAGGACGTAAACCTAACTCAGAAGGCTATATATATGCCGTATGTATAGATATATATCAAATCAATCACAACAGAATATCTATATATATCTATATTGTCGAGATCTTCAGAGGGGTGATGGCTCACGTACACGATATCCCAAAACATTTGTACTCATTCCAAACCAAAACCTTTTGAAAACTCATACCCCTTTTCGGGTTCTGTTTATTTATCTATTCGACCTTTATCACATATTACAAGTGCCATTATTGTCAACCTGGGCTCTGATACCAACTTTGTAACACCCCAAATCCGTAGTACTCGGAGTGCTACTGGGCTAGGATCTCACAATGGATCCTGACCCTAGCCTGACAACAATTTCACTGATCTTACAACAAGACACAGATAGATTAAAACAAAACATGAACCTGATATATAAATATCAAAAGGTTTTTATACAAGCACTGCTGAGTACAACAAAACATAACTATAAACATAGTCAAAAGATCCCATCCCACGAGGACAACCCAGTGTACGGAGCCCTCAGCAGATCACCCCTCTGGATCACTCTGCAGTTCTCCTAACCTGCAAAGGATCTACAACACGGTATAACACCGTTAGCTAACCATACACATATATAAGAGATGCAGAGCACAAACACACATCAAAGAATACTAAACACGTCAACATGATATCACACATTTACCCGGTTCATTATCTTTATAAAGTCCAGCAATCAACTCGTATATATATCCATATAAACATATGTGACACGAGGAATATATATAATCCTCGTCTCTAGGTCCAATAGCCAGCTGGAATGGTGCCTGGAACACCACCCCGTGTACCCTAAGGGAATGGGGAGTGCCCGAACCGTTTACCAGGTCTGGCCTGCCTACAAAGAACTTCCCAGACTCCCGGCGGTATTAAAGGGCAAGTTATCACGGCCCTACAATGGGCAAACAATATACCATAGATCGGTAATAACCATAACGCATGCTATCAAACATATACCACACACCACTCATGTACACATCCAATATAGGGATGGCAACTAAGTAAGTCCTACGGACTTACCTCAACCTCGGAAGTAGTATCACTACGATCAGCTCTCACTCAGGTCCACTCCAAACTGGAGGACAACACGGCCTATACAAGGCATACATATATATATCAAACTCCTATCACACAAAGGGTCACACCTAGACTCAAGGGATCCATAAGGATCATATCCAACTCGTAAACCTCAAAGCCGTAACCGGCATGTCTATATCATACTCATCAACATCCGATACCTAGCATGTTACTACCGCTCATACTAGGAAAGGAAAGGATCTACCTAACTTTAGGTAGATCTGGGACAAGACGCACCTGCGTGATACAAGGGACGCAGGGGTTGAGCAAGCAACCCGCAGGCGCGGAAGAACTCAATCGCGGGCGCGGTGACAAGGCTGCAGGCAAAACGCAGGCACGGCGCAGGCGATGGCGCGGGCGCTGCGGCACGGCTTCCGTAGGGGCGGCGGCTTCCAGGTGCGGGGACGGCGTCTGTGCAGAACGTGAACCCGCGATTCCTCTTCGGCTCTTCTCGTGATCAAATCACGTCTTTATCATTCCAGATTCACACACATGCATAAACATACACATTCCAAGATTAACCTACATTCAAATCATCTAATTCTATGCTAAAGAAATGGAATCAAAGAAGAAGAGAAGGAGAAGCAAGATCACTTACCACCCTTGTGGTCCTAGGCTGCAGGGAGAGATCACACCTCTCAGTAGCTGGCTTCCAAGCTCAGCATACACACATCCATCATCAACATCAACCACAACACACAACTCTCAAGCAAAACTCAAAGGAGAACAAAGAACAAGATCAAAGAGAAAGAGGGAAGCAAGGAGGACGTGAAGGAAGCTGGAAATGGAATGAAAGTGAAGAAGGAAATCTTTGCTCAGCAAGGAAAAGAAAGAAGTAAGGCAAAGGGTAAACCACTGGTCAAATGAGTCAACAAAACCGGCTGCAGCCGCCGGAAACCACAGGGGCGGTTCCCTGAGCCGCAGGGGCGAAAACCCGCAGGGACGGCAGTCATGCCCGCGGGTGCGGCAAGGCCAAACTAGCTCCCAAAGACTAAGGCTCTTACAGCTTTGACAAGCTTATGGTAATATATTTTCATGTATATTGAGTTTGAGTGATTATCGATATATAATATTCTATTATCAAAAATAATAAATATTTAATTTAATTTTTTTTATTTCATATATAATATTGTATTTTATAAATTACATGAAAATATATAGATGAACATTATTTGTTATAAGATATGTTTTTTGATATATATAATTTCTTATATTTTTTTTAAATCCAAACAATTTTCAAAAAGAACGGTTCAACACAACGGGCATTGATGGATTAGGTTTTTTTTATTATTGGTTTACTATGTCATAAATTTTTTATTGATATTCGTGTTATTATAGATAAAAAATAAAAATAAAAAGTTTTTGATATTTACTTATATTAAACCAATTATATACATATTATATCATCAGCGTATTCAATTTTTAAACTATTTATGAATAAATATTCGTGCAAGACACTGATTATAAATAAAAATAGTGCTTAAAAAATTCCCAGAAACAACGAGCAACTGCAATGCTTTTAGGCAACAGTTTCCTGGTTTACAGGCCAAATCAACCAAACAGGTAGTCACAAGCAGCTATTTCAAAGCTTGCCCAATTCCCACCCTTCTCCTTCTCTGTAACCAGTGTGGGGACCCATAGCCATGGCCATGAGGATTTCGTTTCATGGCCGGTTTCATCATGAAGCCGATATTGATAAAGTGAAAGCAATGGGTTTCATTAAGTGGTCTCATCATCCCCAAATTTTGATCCATTGCTTGCTTTCCTGCACCTTTTTACAGGTACGTGTGTCTGCTTAATTCTCCCTTTTCCCTTTCTTCTT
Source organism: Fagopyrum tataricum (assembly GCA_002319775.1). NCBI lineage: Eukaryota > Viridiplantae > Streptophyta > Magnoliopsida > Caryophyllales > Polygonaceae > Fagopyrum > Fagopyrum tataricum. The sequence goes on from CM008286.1 coordinate 32,538,724, forward strand.
TCCTTTAATTACTTGTAGTAATTGGATTTCAAACTGAGGTTTGTGTTTGTGATTGTGATGTCGCTGAATGAATTCATGTCTCTTTCTCAAAACCGATTATCAGGAAAAATTAGGTTAACAATTTTTCCTTCGGTTTTTCAGTTCAATTGGGGATTGTTTGCACAAGATGTATAGCACGGTGATCGATTCTTACTATTGAGGTTGTTGTGTTGATTTTGTTTAATAAGTTTTGTTGATGATGAATATCTGATTTGCAAGAGGCGGGTCAGAATCTCAATCAGCCCTCACCTCACACTTTCTTTTCACTAGGGTTGGCTTTCATACTAGGAATGGATGTATAAACCTCTTTTGGTATGAGTCTTAGCGAGAAAAAATTAAGATATCAGTCTGATCCCTCCTCAAGAATGTTCTTCTTGTGTATTTTTCTAGTGTTGTGGTATTTTGAGGGTTTCCTTGTGAACTGATTTTGTGTATAGAAAACCACTTGTACTGAGAAACATATAGGATAGAATTTGAACATATATGCAAAGAAGATATTTGATGAGGAACAAGGATCTCTCTCAAAAATTATCTACTACTAATAATGGCTATAAATAATGACTTGGAATTTTGTTGAAATGAAAGCCTATGAAAGAAGGTTGGTGAGAAAAGAAGAACCAAGTGGGTTAGAGGGTTTATAATTTCACTAAATTCATAAATAGACATGTGTGTTCCCTTGACTTTCTGCTCCACAGTTGATTTTTTTTTTGTAGATTTTACTCTCATCAAAACCTTAGATTTGGCATTTCATGACTACTTATATCATTGAAATATCCTATTATCAGCATGGTGCCTAGGCTATGAAATATCCTAGTATACTAAAATGATTGCATCCATGATATATTACTTGTAAGTATATTAGCTAATTCCTCCTATACTAAATACTAATACTGAAGTAAGCTAACTTGGATATATGATGTTATAGTGAATCATTGAGCTTCTATCTGGACAAGTTATGACTTTTTGAACTTCTGTGGAAGCACTAATATGTAATTCTACTTACAGACTTCATATAGGTGGTGAAGTAAATTGTTGAGCGGTTGATGGATGAAAATGGAGTGTCTAAACCATGTTTACACCTCCTTCAAGCAAAGGGTGACAACTTCTATCCGATGCTCTTTGGTATTGCGTGTGGCCTCTTTGCCTCTGAGGGTCTGTCAAATAAAGTAATGAATGATGAAAGGTGGCTAGATACAAGGGATAAGATGGTACAAGGAAGCGCTCATTTACTCGGGTTGCTCATTTGGAGGGTGCAAAGACACGAAGTTGATGCCATTGAGAAACGTGAGCTGATTCACAAGCTTGAGGCAGCTGAGAAAGAAGTTCAAGAATTGAAGAAGAGGAGGACTGAAGATGCAAGAGCAAATGAGAAGGTTGTGAGCATCTTTGCTTCTCGTGAACAGGCATGGTTTTGTGAAAGAAGAACTATGAAACAACATATAGGTGCTCTTGTCAATGACTTTAGGGTTCTTGAAAGAATGAAACATGAAGAAATTTCTGAATTGACCGAGAAGTTGCATCAGATGGAACTGTCATTGAGGTATAAAAATGATATTTTTGAGGAAGAGGGGATGAAGAAAAAAGTTTTAGAGAGCCTAGTCGAGGAGCTGAGAGAAGCTGCAAAGAACAACCAACACTGGCTTGAAGGTGAAGTTTGTACAGCGCTTAAACAAGCGGAAACTGCAAAACAGCATCTTGACATTGTCTTGAAAGAAAAGAATGATTCCATGCTAATGGTACAAAACCTGTCCATTGAGCTCGAAAAGGCGAAGGAAGACTTGGAACAAAAGGACAAGATTTTATCAACCTTGTTGAGAAAATCGAAACTAAACACGGAAGACAAGCGAATGATGTTGAAAGCGGTTAAGTTATCAAAAGCTAGGGTTTCTGAGCCTAAGAGCGAAAGACAGACATTAAGAAGTATCCTATCAAAGAAAGGCAGCTCAAAGTTTGGGGCTAGTGAAGGGAATTCCACAGCTGTAAAGGATGCTGCACATACTAATCATCTGAATTTGTTGTTGAAAGGTCAGATACCAAAGCATCTGAATTTGTTGACCAAACAGCAATACAAGTTTCATTCGCCTAGGCTTAAGCTGACATTAGGCAACACTAGGGTATGCACCAAATTTGAAACCTCTAAAGATGAACAGATCAAAAAAGAGCTAAAAGCTGAGAAAAATTCAGTCGAAGCTCCACAGCAACTTTTGTTTGTGAAAAATGACAAAACTGAGCCTGTGTCGAAAGATGCTTCTTATGCTTCTTCTTCTGAGGAAGCTACAAATTTGGTGAGCATGGAAATTGTTGAAAGGGAAGCATCCACTACTGAATGCTCGGTCAAGGGCGGACTGTTGTTGGACATTCATGCACTTGGAGTTTCTTACAAGATTAAGCGGCTTAAACAGCTGCTTCTTATGCTTGAGAAGGTAACAGGAAAGCAGGGAGATGTACATTCTGGGGAAATTGAGGGTCAGGATCAGACGCTGTTATCATTACTTAACAGACAAGCTACTCGGTACAATACCCTTCAGGACAAAGCCGATGACTTGTGCAAACGGATGGTAAGCATTTAATGGTATAAAAATCCAAAGCGTTTAACTCTAAAATTACCAAATCTCTTTTTCAAACAATTTTTAAACTAATTTCATGAAAATCAATATGAGTTCATTGTTTGGCTAATACTTTTGACATGATATTCAGCATGAGAAGGATTTGAAAGCAAAACAAGGACAATCCACTCCCATCCGAACGAAAGAAGCTAGCAAAAGACTGGAGAACTTCCTTGATGAGACTTTTCAGCTGCAAAGATTGATCGTGGCATCAGGGCAGAAGCAGATGGAGATACAGTCAAAAATTGTTTGTGGGTTCACTGGAATAGCTGAAAAGCTTCAAGGTTCAATCTGCAGCTTTGACATGAGGCGTTTCTCAGACAACATCATGTGTCTCTTCCGAGAGGTTCAAAAAGGCCTAGAGGTAAGAATAGCTCGAGTGATTGGAGAAATTGAAGGAACCTTGGCTTCAAACGTGATTCGTTCAAGGCAGCAGTGATTCTTGGTGTAAATAGTTGTCATTTTAGATCAACCAAATAATATATGTTCTGGGAAATGATCATACTTGTTGAATGATCAGGACTTGGTAACATAGTTCATAGGTAAATGGTGACTGTGTTCCTTTTCTCGTGTATGTTTTCATGATTATATAAACATGAGCCTTAAAACTGTGCACCATATATGGCACTTTAACCGTAAGTTGAAAACCTAGGTTTAAACGGGGTAAGTGTAATTCTATAACTTGTTTTTAGGGCCGTGATTTTTTTCAACCGGACCGGGCATAAGGTCGGAAAACCGGTGACTCATATTGGACCGAAAATTTATTAAAAAACCTAAGAAATGAAAGAAGATAGTCGTACCCGATCTAAACCGAACTTCCGGTCCGGGTTGGTCCTCTGATCTAGATTGGACCGGTTTAACTCCCCTACTTGCAAGTAGGGCTGTTAATTTGGTCTAGTTCTTGATGGAACCGAACCGGAATTTATCGGTTCGTTCTTGTTATTATATTTGCTAAATTTTTTTGGAACCGCACCATTTAAATACGGTTTGGTCCGGTCCGGTTTATAGTTAAAAAAAAAAAAGTCAAACTATTAAATAAAAAAACTATACAAAAAAACGATAGATAGAGTGATAGCTCATGATACTCCTTGTTAGTATCGCACGCATGATCGGAAAAAAAAATACCGCACGCAGTAAGGGTTGTCTTAGAATCACCGCCGTAGAAGCCGCCCTTCCTCACTATAATTAATAAAATGTACTTAGATGAGTTTAAATGTATGTGGCATCTGTTGAAGTTGTTCAAGAAGTTATGTGGTTACAGGGGATTCTCAAAGAAATTGAGAATAAACTTTACATAACTACATTACACATAAATAGCCAAAGTGATTTATACTTGTGTAAAGATCATGCCTTTCAATTCCATTTATTCCTCACAAAATAGATAGTATTAAAATTCAAAACCTCCTTTACTTGACTAAAAAAAAATCGAGTACGAGCATATGTTTAAGCTTGGTTGAACATGATTACATGAAAGCTTGGATCGTTTAGCTCGAATAAAACCTCAAATATGACTAGATGAGTCAATTTTCAGTAGGTTATTATATGAGCCGAATTACTAATCTCGACTCATTCACTTGATTAAATAAGGTAAATATTGATATAATTTTTTAAACTTGATTAAAATTTAGGTTCAACTCGATGTTAAACGAGTATATTATGAGCGTACCAAAACTCGTCCGCAAGGACCATAACGACTACCTATTAAAATTATAATTCCACGCAATCAAGAAGGCATAGCTAATTTCTCCGCCTTGAAGGAAAGACCGTTACAATAAGTTTGAAAGGTCTCCTAAAATAGATAGTATTAAAATTCAAAACTCATGAAAAGAACCTACAAAACGGCTCCTTGCTCGTGATCGAAAGAAGGCTCAAGGAGCGTTTTCTACCCACCACAATTAATAACTCTATTTTCATGTGACCGTTAAACTTTATATATATACCCATCTCCTTCCAATTCCATTCATCCCTCTCCTCACAACCCGAACCCGGAAAATTACGATGCGAATGAAGCTCGGTGATCAACTCTGCTCGAACCAACCCAAACTAACGCTAACGATGCTACCTAGCCACCACAAGAGCGTTATTGAGCCACCGGGGTTAGTAACACCACCACTCCACCCCGCGGCTTCAATTCCATTCAAATGGGAAGAAGCTCCGGGCCGGCCCAGAATCAGGCCCAATAAGAGTCTAAGCCCATGTCCGAGTCCAAACCCAATAAGTAAGCCCAAAAGTGCTAGACTCCTGGAGCTGCCTCCGAGGCTGATTCCGGTGGGAGGGAAAGTTACGGATTTGCCCTCTCCTACAACGGTGTTAGATGGGGTGGTGGAGGAAGAGGATGGAGCGTCTTTTTGTTGTGCTGGTGGGAGTGGTAGAATGGAAGGAGAGATTGTTGAGGGTAGTTTCGACTTTTCAAGGTATCAAAGGAAGAGTGGGGTTGAAGTTGAAGAGGTGTTTGTTGTGAAGGCAAATATTATAAGATTGAGAAGGAAACGAAGCTTGTTTCGATTCTCCCACCGACGTTTCCAAGTTCTTGTGAGTTGTTTTTTTGTTGTTTTTTTTTTTTTTGACAAATTAATAAACAAATATATAAAAATGGGATATTTACTTATAGATGCATGGTCACTAATTATTTGCAGGATAATATTTATGGAAGCTTGAAGAAAATGATATCACGCGGACGCCATAACCAAAATTACTAAATGAGAAAAAAATATATATATATATATTTTAATAAAACATGCACACATATGTATTGCCTCTTTGCAGTTCTGAGATATATACTATATAAGTTTAATTTTAGGTCTTTCGCTTTTAAATTTAGAATTAATGTTTTTATTTGGAATTTAATGTTAAATAATGTCAAGAAATTCTCAATGGCATTTTGGTTAACGATTACTATAATTAAAAAAAACTGTCTCCTCGTCGTGTCCTAGTTTAGTATTTTTTATTTTCTCAATTTTAAAAATTTCAAATTAATTTTTTAATTGTAATTTTACTTTTTTTTTTATTTAGAAGTAAACCAATTATAAAAAATAACGGGTTATATATTTAAATTTGGTTTAGGTTGAGTTGTTATATGAAACAAACCATATTCGAGTCGGACTTTAGACTCGTATTTGGTTTGGGATCATGTGAAATCGATAACAAGCTCCTGTTCGACTCGTTTCGTTACAAATAACGGTCTAAGTTGAGGCAGTGTCGAACAAATCAAACCCTAAATGTAAAATTGCAATTGCAAAGTAGAGGGGGAGCCATGGAAATTACCAATTTGCCATGCAGAGTACAGATAGGACCCCACGGGAAAATGAGAGCATAGGGCGTTTGTTTGGTGGTACGTAGGTGGCGCCCGTCGGCCTTGGGTATTCAATGGGACCCCCAATCCGACCGCTATTTGCGCCATTCATCATACCATCTCAAACATATTTTTCAAAACAAATCTAAGGTTTTTGTTTTATTTATCCAAAAAATATAATTAACTTCAAAATATTATCATTATACAAACTACCAACATATTTACTAAAAATATAAAATTTATTTTTTCTTAAAAATTTTCGACTCTGATAATGACGTGACAATCGATTTTTAATATATTTTATATGTTATAAAAAAAATAGGATTAGAAGTTTGATGTGAATTTATTTATTTTTAAATCAAATTGAGCATGTTAAAAACATAATGAATTAACCTTATTTAAATTCAACCAAACAAATTTAACTTGTATTTACTTGTTTAATATATTACACTAATTGTATTTACTTTTTAAATATATTACACTAATTATGTTATGAAATCTTTTAGTTTTTTAATTTTATAATTAAAATATAAAAAAATATTATTTTAATTATTTTTAAAAAACATGTTTTCAAAAAATCATTAAACTGTAAATATTATGGGGGAAATCCACTTTAATTTTATTTAGTTTTTTAACATATAAAATGATGTCAATGAATTTTTTAAATAAAATTTACGTAGCACTTATTCTAGCACTTATTCTTTTTCTGTATGACACGTAATTAATAATTGTCGCGTCATCGTTAAAGCCCGATTTATTTTTTTTTGTCACAAAAGCAACTCATATTATCTTTTATAAAATATTAATAATTTGTATTTTTATTATTTTCTTATAAAATATATAATTTGTTATTACTAATAAATTCATAAATGAACATTCTTAACTTGGGATTGTTATTTATTTTTTTGGGTTCATTAAGCATATGAATTTTCAAATGGAATCAATGATGCACATAATTCTGCATATGTTTTTTGTGTTGGACTGGCCCTAATTACAAAATCGAGTGTGTAGTTAGGAAAAATAAAAATTTGTAGGGATTCGTTTAAAATCCCGCTTAATTTATCATTTTATTGCATTAGAGCATCTGTATCCCAGATATCCAGAGTTTTTGTAGAGTTTCTTTACCGAATGGAGAGAAGTTTTTATGGGAAAATACTCAATCTGACAAGTTTTCTGCCAAACTTAAATTCTTATTGGTCTAATTATTTACTTTTTGAGTTTTACTTTACTTTTTAGATTGATTTTGTGTTTTATTTTAACTTAAGAAACTTTAATAAATTTTGAGATGGAATAGCTGGTTTATCCAGATTATAAAAATATTAAAAATGTATTAAAAATAGATAATAAACTCTAATGAGAGTTTTTGGGATAAAGATCCATAATATATTTAGGTAGCTAATATATATAATTATTTTTCTTGCAGAAGCTACTATATTTCCTGATTTTGTGGCAGTAGTGCCCTAGTGCTCGATTTTTTTTGGGATGGATTGTGCTGAGTTTATCATTATTGTCCTATTGGTACTATTTTTCATTATTGGATTGTGCTCGGTTCATAATTTCAACTTCAACTAAATATAAAGTTCCACTGCAAAAAATTATCTGTATAACTTTTAGTTCATAAGTGAATAGTTTGTATTATTTTAAATTCAGAATTATTCTAAATTTAAAGAAAATTACTGGTATTTATTCATCTATCCTCCCAAAAACTAATGGTATTTCCAGATTTTTTTAGCATAAGTATTAAGTAAATAATAAAAGAAGGTAATTTAATAAATAAATAGTTAGTGTAAAATGATGTGAGGAGAGACAGTAAGGAGTAAGGTAAAATGATGGTGGCGGACCTACAGATACTCATCACGCCGGACCATCCGCCCAAGGCCTGCCTTTTTATAATCACAAATTGGCATACATACCATCAATAATATCATTAACGATAATTAACAAAAATTGACCTCTCCTTTTCTTTCCCACCAGTACACCTACGGCCCTACTGCCAAACTAAGCACTTATGCCGTATTTAACACACAAACCAACGTCTAATTGAGATTAGTGCCTACTTAAATAATGAAACTAGATTGAACAAAATATAAAGTCAACACCTTCCACAGTCATTTTTGGACCCACATTTTCCATTTTTGTGTAAGATGAACATTTAGTCCAAGACTCAATTTCACGTGTGACCTACCAATTACATGAAAACTACATATGCTTTTGCCCTTCTCTTTTATTGCATTTCTCTAAGACTTTGCATTTCTTAAAACCACCATAATCTACTTATGTGAGGACAAATTTTAACATTTGAGCAACAATGCGGACATAACATGTGCATGACTCTGGTGCGCATACGGACTGTGTATATGCCTTACAAGACGCATGTTGCCCTGAACTACGATATACTTGGTTTATGTAATAAAAATTAAAGTGTATATTTAGTTTGTCTAATAAAAAAGTTAATTATTAGCTCAATTATTTATAATTTATAGCCTTGAGGATACAAGTAGTTTGATTTAAAATTTTAATTTTATCAATTATGTTAAAAAAATTTAAAATATAATTATTTATAGAATTTATTTTCGATTCATCCATTTATTTATGTTTTGTAAATTGTACATGTGTACCATGTTGAAATAGGCAGCCGTATATCGTAGTTCAGTGGCGCTCGCGCTTCAAAGTATTCCAACTATAAGCAAATTTATCTCCATTTGCTTTCTCTTCAACTGCGCCAACAGTCGCCATTTCCCCCCTTCATAAATGGTCATTCCCCTTCACTTGCTTTCTTCACCAAATTACTTCATCTCTTCCAATTCGCGATTTCTCTTGTTTGTTCTGAATCGTCAAGTGTGTCGTCAAAATTGGAAACTAAGAAAATCAAATATCAAACTTCTTTTTCAATCATTTCTCCTTCGAGGGTTTAAGGCCTTACCCCCTTCTTGTCGTCTTAGGAGGGTTGTGTTTCTGTGGCCCCGTTAATTTTATGAAATAAGATATTTTTGCTTCTGGGTATAGCAAATTTACAGTCACAAGACAGGTTTCAGGTTTGCTTCTTCCATTACCTAAATGTTTATAAGCTTCTGGGTTTATGTTATGAAATCTTAAATGACCAAAGTAGTTTGGTGAAATAAGTTGCTAAATGTTTAAGTGGAATTTTAGATAGCAGCACTGATTTTCTTCTTTTGCTGATGAAATTAGTAAATTGAATTCCAAAACTGAAGACAGAATCCTCAGCTTTCTGGGTTTTGCCACTGTAGCTTAAATGAATTGTGTTGGTGAAGACAAACAAATTGGGGACAAATTTTTCTTTTTCAGTTCTTTTATATTGATTGGTATGGCAACATAAAAAGAAGTCTAATATCACTTTATTCTTGCGCTTGTCCTACTGAGTTTTAGGATTAAATTAGTGTCTACTTTGGTCTACAAATTAGTTCTTGTCTAGTCATTTGTTCTGCTCTCCAATAATCACCCACTTTTTTGTCGCTTCGATTTTAAGTCATCTTGATTCAAGTATTATATGTAGATTCTGGTATATATGAGTTTTATTTCTCAGAAGGTTTCTTGTAAATTCATAATTATCTATTGATATCACTATTGGCTTTGCAGAATAAGAGTGTGATACGATTCAGACAAATCTTTCATGGAGACTTTGGCTGCTAATGCTTCTTTTCCGATTCATCGGCAACCTGCCAATTATGATGAGATCTCTATGCATCAAAGCATTCTTTTTGCTGATAGTCTCAAGGTAATCAAGCTACTGATATGTTGCTAGTTATTACCGTCTTCTATCTGCTTTAACAAGTCGGTAAATATACAATGTAGTTAGCCTTTCACCAAAAATCTTGGGTGGGTCACCTTCCATTTTTTTTAAAGAGTATGGCTGTTTGTTGGGATTCAAAGCTGCTTTGATTGTATTGGTTGTACCTACCAATTTAAAGCTGCTTCATTATTTGAAACAACTGGTGAATAGTGGCAAATGGTTGCTGTTAATGAGTCTTGTATCAGCATTGAAACATGTAATTATGTCTTAAATTAGGCAAAGTTAGTGTCAACAAACTTTCAAGTGATTTCCCTGCAAGCTCCAAACTAAATACTGTTGGAATTTGTCATTTTCTTTTTTCCGGGTTAGGATCTGAAGAACTTGAAGACTCAGTTGTACTCAGCTGCAGAGTATTTTGAATTATCATACATGAATGATGACCACAAACAGATGTAAGCTGCATTTTGGTTATATTGGGGCTGCTTCTTGTTTTCTAAAGGCAAGCTACTGACTTTGATAAGCGTATTTTCTGTAAATCCAGAGTGATTGAAACACTAAAGGATTATGCGCTTAAGGCTCTCATAAACACGGTGGACCATTTGGGTTCTGTGACATTGAAAGTTAATGATCTGTTGGAGGAAAAAGTTGAAGAAGTGTTTGGTGCCGAGCTCCGAGTGTCGTGTATTGAACAGGTAACTATTCTCTTTTGATTCACAAAGTCATAGAAGTTTATGATTAGTCATTGTTTCCTTCTCAGGATCATGTATCTTAGCAATTAACCATTTTACCTTTTCAAGTTGCATGTTTTGGCTTTTAACACTGTTAATTTACGTTTCTTAGCGATTAAAAACATGTGAAGAGTACATTGATCAAGAAGGCGTGGCTCAACAATCATCCATCATAGACGCTCCCAGATATCATAAGCGTTACATTTTGCCAGGTAAGCACTGAATCATATACACATAGAACAGTGTCGGTTTTTTACTGTCCTTGTATTATACTTCCTCCAATTGTAAAAAATGCCAAGATACTGATCTAGTTTAGTGTCGTTTTATGTTTTCAAGATCATTAATTAAGAGAGTTAAGGGAATAAATTTTTGAAAAATGTTTTTACTAGATATTTTTGTAACAAAATGTTCATTCATTGGTTCAAAAGGGCTGTAAATATTTAATAAGTGGTAAAATATAGAAAAACTTAATAAAATGAAGGATGTTTAATACTTTCCTTAATAATCGTGTCAATGACTAAAACGACATTTTTTCGTGGTAAGTAGAACTAGTAAATAATTTTTATTTTTTTTAATCTAAAATCTTTCTACTTGTAGTTGGAGAGACAATAAAAGGCGGTAATCTTGGAAGTTTGAAATACCATGGATGCAACTTGGATGATGAAGATGACTGGAATCAATTTAGGAATGGTAGGCTCCTACTACAACATATTTTCTACATTACAATTTGTATAATTCTGTCCTGTTTGTTTGCTTCAGCTGTTCGTGCCACACTCGGTGAGACCCCTTCATCATCATTTAGGTAACCAAATACCATTTTACAATGCTCCCTCGGTTCATAAATAATTGACATTTTAGCTTTTTGTACACTTATTAAGAAATCTATGAAATATACCATTATATCCCTAATTATTACTTTATCTTTTGTTTTATTGAAACTCACACATAACCAAGTACTAATGATTAGAAGTGTAAAGTAAAGGGCAAAATAACTAAATGACAATTATTCTTTAACAAAAGTGTAAGCCTAAAGCGACAATTATTTGTGAACTGAGAGAATATTATGCAGCTTACTGAACAAAACTCGAAAACTGATGATTCTAATTACTTGATACCCAGGAGCGGGCGTTCTGTATCACCCGGATTAAGACCTTCAAGACTTCCCGGAACCTTCTCCTTTAGTGGCACAACCCCAAAGAAGGATCTAGGTTTGCGCATACTAATACTCGAAAACTGATTTGTTTTGGTAGAAATCATGTCAATATAACTGATGCTTTGTTTGTCATAACAAGCAGATAGAAGATCTGTTTCTCCCAATCGGTTTCCTCTTCTTCGTTCCGGCTCTCTTGCAATGAGGCCAACGACACCAAAGGGTAGCAGACCGACAACTCCAAACTCTGCCAAGGAACAACAACAACAACAACGGGTAATCACGAAAATATGTTTGATTGAATATAATAGCAGTTGTAAATATTTTGATATACTGAATGAGTTTGTGGCAGTATCTGTCGAAGCCTGGAAAATCAGCTTCAATGCGTGTACACGATGAAAGGGTGAGCCACAAAGAGCCACAGCGATACCCGAGCAAGAGCAAGAGGCTTCTTAAAGCACTGCTGAGTAGACGGAAGTCGAAGAAAGACGAAATGCTGTTTACTTACCTGGATGAGTACTGAACCCTTATAGACATACCATGAGGAAAATGAAAGAGTGCTTGAAGAAGATATATGTTGTTAAGTTATCACTTGTTTCTCTGGTTGTATTATTTTTTTCTTTTTTTATTTCCCATATCAGAAGCTGCAGTTCAGAATGGCTGACAACCCAACATTGTATCATATCAATATATCATATAATAAGCCACTCTTGCTCCCAGAAGTTGTGCAGTTCAGTGAAATATATGCACTTTGAGTTTTGATGGTGACAAAGAGTTTTGATGGCTGACAACCAAACATTGTATTTCTAGATTGTGGAATGAATACTATAAAAGTCTTTCGTCCATGGACTCGCCACATATATCATGTGTATATATAGGGTTAGAATCTGATAGGAACCTCCTTAAAGGAGTAGGGAGTCTTAACAGCTGATAGGAACCTCCTTAAAGGAGTAGGGAGTCTTAACAGCCGTAAGATAAAATATTGAACGTCTGTGATTGAATGACCGCAATAAGCTATAATAGGTGTGTTCTATTGGAATGTTTATAGCTCATTAATCAGCCTATTATAGATTGGTGTTTAAGGAAAGAATATCTTATTTTGGGATGAACAATCTTTAAATCGGAATAAATTAAATGTCGATCGATTATATTCACAAATTTTGTATGATTAAATGTCGGTCGTTAAATTATTAGGTTCTATTGCCGGTCAGTAAAATATTAGGCTCTAATTTCCGGTCGTTAACTTATTAATTTCTAATTGCCGCTTGTTAAATTATTAGGTTTCAATTGCGGGTCGTTAAATTAGTAGGTTCTAATTGCCGGTCGTTAAATTATATTATTAGGTTCTAATTAACGATCGTTAAATTATTAGGTTTTAATTGCCGGTCATTAACTTATTAGGTTCTAATTGCCGGTCGTTAAATTATCGATATAAAGTTTGTTAACCTATTGTTAAACTAAAGAGTTCTAACTAGTCAAATTGGTAATAGGGTCGTTAAATTATTGATATAAAGTTCGTTAACCTATTGTTAAACTGAAGTGTTTATAAAATTTGACAGAAGATATGAAACGATTGTAAAAATTAACTAAAATATAATTTCTAACATAATTTGTTAAATTTTAAAATCTATTATTGGAAATCAAATATCTTAATTAATTACTACCTTACAATATATCTTGAACGTACATAAACAACTATTTATAATATCGCTAACATCTTACCTCAATGGAAGGCGGAGTTGAGCGATAACAAAGACTAAACCAAAAATTCGTAAATAGTGGTGCGACAAGGCCTTTGGTAAGGTTGTCAACATATTTGTGGACAGAGGAAACGTGTAAGACACGGGCTTGGCCCAACTGAACCTTTTCTCGGACAAAGTGAATGCCGAGTTCAAAGAGCTTAGTCCATTGAGGCTGAACAGGGTTGGAGGAAGGTCAAGTAAACAACAAAAACGTTGTCACAGAAGACTAGAGTGGCGGTGTTGATCTAGAGACAAAGCTCGGAAAGAAGACCACGAAGCCAACACATTTCGGCCACAACATTGGCGACTCATCTATACTCTACCTCAACACTAGAACGGGAGACAATGGTTGAAGTTTTGAGGACCAAGACATGGTGTTATCACCCAAGTAGACACATTAACTAGAGGTTGAGTGTCGAGTGTCCGGTCAGCTTGCCCAATCTACATCTAAATAGGCAGTGAGAGATGTCAAACTAGACCGATTGATGTTGAGGCCAATGTCAAGGGTGCCACGAATGTAGCGCAATATACGTTTTAGTTCTTGAAGATAGTGATCACGAGGGTCATGCATGAACAAGCATACATGTTGGATGACATATGCAAGCCGTCATTTCAACCTTATCCAGAATCTCAATTCCATATTTGCGCTAAAAAAGGAACATGTGCGACGGTGAATTGGGTGCGGTGATGTTGAAGAAGTAATGAAGAGCCCCTAGGTCAGTCATATCAACCTCCGAATGGAGACCCGTCATGATAGAGTGGAGTAGAACATTTGATGAGGCACTGAAAATAATATCATCGACATACAAAAGGAGATAAGACAGACCGTTGTAGACAAATGAAGACTAATCAGAACGGCACCTTGTGAAGCTTATGTTGTGCAAATAAGTAGCAAACCGTTGATGCCAGACCCGAGGTGTCTATTTTAGGCCGTACAAGGAACGGCGGATAAGACATACATAATTGGGTCGGTGCGGATCTCATAATTGGGTAGTTGATGTATGTAGAAATTCTTTTGTAAGGTGTCATGGAGAAAAACATTCTCGACGTCTAATTGGTGTGTAGGCCAACTTTTAGAGACGGTGATACTAAGGATTGTACAGATGGTGGCAGGCTTGACAGCCGATGCCAGGTTGTTGAGTCATGCCATTTACCACATGGCGGGTTTTATAGCGTTCCAAGGAGCCATATGACTTGTACTTATGCTTAGATAACCACATACGCCGAAAGACATTGTAATCACAAGACCATGGGACAAGTTCCCAAGTTTTTTTTTTAATTAACGCTCTTAATTCTTCCCTCATTGTAGAGAGCCAAATCGGATCCTGCAAAGCTAGGGTCGGAGATTTGGAAACGGGTGAAATGGCTTGGGTATGTAAGGCATATTTTTTGTTTGGTTTTACAGTACCCAATTGCAATCGGGTTTGCAATCGAGGAGGATTAGGTGCAGGTTCACGCGGTGTAGGAAGTTGGGCAACAGAGTTAACAAGTGGGATGTTGGGTTGGGCTAGGGCGGAACGTTGGGCTGAGTGGGAGCAGTTGTTGGAGAGGGACGGGTTGCAAGAGAGGGATGGGTTGCAACAGAGTGGGAATCCTTATTATTATCCAATAGTAAATGACGGAGAACAAGAGGTTGATCAACATGTTGTTGTGGGTCATAAGTGATTGGAAAAGGGTTGTGAAAAGGAAATTGAGTCTCATCGAACGTAACATGGCGGGGCGACCTTTTGATTATCTAGACGTAAACAACGGTATGCTTGATGAGTTGGGGAGTAGCAAATGAAGACACAAGGGGTGAATCGAGGTAAAAGTTTGTGAGGAGATTTAACACTTAAGTTTAGAAACATAAACCCCCAAAAAACTCGCAAGTGATCGTAAGTGGGTATTCTATTATAAAGACGGAACGTTGGTGTGAGATTGCGAATAATTTGAGGGAATTATATTGGGAACATAGCAAGCTAAGTTAAGAGCTTGTACCTAGTAAGCCGGGGGTATATGCGCATGAAATAAGAGACTTCAAGTTTTATCATTAAGAGTACGATATATACGTCCGGCTTTTCCATTTTGTTGAGAAGTTTGTGGACATGCAAATCGGATTACTATACCTTGTCGTTGACAAAAGTCATGGACATTTATATTATCAAATTCTCTACCCATGTTACTTTGAAAACTTTTGATTTTCTTGTGAAATTGAGTGAGTATGTAAGTGTGAAAATTAGAAGGGAAGCAAAAGTCCCCGATTTATGCTTTAGAGGAAAGAGCTAAGGTTCGGCGGCTTCACAAGTGAGGCATATTTTAGTTTTAGGATGAAATCCCGTTCGAGTATAAGGCATATTTTAGGTTTGGTTTTACAATACCCAATTGCAATCGGGTTTGCATTTGAGGAGGATTAAGCGGAGGTTCATACGGTGTAGGAAGTTAGACAACAAAGTTAATAGGTGGGTATTTGGACCGGGCCAAGGTGGATTGATGGACTGAGTGAGAGCAACCGTTGGAGAGAGACGTGTTGTAGGAGAAGGATGGGTTGCAAGAGAGTGGGAAGCCCATTTCGGTTGATGGGAAACAAGAGTTTTTGGTGGTGGTGAATTGCAGTTGAGATCTCATTTATCAGTGATACATGTATCCCTATCAACTGATTGGTTGAGACTAAATAAATAAGGATTAAAGTTTTATTGCTTTACGAGAAAAATAATAAACAATATAAATCTCACCCACGTGATAAGATCATACATAAGGAGGGATACAAAAGATCTTGATCGGGTGAATTGTGTATCAGGAAAAACGTAGGGTTTTCCAGATGCGCTTTAATACCATGTCAGACTGCGGAATGAATATTGTAAAAGTCTTTTTCCCCGTGACTCGCCACATATCTCATATATATATATGAGACCGAAATTAAATTAAATTATTGAGCACTTAGGGTGCGAAATCGAGTTAATCGATTCCGCACTCAAAATACGAAATAGGTAATTTTATATCGTAACGTTGGCCCTTATATAGAGATAATATAATTTTAATATTTCGATTATAAAAAAACAGGTAGTTTAAAACTAACTGATAAAATAAATTGGTGTGACAGGTGGAATTTTTTTTATAGCGGGTTGCAAACTGGCGTACAGGTAAAAGATTTTCAACACAGTGAAAAGAGGATATGATTCATATGAATGGATGAAAGCAACATGAAATGAATACTAGAAAGAATATTCGAGTCGCATATTACAATTGGTGCGTTTCTCTATCTTCTTCTTCAGTTCTTCCTCTTCCCCTATTTATTTTATATACGTTTGTCATTCTCGCTTTACTTTCTCTCTTCGCCCAACTCTAAATCTGTGTTTCTCGTCTGCTGCATCCATGTTTAATCTATGAAATGATTCAGTCTGCTTCCTCGCCGATCTCTACAATCGCAATTGTGGTGCCACTTATGTTCCGGTAAGAATTTCATCCTATTTTCTTCGCAATAGAAATAGTGTATCATGTTCCTTTGATTCGAATCATTGAAAGCAACACATAGTCGCAATTTGGTGGATCTTTTGATTGCTTGTAACAAAAGAGAATTTGCATCACCGACGGCAATCTCATTTGGATCCAAACAAACCCTAAAAAATACGGGTGGGATGTGAGCGATGGGATTATGGGAAGAGTAATTAGTCCATTTAAAGAAACAGTGTAACATATGGGAAGAGTAATTCGTCAGGTGATTGATTTTGTTGCTTTTGTAGCTGTACGAGAGGTCTCGGCTAAAATACAGCTTTCAGCTGGTACCTCGTTAGCTTTTGCTCAATATATATTACGCACAATTACTATCAACTTCAACGCCAATTTGTGCTATCCAATAGTTAGTACCGCTCCTTATAATAGTAGTAATGTCATACCTTATGGACCTTATATTATCGGTTGGGTTTGTTAACATCGTGACTATGACACGTTGAGTATTCTCCAACATAGAACTCTTAGTCTCTGACCTTGTCAAACGACTAATTCAAGCTTTAACTCTTGTGTTTTGTTGCGAAAGGGTGAGTGATGTCAAGTTTTGTGTACAAAGAGAATTTAGATTGTTGTATAGAAAATTTTGGGGTAGCTATTCTACGCATCTAGATTTACGCAATTCTACGAGAGTCCGTAATAGCCTAGAGAAATCTCAAGTTGTCTAGAGAAAACTCGAGATATGGAAGAAACAGAAGATTGTGAACGAATAAACTTAGAGAAAATCAAGATAAACACAATTTCGATGATACGCCAAATTAGAATAATTGTTTATACAATATTGTAAGGAATAATACATTATCAGGCATCTGGAGATCAGTACTTTCCTTCAGTGCAGTGATACTATCTGGCTCTAAAAAGATTGCCATCTTTTGTCTCCATGCCATCAACTTGGATCAAGAAACAACATTTTTGTGCGAGTTAGCCGTGTGTGGTTGGTTTCGTATCCGATAGCTATTGTTCCGCAGGGTTCACCTTTGTGATCCACCTGTAGAATATAATGTACATGTTTAGTACTGTAAATTCTCCATTAATCATGTGTCAAACACGTCTTAATGGGCGATTTGGGGCTTACCAGCAGATAATTTGCTGTAGATCAGCTCATGTAAGAGAAGCTGAAACTCGGACGGGTTTGAGACGTTTTACGGCTCTTCCCATGTACTCAAAGATCAGTAAGAAAAGACCAAAAAGGTATATCAGAACACGGCTGAGCTTTTCCCAGGCTCTATACAAGCTGCTTTTAGCTTGAGAATCTGGAACGCCGATTAATGTCCACTTGCTCATACCACCTGAAGAAGATCATAACATAATTAGAAGCAAGCTTCACCCAAGCTATATGCATGTTTAAGAAATGAGTGTCTTGTCTTTATCACCTCCTATGCTTTTATCTGGCAGATTCGTCCAATCAAGGGCGCTTGTGTTCGATTCTGATGCCTTGATTAACTCAACAAGTTCTTCATTCACCTAAATTTCGTAGACAAACCGAGTTAATATCCAGGTAACGTTCTTTAAGCAACTAAATATTACATCTAGTGATAATCAAGCAATATATTTCACCAGCACAGCGAAAAATATGCATTTTAAATATGCATTTTTGGAACATGTTCGTCTTTCGACTCGTTTACATACAAATCATTGATGATATGTTCAATTAAGATGGTTCAAGCTTACTTGTGAAGATTTGGTCAGATACAAGATTTGCAAACAGCAGTTTAAAAGTAATGGAAATTCGAAAGTCTGCACTGAGATTCAAATATATCAAGCACTAACATTGAGTTAAAGACAAGATGGATACCTCTTTAGTTCTTTCATGGCTCACTAGATGCCCTCCGTGTAAATCAACCATTCTTGCAAGAGGATACAGCTTCTCTGCTAGCCTCTTTGCATGGCCAATTTGTGCTATGACATCTTTCCTGTTGCAAATTAAATAAACAATTTAGCATAAAACTTGAAATTAGACAGAAGTATCAAAAGGCCTGTTCGGCATAGTTGTTTAGAGATTCGAAACATAAAAGCTAGTGACTGGTGTGTTCGGTAAGTTTTAGCTTTTTGGAGAGTTTTTCGGACTTCTTTTTGAAAGATACAAAATATAGTTTATGGAGAGCTGTCCTCTTTTTCTCTCCTACCTGCAAATTAACTATCTTTTCACCCCCTTTTTGTAAATTTACTCCAATCAAGTCTCCAAAATTCTTCTATATCATACAATTAACTAAGTTTTTTCACTAGATTTTCATATTTTAAAAATTACCAAAACAAAATTATCCAAAAAGCGAATTACTATACAAAATGCTCATTGTATTGAAGAGGGTGTGTGAATTTTCAACTATCAAGCAGTACCTTCCATGAATAACAGAGATAAGAAATCCAGCAGATCGAATGGATTCAAATTCATTTCGAGTCAACTTATGTGTCCAGCAAGCATTGACTTGGCCCTCAAAACCGTGGTTTGACTGCATCCCACTTGATGATATCCCTTTGACATATTCCTGTACACATTTCTCATGAGGTTAGATATAAGGTCAAAATCATGAACAGTAAAGTGTAAATTTCTACTACTTTTAGGTAGAACATGACTTTAGAGTATTGTCGTCAATTTCCAACGTAGGCTAGGATTGTAAATTTATTTTCCAAGATGAAAGTAAAATTATGACATACTTGTTTAATAATCAATGAAAAGTGAACAAAGAAACACCTCTTTGATCATTAAAAAAATGCAAAAGGGCGTGTATAACAATGATTTGCATGTGCTTGAAAATGGTGTAATGTTGACTTGAAATTGGAAAGAACCGTGTACCCCCCGTAATGCATTTATGAATTATGAGTTGTCTTATCACGGCTAAGAAATAAAGAACAAGGATCAACATTTCCATTCTTATGTGAAGAACGATGTGGCTTCTTGTACTAATTAACTAAACATCAAGTACCAAATTCCCCATTACACTTTATCGGCCTATAAATTCTAGAAAGGGAAAATATAGAATTAGGTTCTTTGCAAATTGTATGAGATATATTTCAGAAGTTCAGTTTAGAAAAATCAAGAATCAGCAGAGCTTAATTGGCTTTTGTAATTCTTACTTGGTATAGGACTGATCTTCGAGTATTTGATCCAATGACCTCAGCAAGATACTCCTGCACAAGAATGAGTTTTTATAAATTATCATCCCTCAACAAGATACTCCACCCTTAGTAATCCCAAACATACCCAATCAGAGAGCATTTTCAAAGATTTTACTTTCAAATATATCACATGAATCAGCATGCATCAGTATATGATATGAAGCCAGTTCATAGAGCTATTTGCCTTTGTTTTCAAAAGCAAATTCTGAGGTTTCATAACTTCAAATGACTAGAACCTAACCAAGTACCGGAAGCAATTTAACCTTGTATACTCTAAACCCACAAGTATGTTTCTCAGCTATCGTGAAAAACATGATACAATAGGGAACCAAGACGTAACATTAATATGTTATTTGAAGCATAACAGGCACAATTAGAGACATGATTACTATCTTCATGATTCTTATATATGAATGAGAAAGAAAATCACCCACCTGACTATAATGGGTGTCCAAGTCCACAGCTGCCCTTTCCTCGGGTGTCTTTGCCATCATAAAGCGCGCAGCAATTGATATACTTAGGCGGTCAAGCTGCCAAGAAGAAATGATTGGACCACAACTATTACTTAGCCAAATTTGTGATAGCTACAGCTAGAAATTCACTTTCATTCTTTAATTACAATGCAGGGCACATCAAACTCAAAGCATTTACATATGCAGAGATATCAAGCCACCTCAATCATTGTCCTTGAGGGTACCGAGTACTCATATTTCTCCCTACTAAAATGCCAGTCCTAAATCAACCAAGGTGTTGTTTTGAATGATGTAGAATACCATAGTAATGGTGAATTCCTAATCAAACCCCTTGAAGTGGATCTGTGAAAGCACACCAAGGAGAACCCAATAGATATATTTCTAACTATATATTAGCATTGTGACATTCACCAGGCAAATCTTGTGGTTTGTAAACAAAGAAAGTATTGCATGTACCTCAGAGGTACAATGCTATTCCATTCAGTAAGCATTCAATTAAACACTATTTGATATTCATCGCAGAAGAAGCAGTATACCTTTGGAAAGCATTGAAAACCTCCACCAGTGACATTCAACAAAGCTAGGGATTGAATTCTATCAGGCGCAATTGCTGCTAATTTGCAAGCTATCATTCCACCTGATTTAGCCAGAAATAAGAAAGAACGAATACCAGTTAGATTCCAGACAGTAAAATGCAAGCAAGAATGCCCACAATATATCTGAAGGAAACCAAATCACTTTTACCCTAATTGATGTACATTGACTTGTAAATACATTAAAGAAATTGATGTGTACTGACTCACCCATTGAGTGACCGAAAACATGTGCTTTACTCCAACCCAGGTGATCCAACAGAGCTATTGTATCCTTTGCCATGATTGTTGTCCTACACCCACCAATTACAAAAATGCTCAATTACGCTACCTGAAGCTCAAATCCGAAAATTGGAATCCAAAAGTCCACCACCTAAATTCAATAGTTTCTATAAACAACTCAAAATTCTGATATGAACAAAAAAGCAAGGAGAGCTTGACAGCTAGATAAGATAATAAAACCTCAACTGATCCCACTACACCACAAAGAAAACTTTTGTTCCAAAAGAAAATCACAATCTCCATCATGGCCAGGGAAAAAAAGAAAAAGAAAAAAAAGTTTTGGCGAGAGAGGGAACTAACGTATATTCCGATCTCTTCGTCGGCACAGTGCTCCGGCCCATACCACGGTTATCAAAAGCACAAACCTCAACACCGCCATTGAATTCCTGGCAGGAATCAGCCTTCATCGGCTTGGAATCGTCGTTAGGCACGTCAGTGCCGGCCAATCCGCGTATTTGAGGGCCCCACGAATCGTGCGTACCTGCTAGACCTAATCGCCATCCCGAAAAATTCAAAATCAGAAAACCAAAAATCCAATTTGACAACCTCATAAAATTTTCTTCTCGATAACCATTCGTAGCCTAAGATTTGAGAGACGGGTAGAAAATGCATACCAATTATCAAAAGGACCTTGGTTGGTCCATGGCCGTAACTCCTGTAGAAGATCTTGACTCCATTGTTTCCGGCGGCATCGCCGCCGACATAGCAGTACGGCATCGTCACCGGCTCACCGCCGGAGTTTTTAGAGGGAAAAGAGAGAAGCAAGAACTAAGAAGAGAGAACGCAAGGAAAATAGAAGGATATAACAGACCGTGAAATATATGTATATCATATATCTTCGGCCATTCGTTTCCCTTTACTTCCTTTTTCTTTCCAACAATTAACAAATGACAAATCTATATTCTTTTTTTTTTGTTTGTTAGAATCTATATTTTATCTATTATACTAAATCAGATAATTCTCATAAAATATTATTAAGCCTTTTTTTATCTTATAAATCTATGTGTTTACTAATTATGAAGTATATTTTATATATTTATATCTTATCATTGATTAAAATATCAATAATTTATTTATTTTTAAGTTCAATAAGTTGGTTTGTGATAGATAATATATTTTCTCAAAATTAATTTAACTTCTAAAGTTATGAAAGTCTTTGTCAAGATATATCTAAATATTTTATCTTTAAATTTTAAAAATAAATCACAAATAGTAAATGCAATATTTTTTTAGATATTAATAAAAGTAGCCTAATAATATGTGTTAATAGTTCCAAAAAAAAATCGTTTGTCATCTATTAAAATTTTTAACTATATATTCCTGTAATTTAAGTTATCTATTCATAGTTAATTGCCTATTTGTATGAACTATAGGCATATATTTAAAATACTTACAAAAAATATATTAAATATTATATTTACAAATAAGTACACAATATGATTTTGTAGTGCTTGTATACTTTTTATTATAAATATAATATAATACAATATAAAAATTCAGTTGTTTTATAAGTGAAATTCTTCAAATTACAATACTAGTAATGTATCCAAAATCCAAATATTTGTTGTTGATTTTATTGTAGATAATATATATATATATATATATATATATATATATATATATATATATATATATATATATATATATATATATATATATATATATATATATATATATATATATATATAATTTTGTTTTTGGATAGGTTGAACCGACCTAACCTGATTCGATCAACACGTGTATGGTTTTGCACCTAGCCGCCAAACTATTTTGTCCCCACTTTTCTCTTTTGTTCTAATTCTTAAAAAAAAATACTTCGAATTCATAACGTTAATACTCAAATGCGATAATCCGAATAAACAACTTGATACCATAACATTCCTGTTCAACAACCTATAAATAATTACCAAAATTATTATTAAAAAACGAAAAAAATAAAATTAATAAATTTAGTCACGGACTCACGGTGCATTGCAAATAGTTCTATTCATAATAACTTAATAGTTAATGAAAATTTTCACACAAAAATACATTAATAGTTAATCAAAATTTTCACTCTTTTAAAACAGAAAGGAAAAGGGGAAAAAAAAAAGTAGAGAAGGTTAGATGACGATCAAATTTGACATTAAAAAAAAAAAAAGTATTTAACGGGGTCGATTGAAATTTTACCATTTTCATTTTAAATAGATTTGATTTTTGTGGTAAATTTGTTAGACAAATTCACGAATGCATCGCCACGGTTTTTTTCAAAAGCTCCACTGAGTAATGAAAGTCTTAAACTCTTAGAGATAACTCTAAAGAAATGAAACAATACGAATGCATCACCACGATTTTCTTTTCAATCCTGGTTAACAATAGCTCCACTAAGTAATGAAAGTCATAAACTCTTAGAGGTAACTCTAGAGAAATTACATTATGCTAAGAAGGCATAATTGTTCTAACCAAATGGAAATCAACATCCCTCCCCTAAGAAGGCATAACTATACTAATTAAAGCAAACCTCAGTGCAAAATCAAATTACATTATGCAAAGCTTCATGCTTCCAACAACCATACACAAGGAGCTAGATCAAATAAATAGGCAATTCTTCTGGAACAAAGGTCCGAATTTCCGCCCACTAATAAGCTATGAAAGAATATGTCGACCAAAAGTAGAAGGTGACATAGAAATAACAAAAGCGGAAGATATGAACAAAGCTCTGCAAATGAAATTACTATGGAAAATAATGGCAGAATCAGATAACATATGGGTTAAAGTTGTACAGGAGAAATACTTGAAAGGAGATAACATATGGTCTTATAAAATGAAAAACAACACCTCATGTCAATGGAAACAACTGATGAAACTAATACCAGATTTCGAAAAAGGATTTATCTGAATAGTGGGGGATGGACAAACAATTAGACTATGGAAAGACCCTTGGATATCCGTACACCCCCTAGAAAAACATGCCTCAACTACACATATAACAACTGGAAATGAGACTGTAAGCATGCTAATGACAAACAACAAATGGGACCAAGCCAAATTATCAAACACTCTTGAATATATCATACTGCAAATGCATGACTAACCAAATCTTAGGGTACCCCTACCAGTTCATAACATACGAGACAAGTTGTACTGGGGCCCAAGTAAAGACGGATGGTTCTCCACAAAATCAGCTTTGAAGCTATTTTACAAATACAGAGGTATCAACTTAGTTGTTAACTCATGGATCTGGAACCTTAACATAATGCCAAAAGTTAAGAACTCTTTTTTTCAAATTATCTATCGATGGCCTACCAACCAAAGAAAATCTGGAAAGACAGAAAGTACCAATACAAATGAAATGTGCACTATGTCAACACCCGTATGAAACTGCAAAACGCCTTTTCTTTAGATGCCCGATCACCCTTGATAACATAAATGTATCAACACAATTTCAATTGAACAATATCGACATCTCTGGAAAGAAAACACCGGAAATCATCTCATTCACCACAACATGGATGAAGGGAACTTTATTCAACTATCTGTCATTTGGTGGAATATTTGGTATATGAGGAACAAAAACACATTTGAAAAAACACATGTAACAAACGTCCGACAAGCGGCAACTAACCAAATCCAGGATTGGAATAGAGTAATTGAGACGAATAAATGAAAACCAACATAACTAATATCAGGAAAAGGAAAAAAACTACAATGGACAAAACCGGCAGAGGAAGCATAAAACTTAATTTTGATGGATCAAAAAGGAGTAATGATCACGGATCCTTTGTCTATATACTTAGAAATCACCAAGCAACAACAATCACTTTTGAGTATAAACAATATAGATACACATCAGTTCTACATGCAGAAACATTTGCACTCAGAAAAGGAATTTTGAAGGCAAGAGAAATGAAAATTAATAACATAGAAATTGAAGGAGATAGCTTAACAATTATTAACGCAATAAACAAAATATGGAACCCACCATGGGAAATTAAACTCATCATTTCAAATATTTTGTTTTTTTTTGTCTGAGTTTACGCATGTCAAGGTTAGTCACATTTTCAGAGAGGTCAATAACATTGCAGATAAGCTCGCAGCTTTAGATCATGACAACTCTGCAGCAGGATAAGTCATACCACGAGAAGTCACTAATCTCATCCGAAAGGATGACATAAGATGGTGTAGAAATAGGTAATGACCATACCTACATGTTCTACCTTTGTATTCAAAAAAAAAACACTATCAAATACTAAAAAAAAAAAAGAAAAATCAACTATATTATATCATAGAATATTCCTATCTGTTGCTTTACTGAACTTTCTCAAAAAATATATATGATTTTTACTAATCACGGTAAATAAAATAATAATAAAAAATAAAATAAAAAAATCGTAATTTATGTAAAACCAATTGAAAAAAAAGAAAAGAAAAAGTGGTGGGTCTAGGAAGGTGAAATGCGAATCAGAGCGATTTACACGTGAAACAGTTCGTATGTCCCAATAATATAATTAAATAATCCTTGAAGACGCGGCTTTGGGCGGCAAAATGTGAATCCTATATATATATATATAAACTCATTTTATGTCAGAATTCATTTTCTTTTATGGTTTGGCGTTTGGTTTAATTAAATTTCAATAATTGTGGTGGTTGCCTTCCTTGACATGCTCTTACACTTTGAATATTTATATTGAGTCTACGTATATGTATCAGCATTTTTGTGACTTTTCCACGCATAATATAATAATATTGGTCTTACACCTCAAATAAGACCCAAGGAGCATTGAGTCATATTGGAACTTTGCAATGAACAAATGATCATACTATTTCTACTCTTATTAAGAGTACTATATATAGCTATAATTAAGCCTATTTACATGAGTGTTGTTTACCATATTTCGGGACAAGACGTCTACTTTGATTGGTTTTTAATAGTATCATTAATTGCCTCCGGCGAGCCTAAGGGCGACACATTTTCACGGTGGTCGGTTTTGGAGCTAGTTCATCAACAGAAGGAACTTAGTTTATTGTTAGATCACATGCTTCTATTTGCTCAATATTGAAGTAAACATCAACGTGAATACGTTTGGACTAAGCAACCGCGTGTTGCTTGGAAGAAGCGTGCGTGTAATGAGGTATGGTTCGTGAAAAGTTGTGAAGCCATATCGGACTTGTAATCATCAAGGTCGGAGACCCATCCGGCTCATATTCAAGGAACAATTTTAGGGGTGAAATGCAGACAAATATATTAAATGCATCTGTTAGTCTAGATAAAAGGGTGGATATGTACAAGACCTTCGGGTCCGTCCGGCTGAAAAAGTCCAACCCGAAATTTGGTTCGAACGAATATAAGTAAGGGTCCAAACCCATCTGAATCATAAAGGTTGGCTCGAAACCCTTTTTCCATTAAATATTTAACATATCAAGGTAACGTTCCATAAACTAAAGTTTCAACAACCACTTTATTTTTGTATAATATTTTCATTTTTTTATAGTTAATACATTTTTACCTTTTTCAATTTTTAAAAATCCGAGACCCGGAAGCCTGAATGGGCGGAAACAGGCAAAGGTCCAAACTCGAACAGATTAAAAAGGTTGACTCGAAAGCCCTTTTTTTCATTAAATACTTAAAATTATATTGGTAGATAGTATGATTTGAATCTCAAACCTTAGAACCAAAGCATAAACCCAATTCTGGAGTTTGTAGAGTTTTCGCAATATCTTCCTTCAAATTCAATTAATAAGCTACTAGTTCACGACCCGTGCCGTGCACAGGTATTTGTTAAATAATGACTTTTTTGTGCGAATTTATTAAAGAATTTTTTTATATATCATTTACAATAACCCGGATATAATGACAATAATAACATGTTATTTGTCCTCTTAATTATAAAATTTAGTTGGAAGGAGAGTCATCCGGCGCATCTTGACGCACTTCTATTAATAAAACATAGTCTGAGTAGTAATCAATCAGGGGAAAGCCCGACCCCTTATGAGGGTCAAACAATACATTCAATCTAATAGGTTTCTGACAGCATAAAAAACAAAAAAAAAACAAAAAAAAAACAAAAAAAACAAAAAACAAAAAATATAATCTAAGACTAAGGATAATGCTTGAATGTGTTGAAGCCCTTTATTCTAAAGATTGACCAAATCTGGAGAAAAAATAAAGGTGTTACACATATGCAAATAAAATATATAATTAACATATTAAATGTTCAACTCGTATTTTACAATATAAGAGGTTTAATATTAATTATAAATTATAGTATAGATTACCTACCAATGAGATATTCAAATAATTTACGGTACTTATGACAAAAGTTGAGTACTCATCACTGCAAAATAAAAATATAAAATTCTCACATGAGCTATCGTATGAAATAAATAAATTATTGACAAATTAAAATTAAAATATCTTTTGCAACTTCACTGGATATATTGATACAAAATCATTACTCAATGAATCTAATTTTTGGATGTATATATAGATAACGTTCAACTCAAGTTCACTTGTAAATCATTTTACTCCAAAAACATTCTCATTTCCATAAATTCTAATCTAATTTTTGGATGTATATATAGATAACGTTCAACTCAAGTTCACTTGTAAATCATTTTACTCCAAAAACATTCTCATTTCCATAAATTAAAGAGTCGTAGTTTGAGAATAAGCAAACGAACTTTATCAAATAATATCGAGATTTTGAAAATTAATTCTTTCAAATTTTATTAGCTAATTGGATTTTAATTTTCATTTTAATATAACAATGTATACACGTACCTTGACTTTTCTCTAACTTTTCACCAAGAGAAGCTTCAACTCAGGATGCCACAATATAACCATATAAGTGACTCATCTTTAGTCTACCCGTAAGAAACTCAAGCTCGTAATAACTTTAGCTTGGTCCCACATGCTCAAAATCTTCTCTTTTTAATTTCCTTCTCGGATGGCCACAAAGGAAGACGAAGGTTACTGTCATATGAGAGCAAAACTCCATCCTTCTTGGCTAAAGCGATCGATGCCTTTTTCCCTGCAACATCGGCTTGCTATTTTTTTTTTATAATCCGATATCTACTTTTCGGTGAAATTACTTGGTCTCTTTCATTTTGAAAGCTAGAGACTTATCAAGAGAAATTCATATATAAGTGAGAATTTACTTTGTTCGGTTCTATATAGGATATAGCGTTCTTCTTCTTCTTCTTCGCTTGTTCATCTTCGATCAATCTCGAACGAAAATTCTCTGTATTTAACTACATCCACACGCTACACACGAAGCAATTCTAGTTAAGCAAACAAAAGTACACTCATATCCAAAGTTCAATGAATATCAAAAGAAGGAGAGATACCTTGAGAAAAAAAATGTGCAGTATGCATATCTAAAACTGAAACCAAGAAGCCTAAAATACAATCCTGCAAAACCGAAGTGGTTGATCATAATTGAAATTACTGTAGTATAGAAATAAGACATTACATGTAAATAGATAGCCGGAGAAGAAATTGCAGGGACGATCGCCCGGAGAAGTAACATGAAACAATGAATCGGAAAATACTAAAAACCTTTGGGATTAAGTATATATATAGCAATTGAAAAGAAATCTTATGAAGCTTGTTAAATAAGCTTACCGAATGCCTCAATCAGAATATAATCACATAACATTTTTTAAATCTATATTAATTAAGATTTATTTTTAACGGTTAAAACAAATTTGTCAAGAAAAACTAAATCTAAAAATAGCTTTTTAAAAAAAAATGATTTTATGGTTTATAAATATATTTAATTGATCTTATCCGAACGAATAGAAAAAAAAAAGTTTTATTGATAAGCATTATTGTTAGATAATAAGATCTTCTTCCTCCGCCAAGATCTTATCCGAACGAATCAGGAATCTTTTTTTTTTTACGTTCAGTTGTTTGGAGATTTGATAAACCGTTAAAAAAAATATATTTAAAATTTTAGTTTAATAAATAAGATTTTTTGGCTTAATTAATTATTTAGAATTTTTTTTTTTAATCTCTCAAAAAATTTCTGAGGCCGCCACGTCAGCTTAGTGACGGCTCTTTTAGTATAGGTATATAGATGAGTAATTGTGAAAAATGTGTGTTAGGAAGGAACTTGTTGATACAACCCACCCTTTTATGCTTTTTATAAGACGCTCACACAATCACACAAGATCATTTCCGGAGTTTGTAGAGTCTTCAAATTCAATTAATAAGTATGAGTAATTGATTATCGAATTATCTTATAATTGCTTGTTTGTTTTGAAAGTCATTTAACTTTTACGATGAATCCGAAAAAACCCGATCGATCCGTTCACCCGCGGTTTGTGGTTTAGGGTGAAGGGATCTTTGAGTGGGTGATGGCTCGGTGAACGGTTTCTTAGTATGAGTCGATTGATGGAAGTGATACAACCGCCCATCACCCGACCCACTGTCATCCCTAGTTGTGATTATCCCGATTTCACGAAACGCTTATGCTTGATTTTACGGTTAATGACCGTTATTGTGAATTAACTTCAGCGATCTTCGTTCAATCGAATGCTCTTTATTCCCTCCGAATATTTGCGATTGCTTTCCCTTGAATATTTATATCAAATTCTTTCTATAAATAATCGTTAATTCGAATTTACATGCTTCATCCACATCTTCGTCAATACGAAATCTTCCTATCAATCTTTGTGATTACTTTGTCATCGACACCTTCATCGAATATATAGGATTTTCAATTTGTGATTTCTCCATACAGTCGGAATTATGTAATTCAATTCAAATTTTCTCTATTTCGAGTTTGTTAGAGTTGAAAGTATTGTTTTTGTTCTTCATATCTTCAAACACTTGGTTTTCCAGTTAATGCATGCCCAAAACAAATTAACAAGCCTCGTAACAAAAAAGAATCAGAAAACAACAAAAAAAAAAGAGAAAAATGAGCTAGTAAAGCATATTTTATATTGCTAATACAAAATAGGCCCTCCATTTTTATCTTAAAATTTTAATCAAAAATTGATTTGTGAGAAGGTTATAACAGTAATTGGGGTTCTTAAAACCTAATCTCCGTTTGTTTCCTCTTCAATGACGACGTTCGTTCTCTCTCCTCTTCCGCCTCGTTGTGTCCTTCCTTGGTGCCGTTTCTTCCTCCGCCGCTTCTGTGCCCAATGCTTCCCTGCTCACCATCGCTGGAACTCCCAGATCTACGAAGAGAAGGCCGCCTCCAAAGCTTCGATGCTCGAACTCTTGGATCTACGAAGGAGAAGGCCGCTGCCACCACCGGAACCAAGTCGTTGCGCTACCGCCCTCATCATCACCGGAATCTGATTCCAGGTCAGCAAATTGGGATTCAACTGAACATACATTTTCAGCTCATGATAACATACATGGCTAGGCTAATCTTGTGATTGTGAATTACATGTCTGAGTAAGATGAGATTTAACCCTATGCCGTTGCTAATGTTGATAGAATTAAATATTAAGGATTGAGATGTATCTGGTGGTCACGAACTTGTTGGGTCATCATTAAAGCAACAATTTGACAGTATGAAACCAAAAGAATTTGAGACTTGCTTTGTTTATGGACATGTCTTTCTATTAGTGATGCCCATTGTTATGGTAAGCTGTTTGCATTCAGTCTTCTCCTCTACAATATTGTCTCCAAGTTTCCTTTGCTGTAAACCATTTACTCAATTGACTTTTCATCCCAAATATATCACTCTGAGTTTAATCATGTAACTACCATGTGTACAACATTTTTGCAGATTTATTCTGAATTTTTACTTCTACATGGGATGATTTCAAAGGATATATAAGGTCTTATATAGAGTTAGTTACTCATTTGGGATTTTTTCTACCGTCTTTATTGAAACTGAAGACTTATCACTGTGAGTTTAATCATGTAACTACCATGATTCCATTGATGCAGTATGTGTAGGCTATACTTTTTTTTTATAGCTGATTATCGGGTGCTTATTGTAATTTTGTGTAAGGAATCATGTTTGATGGCTGAAGTTTGCGTCCAGAGTTTTAGTTTCAAATGTGTAATAGTTTCACAATAGTTAAGTTTCAGGATAAACAAAAATGCAGGTCTATGAAATGCTGGTTTCTTCAGGGTGTCATATTAGATCTTAAAACAGTATTAATGGTTGCAAACCATCTTTGGGAACACACCGTTAAGCAAGCAATTTGGCCGTCACACACAGTCTTGTTCTGACACTAGGCACACTACCTTCCATTTTAATGTTAATTATCCCTACCACTCAGGATTAGAGCGTCATTAGTTAAGTGCTTTGATACTGTCTGCAATCTGTTAAAAGAGGCCTTTGAAAAAGACCGACTTTTGAGTTTTTACCTGCATATCTAGTTGGCTACCAGGTTGGGAGAAATCAATGGCATCAAATTTCCTCGTAGCTAGAATTAGTATGGTTAAGACGTGCACATTTGCACGGAGTCATGGACTTGTTAATTTGTTATGGATTTAGGTATATTGGACTTTGATGGTCAACAAGGACTAGGTTTTTAGTAAAGTGATTTGTATTGGTTTTAGAAAGGAAAAACACATCAGGGGGTGTGAATTGTGATTGGAAGGAGTTGGTGTAATCTCTGTATTTTTGTAATCATTAATGATAGTTTTTCATGTAAAAACAATGCGATAACTTCTCTGTACAAGTATAAGTTGTACAAAAACTCGCTAGCAAAACAACGGAGCCTTCACTTTGTTGAATTGGATGAAGTTGTGCGATTCTTGAGTAGAGTATTCTACTATGATTGAGAGGACTGGGAAGTAGGGCATGATCTTGTGACAACGAGGAGTAGAAAACTTAGAAAAGATCAACGCTGCTATCAATTGTTGGCGTGCAACATTGGTGATTAGAAAATGTATGATATTAACATGAAGATAATGGAACAGGAGGTCCAAAGAAGGAGTGAGATGGGTAGCTAGACGGTTTGTTTGGTGGAAATGAAGTCAAGTTGGAA
Organism: Fagopyrum tataricum; assembly: GCA_002319775.1. Taxonomy (NCBI): domain Eukaryota; kingdom Viridiplantae; phylum Streptophyta; class Magnoliopsida; order Caryophyllales; family Polygonaceae; genus Fagopyrum; species Fagopyrum tataricum. The sequence continues at coordinate 32,570,921 of CM008286.1, forward strand.
GCATCTTACATATTATAGGCATCTAGATGTAGAAACCACCGTGTTTCTCATGTCATGGCCAATACTAGACTGTAGAAAAATGGATCATATACTGTGCAAACGTGTTGTGGGCGTGAGAATGAAGACTTGTAGTAGGTAGCGAATAACATTGATTGCATAACCTCTAATAATTCATCTTCTTCTAGAGAATCCAATCCAGCTGGAAGGGAGATTTGGAAAGCAAGTTTCAAACGGGCTTGTGTATTGGACTTGAGATTAAACTTGTATAACTCAAACGGGCTTGTGTAACTCGATTGAGCTTAGACTTGTGTAATTTGACCTTGTGTAAACGATGAAAAATGTGTATTTGAAGCTTAGACTTGTGTAACCTTACCTTGTGTAAACGACGTAAGTGTTTTCTATTGGAAATTATGTATCAATATTGTGGATAAACATTCGGTTTTATGTATAGCATTACAAAAAAACAATAATGGAATACACAAGTTCAACTAGTCCAATTGGTATAAGGGTCTCTCATCCAAAGTTCGAAACCCAATAACTATAAGTTTTATTAATATTCTCTATTGTGTATTGGGCCCAGTCCGATGCTTGTGTATTGGGCCCCGTCCAATGCTTGTGTATTGGGCCCTGTCCGAAGCTTGTGTATTGGGCCCTGGCCGAAGCTTGTGTATTGGGCCTTGGCGCAGGCTTGTGTATTGGGCCTTGTCCGAAGCTTGTGTATTGGGTCTTGTCCGAAGCTTGTGTATTGGGCCCTGTCCAAAGCTTGTGTATTGGGCCCCGTCCGAGGCTTGTGTATTGGGCCTGAACGTATGTTTGTGTATTGGGCCCGGACTTATTCTTGTGTAACTGGACTGGGCGTAGGCTTGTGTAACTAGATTGGGCGTAGACTTGTGTAATGGGTCCGGGTCTAGGCTTGTGTATTGGGCCCGGGTCTAGACTTGTGTATTGGGCACTGTCCGATGCTTGTGTATTGGGTCATGGCGCGGGCTTGTGTATTGGGCCCTGACGCGGGCTTGTGTATTGGGCCCTGGCGCGGGCTTGTGTATTGGGCCCTGGCGCGGGCTTGTATATAAAAAAAATATGAATGTCTAGTCTTCCATTACAATCACACACAACTACTAAGAAATAACTAAAATAATAAAAGGTTAGGCCCTAAAAGTTGAAGGATTGTGTATTTTGATTGTACTTGAACTTGTGTAACTCGATTGGGCTTGTGTGACTCGATTGAGCTTAGACTTGTGTAACTTGACCTTGTGTAAACGACGGAAGTGTGTATTTGAAATTGTGTATAAATATTCGGTTTTAAGTATAACATTACAAAAAAAACAATAATGGATTACACAAGTTCAATTAGTTCATTGTGTAATTTGAAGCTTAGACTTGTGTGTATGACCTTGTGTAAACGATAGACTTTTGTAAATGATGGAAGTGTGTATTTAAAATTGTGTTTATTAATATTGTGTATTAATAATCGGTTCAGGTATAACATTACAAAAAACAATAATAGAATACACAGTTCAATTAGTCCAATTGGTATAAGGATCTCTCATTCAGAGTTCAAAATCCAATAACTACAAGATTTATTAATATTTGCATTGGGCCTAGGCGTAGACTTGTGTATTGGGCCCGGACGTAGCCTTATGTATTGGGCTCTGTCCTATGCTTGTGTATTGGGCTTTGTCTTATGTTTGTGTATTGGGCTCTGTCCAATGCTTGAGTATTGGGTCCGGGCGTACGCTTGTGTATTGGGCTTTGTCCTACGCTTGTGTATTGGGCACTGTCCTAGGCTTGTGTATTGGGCCCTGTCCGAGGCTTGTGTATTGGGCCCTGTCCGAGGCTTGTGTATGGGGCCCTGTCCGAGGCTTGTGTATCGGGCCCTGTCCGGAGCTTGTGTATCGGGCTCTGTCCGAAGCTTGTGTATTGGACGTAACCTTAATTAAAACAATTGGGCTTTTATTAAAACACTTGAGCCTTCATTAAACCAATTGAGTTGAGCTTTTATTAAAACATTTGGGTCTTCATTAAAACAATTGGGTTTGGGCTTTCATTAAACCAATTAGACTTGTCTTTTATTAAAACATTTGGGCCTTCATTAAAACAATTGGGTTTGGGCTTTCATTAAAACAATTGGGCTTGACTTAAGTAATTTCATATTCTTAATTTGCCCTTTTATTTAATCTTTAAAGATAAGTAAATGAGGCCTAATTTGTCTATTGATATAAAAAAGGAGCCTACTTAGTGCTCATTTATACAAAAAGGGTTTACTTTCCAATTTAACCCAAAAAAAACAAATAGAGTATATGCCTAATTTAAATAGATTTAGAAAGTCATGCCCGTGCTATGCACGGGGCTGACAATATTATTTTGCTACATTTTATTTAATATTTTATTATTTTATATACTTGTAATCAATATAAATTTATCGGTTATAATTAATTTTAATTATATTTTTATCAAATTATTGATAATAATTGTGTATTAATATTTTTTTAATAAATTATATATGTTACTTATTTAACATCTATATTTTTATATGTTCTAAAAGCCTAAGCTTTATAGACTTTTATAAAATTGATCATACTTTACGAGGTTATTTAAACTAAAATTTAAAAATTATATATACTTCTACAAGAATTAATATTTATTGTGTTTTAAATGGTTTTGAGTTTCTTTTTAGTACCTTGGGTTTCCCAAAAAGCTAGGTAGTGTTGCCTTGCTTGGAACTTGTCTAGAAAGTGATTTTTGTGTATTTTATTATCGTGTTTTTAAATGGTTTTGACTTTTCTTTTAGTGCGAGTTTTTTCATAAAGTTAGGTAGTACTACTCTGCTTAGAATTACTCAAAGAGGATTGGGGTTGAGTAATTGTGTTCAGTTATCCCCGTTTTTCAGATCAATGGATAACACGAACATTATACCATTGATTGTTGATTAAGGTGTGTTTATTTTGTTTAAACCGAGGTGTTTCCTATTGAATCTGTGATAATGTTTGAATTATGAGGTGTTGTTTGGTCTGACTATGAATTGATAAATATGACTTCACGATGCATTCTTATTAAGGGAACCATGGGTTTGAGAATGAGGTAAATTAAACGTGTATAACGATGATGTTAGTATGTGAAAGTTTTCAATGATTCAATGTTTTTTTTTATGTAGTTTGGTAAACAATTATGTCACTAAATGTTCTTTATGGAGATTTATGTGAGATTAACCGGTGAAAATAAAAGGTTCTAATGATTTAATGCCTTTATGGAGATTTGTAAATAATTATGACAATAAATATCTCTTTGGAGATAAAAAAGCAAGGTGTTGGCAGTATATAATTCTCAAAATAAATGTCTCTTTGAAAATAAAAGACAAAAATTGATTGTCGCAATTCTAAAAACCTACATTAATTGTCTAAGACATTTAGTTCTCTTTTCTTTGAAGATAAAAAGTCCTCGTAGAGATTTTATGTTAGATTAAACGGTGAAAATGAAATGTTTTAATCATTTAATGCATTTATGCAGTTTTGTAAACTATTTTGACAATAAATGTCTCTTCTATATTTAACTACTAAAGAAATGTGCGGAGATGCTGACGTGGTGCGTTAGTGGGTTTCGAACTCTGGATGACATGACCTCCTCCCACCCTTATAACAGCTAGACTAATTGGAATTGGTAATCTATTGTTATTTTTTTTAAGTTATTCTTAATATTTACTTACACAAACTAGCGTTACATAAAAAATAATGTCGAGTTAGTTCTGAGGTACAAAAGTTACGCCGAATTACACAAGCCATACTCGATTTACACAAGGTCGAGTTACACAAATTTTGTCCTTCGTTTACATAAGGTCAAGTTACACAATTTTTGTCCGTCGTTTACACAATGTCGAGTTATACAATTTTTGTCCATCGTTTACACAAATTCGAGTTAAACAAGCCCAATCCGTCGTTTACAAGATTAATTCAAAGGGGTTAATACTCAATTTCGATTGTTTACACAAGGTCGAGTTACTCAAGGTCGAGTTAAACAATCTCAAGACCCGTACGTCGTTTACACAAGGTTGAGGTTACAAAAGTATAAGGGTTAATACACAATTTCAAATAAAAAAAAAAAATTTAATATGAAAATGAAGCATTTACACAAGGCCCGATCGGGTTCAATCTAGTTACACAAGCTCGCTATGGTTAAGCCCAATCTAGATAGTTACACAAGTCAGTCTAGATAGTTTTTGTATAATTAAACCAAATAAAAAAAAGTTTTGACTTCCTCCATCTTCTTACGTGGCAACACCATTGCTGATACAATAAAGTTGCAAGTTTAACTATTTGAGTTTATCAATTTAGATAAAATAAAATAAACAAATTGAGTTGTAGATGTATGTACTCCATATGTGAATTTGAAGCTTCTTCTTTCTCACTCTCAACGAACGAATCTCGCCGTGGAGTAATCGGTGAACAAATCTTTGTCACTGCGACGAAGTTTAGAGATCCATATGATAGATTTGCGGCTGAGATAGGAGCACCAGTAAGTGTAGTTCTCGAGGAGACGGCGAAGAAATCGGTAGAGGACGGAATGATCGAGAGAATCGATGTTTACCGGATTAGCGAGTCGCATCTTTGAGTCAGCGAGGTGGAGGACGAGATGCTCACGCTGGTTGTGGGGGTCGCCGACGGATCGGAAGGCGGCGCGTGAGGTGATCTGGGCGGTGGTGCGAGGCGGTGCGGAAAAAAAACGCTAACGGCTTTGGCGGCTGCGTCGACAACTGCTTCATTATTAGGGTTTACCAGATCTGAAAAGATAATGAGACATTTATAGTCTTATGTCCCTCTAAATAATTTAAATTAGATTTAAAAACTTATTATAAAAAGGGAGGGGCCTAGTTTGTATATGGTTTTCCGAAAGGGCCTTATTACCCCATTTTTCTCCAAATTTTATTGTTTTAAATTACAATATTTTTAGAACGATTTAATGTTACTTTTTACTCTTGAACTATTGTATATTCTTTTTTTTGGATTTCTATTTTTAATGATTTTAATTTTGGTATGTCGCTTTATAATAGAACGATTTCACGTTACTTTTTATTCTTGGAACGATTAGATATATTTTAGATTTTGATTTTTAATGCTTTTAAGTTTAGTATTTCGCAATGTTATAAAAAAATTAACAATTTTTTTTGAAAATGTTGTTTTTAGAACGATTTTTCCTTATTTATTCGGGGATTATAAGAACAATCTTGGAACAATAAATATTTTCATGGATTTTGCTTTCCACATCGATTATAAATAAGTTTGATAGTTTGAAAATTTATATAAATAGAGAGAGTATTTGAAGATTAAACAAATCATACATTTATTAGCCTTTTGGCTAAATTCAATTATAATTTTTATTCATATTGGATTAATATTCGTTTTGTGTTATGTGTAGTAAGATAATTTTTTTAACGGCAATACGTTTTATCCCACATCGATTATCAAGTAAGGTTGATAGTTTGACAATGTGTATAAATAGAGGGTTTGAATATTAAACAAATTATACATCTCTTGTAAGATCCAGAGTCTAGGAGGGTAAATAATATTTACTGTCGAGGTTTTTGGTGTATGATCTAGTAGTATTTTATTTTTATTTTATTTGGGGTGTGAGTCGGAAGTTCACGGGATTTGGATCAAGAAATCACGTAAAATAAAACTCGGATATGTATTCTTAATCTAAACTTTACCCATAATTTTCTCTCACCTCATGTTCTCTCTTCAAAATTATCCCTCTCCCGTGACTGAATCCCCGTTCAAGAATTGATCTCCCTCTTGCAACCTCGTTTAGGGTAGTTCCGGCCGGCACCCACGAGCTTTTCCGACGACATCCGTCTTAGGGAGCAACGCCGTCACTCGGAACGTTCAGCCACCGAGCCGACGCTGAAGACAGTGCACAACTAGGGATTGGCCGCCCGGATCGGTCTCCCTCGTCTTCGTCGGAGTCGTCGCCACCAGAGTGCCGTCGCTTGCCACCCTTTTACGGGCTCCGTCGACGCCTTCAAACCTAGCATAACCAACAATCTTCCCCTTTTTTCCTCTTGTGTGAAATTCTTGTAATCTTCAAAACACTAATTTTGAGATTTGGGTTTTCTTTGGTAATTGGGGGAGTTGTATAATTTCGTCCTGTTTTAGGGAATCCTTGACTGATTATAAGTAATCAGATTTTATGTGTGTAATCTAAGTTTGGATTGATTTTATTGAAGACCTAAGATTAGAAGAGGACAATTAAAGCAATTTGTGTATTTTGTAAATGTTTATGTAATTATTGCTTGTGAATGAGTAGTATGTAAGAGTTGTTGTTGAAAGAGTGGAATGCTTGTAAATTTGTGGTAGTAGTGTTTATCTTTTGAATGAATGGTCTTGAGATTTCGTGGTTGATAGTGTTAGATTACAAACGTGGATGTGAGAATCTTAAGATATTATGAGAGTTTACGTTAGTGTGCTTATATTCATAACTGGAATTTTATTTTGTTAATGAGCCTAGCCTTACTTGTGTGAGACCTTAGTTGTAACACCCCAAATCCGTAGGACTCGGAGTGCTAATGGGCTAGGATCTCACAATGGATCCTGACCCTAGCCTGACAACAACTTCACGGAATCTTACAACAAGGCACCAATAGATTAAAACAAAACATAAAACTGATATATATATATATATATATATATATATACATATCAAAAGGTGATACACGGTACTGCTGAGTACAAAAGTCAAAACATAAATCCGTACAACATAAATAACCCAACCACGATATCGTCACTGTGTACGGAACCCTCAGCAGATCACCCCTCCGGATCACTCTGCAGCTCTCCTAACCTGCAAAGGATCTACAACACGGTATAAAACCGTTAGCTAACTATACACATATATAAGAAGATGCTAGAGCACAAACACATATCAGTAAACTTAACACCTCAACATGATATCACACATTTACCCGGTTTATTATCTTTATAATGTTAAACACTCAAGAGTATATAAATCAGTATATGAAAATACGTGACACGAGGAATGAATATAATCCTCGCCTCTGCGTGCAATAGCTAGCTGGAGTGGTATCTGCGCACTTTCCCGTATACTGTATGGAGTGGTAAGCGCCCTTCCCGTATACCAGAACTAACTAGCTTACAGAGAACTTTCCAGACTCCACTACGGGATGAAAGGTAAGTTGTCACAACCACTACAATGGGCGGTCAATATAACATAGGTCGGTGACCAAATAATAACACATGCTAATAAGCACATAACACACACCACTCAAGCATACATCCAATATAAGGATAGCAGCTAAGTAAGTCCTATGGACTTACCTCGATCTCAGAAGTATCTCGCTACGAACAACTCTCAAAAACGTCAACTCCAACTGGAGGACAACACAGCCTATACAAGGCACACATACATATATATCACATTCCTATCACACAAAGGGGTCACACCTAGACCCAAGAGATCCATAAGTTTCAAGTCCAACTCGTAAACCTCAAAGCTGGAACCGGCATAACTATATCATACTCATCAACATCCGAATCCTAGCATGGTACTAGTTCCCTCATACTAGAAAAGAAAGGAACTACCTAACTATAGGTAGTCCCGGGACAAGACGCACCTGCGTGAACTAAGGACGCAAGGGCGGAACGTAGGAAACCGCAGGCGCGGTGGAACTCAACCGCGAGGGCGGTGACAAGGATCGCTGGCAACATAGGCACGGCGCTGGCACGGCGCAGGCGTTGCGACACGTCTTCCGCAGGGGCGGTGACTTCTGGCTGCGGGGACAGCGACAGTGCAGAATGAAACCTCACGGCTTCTCTTTAGCTCTTCACGTGATCAAATCACGTCTACTCTCTTCCAGATTCATACACATGCCACAACATACACATACAAACATCAATCCTACATTCAATCATCTAATCCTAAGCTAAGGAAGAAGAAGAAGAACAAGAAAGTAAGAAGAGAAAGAAAGAAAGAAAGATCACTCACCACCACTGTGGTCCTAGGCTGCAGGAGAGCTTAACACACACCAAGGCTGGCTTCCAAGCACAACAACACACACACTAGCATCATCATCAACCACAAAGCCATAACAAAACTCTTCCAAGCCAAAGGAAACCAAGACAAGATCAAAGGAAGGTGAAGGAGAAGCAAGAAGGACGTAGGAAGCTGAAGAAAGGAATGAAGATGGAACCCTTGCTCAGCAAGGTAAAACGAAGAGGTAAGTTAAAGCACGGTCAAAAGAGTCAACAAAACCGGCTGCAGCCGCCGAAAACCGCAGGGGCGGTCCCATGAGCCGCAGGGGCGGAGACCCGCAAGGGCGGCGGTCATGCCCGCGAGTGCAGAAAGGCCAATCTCGGCCCAAAGCCAATCTCGGCTATGGTCCGATCTCAGTCCGACCCTAGTTTTGATCTCTCTACATTGACTAACTCTTCTTATTTTGGTTTTAGGGTCCGACCCTAGTTTTGGGAACGTTAGCTAACGGTTTTTGTCCCGTTTGTTGTTAGGTTCTACTCCTGTCGTCAGGTACACTACTGATGTTATCTTCCAGCTCGATGGTGTTCAACCGGTCTTACAAATGCCTTAGAACTGGGATTATTTTCTTTTGTTAGGTTGCTTGCTAGACGTTAGGTTTTTTGAATAGATGTTACATCTTTTGAACTTGTTGAGGTTGTTGTGATCTTTTAAGTTATCTAGAATGTCAACATACTTTAGCACTGTTTCCCACGTATTTTCATAATAAACATGTCAGGTGTTTTCCTATATTTGTCATGTCCTTGTTGAAAGGTTCAATTGTTGTTGTCAGGCTATTATTGATGATTCCACTGTGTGAATGTAAACCTCATGATGTCTTAGATTTGATAAATTTGGGGTGTTACAACTTGGTATCAGAACATAGGTTGACAACAAGGGAACTTGTATCTTGAACTTTCAGGTGATAACCCAACTAAAATAAAACTCAACCCGAGTTTTGAATTTTTATATGGAAATTTCAAGGGATTTTAAATCTGCATCTTTAGTCTTTACAAATCACGTTGCATAGTCAGGTTGGGTGAGAAAGGTACAAAGTAGGTCCTCACCATCGAGTGGAAGAACTCGAGTAATTAGTTGAGAGGTAGTATGTCAGTACAGTTTAGTAAACACGGAGATTTCTCATTTCAGTTATGGCTCGTACTGGAGATACCGAGTTTCCCACATCCCGAGGGCGAGGGCGAGGTAGGGGTAGAGGTCATGGTCGAAGTCGAAGTCGAAGTCGAGATAGAGGCAGAGCTATACCGATGTCTAGACCACTTGAGGAAGTGCATGTGGAAGAGGTAGACGAGAGTGTAGTCCCATCTGAAGGGAATCACTCTATAGCTGCATCCGGGGGAGTGTCCTTGAATGACCCAACCTTCCGAGCTATTCTACAAGAAATAGTTGTTGATGTCCTTGGGAGGCTATTTGAGGGGAGAGATGCACCAGTGTCGTCCCGTGATGTCTCCCGCAGATATGAGATAGTGATATAACGCAGAAGAGGCTCACCTCCTCAAACACCGACTGCTAGGATGCTAGTGATGCATATGTCACCCCCGTCAGATCAAGGGGAACTGTAGAGATCAGTTGAGAGTGTGAGAGACCATCAGGAGTTACGTGAGACTGGCCTGATCAGTGGTTAAAGGCTTTCTACCAGATAAAGGTTCCTACTTTCACAAGAGCAACCGGAAGAGATGTGGAGTTATGGCTTGGACGCATTTCTTCAGCCTTGAATGTCTTGAGAGCACCCGTAGAACGTAGGTTGGAGTTAGTCTAGACATTGCTTGAGGGTGACACTTTCCTTTGGTGGTTCTTCGGACTTCACGATAAGGTGAAGAGCTTTGAGGAGTTCAAAGTGCTTATGAGAGAGAGGTTTTGCCCTTCAGCTTTCAAAGAGGCCCGTGCCCTAGCATTTCAAGATGCATAACTAGAGGATATACCAGTAGATGAAGTAGTTAAGAAGTTTCAGAGGGAGCTGACCTTTGTAGATGAAGAGTACCCGACCGAGAGACAACGTATTCGGGCTTTTGCTAGGAGGATGAGGCTAGAGACTCGTGCTTATACTTCAGGATTTAAGTGTACAACATTGAGCCAATATCAAGATTTGGCTATGACCTATGAGATGTCTCGTCTGACTCTCAAGAGGATGGACAGTGCTCAGGGATCGGCCAAACGGACGAAGGTTCCACCTAGTTCCAAAGGTGATAAGAGACCGGGCTTCACACCACAAGGCAGTTTCCCTCCTACTCGACCCCGACCTATGATTATCAACGTGAGGCATCAAGTTCAGTGGGCTCTAACGGGCCAATACGTTGCTTCAACTATGGAGGTTCAGATTACATCAAGAGGGAATGTAGGATGAGACCTGTCACATGTTAATCTTATGGACCGTTATGCCATCGAGTCGTATTCTTAGGGCTGAGTAGTGGTCCAAAACCGCAAAAACCGCAAAAACCGCAACCACAAAACTGAAATATTTGAACCGCAACCGCAATTTGCGGTTCGGTTGCGGTTCAAACCGCATTTGAACCGCAACATTCTAGTTCAAACAACAACTGAGCAACACAAAAATCACTAAATCAAACATCAACACATGGAAGAGGAAACACATAAATGACATAATGCTAGTGAATGAACATTTGAACTCACTACTCACTACTCAACTAGTAAAAGAAGAAGCAGAACAAGGAGTAGAAGGTCTAGGAAGAAGAATCGGACGACCGAGGCGAGAAAGAAACTGGAAGCAGACGGCCGAGGAAGAAGAAGAAGAAGAAGAAGAAGAAAAAGACGTGGGGCAGTTGGTGTGAGGAGACAGAAATATTGTGTTCGGCGTTCGCAGTGGAGATTGGAGAGGGGCAGTCGGTCTGAGGAGCCGGAAAGAGGGTTGCCGAGTGCCGACTACGGCCGTTCGACTGCCGGCAGAGGAAGAAGATGCGTTCGGCACTTCAGCGTTCGTAGTGGAGACTGGGGCGACTCGGGTCTCGGGCAGACGACTTAGGGTTTCAACCTCATTAGCTTTCAATTTACGGCTGAGTGTTGTATGCTACTCAACTACAAATGAAATGCAGAGTTTCAAGTTATCGGTTTTGCGGTTCAAAACCGCATTTTGCGGTTGCGGTTTTGAATCGCAAACCCAAAATTTTAAAGCCACAACCGCAAAATGCGGTTTGGTTGCGGTTTGGTCAACCAAACCGCAATATGCTCAACCCTACGTATTATGTACTTCGAGACCTGCGGCGTCATATGGATCTTCACCGTCTGGGATGAGCAATGGGTCCAAACATGCACCACACCATTTTACACCGCCTATTCAGGGCCGTGGACGAGGCCGTGTTGGTGGGATTAGTTTAACTAGCTGATTTGGGGCAGACCAACCCCGCATATTGGAGATGAAGAGGACTGTTCATCCATGAGACCCATTAAAAGTAATTAGTGTGTTTAATTATTGATTAAAAACCTTTTAATTAGTTAAATATATAGATTTTGTTTTAAGTGAATCCTATCGTTTACAAAAAATAAACAGATTTTGTTTTAAGTGAATCCTATCGTTTACAAAAAATAAACAGTCTCCTCTTCTATAAGCTTATCTTCCATTTTCTAATTTTGACTGAAATAATCAGTCTCCTCTTCCCCTTTTCAATAAAATTGAGAGCGTGAGGCACCCTAGCATCCCTCCATTGAACTTGACTTTGGGATTCAAAAGGAGCTTAATCCTAGCATACTCAATTCGAGCATTGTCAATTGTTATTGTTTCTTACTCATGTATCCTTCCATTTATTTACAAGATTTGCATCAGAAAACTACCAATTGGTATTGAATTTGAGTTTTCTTTAATTCAAGTTGAAGTGAAAAAACAATTTACTCTAGTTAAGTGCATCACGAAGTTGTTGACAACATTATTGTTATCTACATGATTTGGATCATCAATATCTTGATCTCAACTATAAATAAGCGTTTCTTGTGTTTGACAAAATGTGACTAAATTTTGACAATAGTTTAAATTTCCAAATCAATACCTTCTTGATGCAAATCATGTATATACATATTGAAAGATGCTTGGTTAATAAAGTGATTAAAATTAGCAAGGTAATTGACAATGCTAACTAGGTTTTGCTCTGGTCTAAACCCAAAACCAAGTTTAATGGAGGAGGTTAAGGTTTCTGCACGCTTGTTCTTCTCAATCCAAATAATTCTTGAAAATTTCGACCGATAATGCTTGTCAATTTTATTGAGAATGGAATAGAAGCTTAATAGTTTAGTCGGAAATGGAGTATGACATAAGAGCTTTTCAACTTCAATTGAAAATGGAGAGTGAAAGAGGATCTTGTCAATTTAAGGCCAACATGGAGAGATTGTCAAATGAAAATGGAGAATAGGGGAACTTCGTTTTATGTTGATATATAACGTTTGGGATCCGCTTAAAAAATATCTATATATGTAAAAACTTATATATGTTGTGTTTGTTGGGATAAAAAGAAACATTGGTTTTTGTGTTTGATAGTGTTTTTATGAGTGTTTTTTGTTTACACTAGTGTTTGTGTTTTATAAAATCTAACGACTATTTGCTAGGGAAAAAACAAAACACTAGTTTTGTGTTTCTACATGTGCATATCACGTGATAAAAAAATGTCTTCCATCTCAACCTCTTCCTATTTTTGTAGCTACAAATTGTTTTTTGTTGTACAAAATGTGGATTTTCAAAGAAAATGAATCACACAGTGGTAAGACAAAATTTAAATTGAAGAAATAGAGAGAAATATAACCAACTTGAAAGAAGTTGCATATAAGAAAAACCACAAATTGAAGATCCCGATGAAGAGCAATACCCCGATTGACAAAACGTCTTGCTACTCACACTTGAAAAAGCAGCTTTAATTTCAAGGTCTCATCCCCACTTCTACCCCCGTGGGAGAATGGGTCGTGTCTAAATCCCAATGTGGATGATCATCCGAAAAAATCAGCTACGTATCATTGGCTTGATCAGCCTTTACAGTCTTGCGGGAAGGAATCCATTTTTTTTCCTCACATTATTTGAAGAAGACCCTTCAAAATCAACCAATTTTGAAGAAAAAGGGTCGGAATTTCAATTGATTTTGAATTTCTTAAATTGCTTTTCAAAAAGAAGGGATTTTAGCATTAATCAAATCCTTTTTTCAATAATAAAGATCAAGAAAGAAGTCTCAGATGTTTCGGCCTAAAATTAAGAGCCCTTATCTCAAATTAATAATACCATGTGGGATTGTGGGTTTGACGAAAGGAAGATTGTTCTCATCCGTGCCATTGTAAAAGACGTCATTGTTGAATACTTGAATTGATTCTTTGAAAGTTCAGTACAAGAATTGCGAAACCCTAAACAAGAATGGTGAATGAGAAGAAGAGCATGGGAGGAGGGGGTCTTTCTATGAATGACTTGAATATGAGATTTAAGAAGCCTTAAGTAAAGAGGGACGATGGATTCTTCGATACAACGGCCGTTTCCAAGGAAAAAGAAGATGGACGATGGATTCTTCGACGCATAAAGGGAAATAAGTGAGAGGAATGGGATTTATACCTGGTTTTAAGGAGTATAAAAGAGAAGAAGAAAAAAAGTTGGGCCAATATAGTCTTTTCATGGTATAAACACTCTACAACAAAACACAAACCGTTGCTTTCATTAGTGTTTCATAAACACTCACAAAAAACCAAAACACTAGTGTTTATCTGCCCACCAAACATCAAAAAACACGTAAAACACTACTAAACACTAGTGTTTAGACTGTGTTTGGCAAAAAAGTTGAAAACACTAGTGTATGTGTTTTTAGTGTTTTTTGGTAGTGTTTTGTGTTTTTGTAGTGTTTTGGTTTTTAAAACACTTGTGCGTGTTCGGCACAGGTGGTGTTTTTTTGTTGAGTGTTTTAGAAAAAGACTTTTATGACCTTAGTTGTCATCGATTTTACAAAACTTACCATGTATATAACCTTAACATTAACGTGGTTTTCAGAAGTATCGTTTGCAAAGACACACACGAAGTTGCCGCCGTTCGCGAAGAGTACGAGGTGCTAGTCATCTTCGCCTCCACTCAACTGCACCACCGCCGGTCATCTTCGTATTCGGATTCATGCGCACAACAAATTTATCAAGTAGAATTCATTTATCCCAAGGCAATATGGTACATATAGTTCAAAACAATAGATTTCCCGAGCAAAGTATCAATTTTCCCTTTAAAAACATACTTTGCATTTACTGCAACCATTTCAGGTAAAATAATTGTGTATCTTTGTAAACTTGAATTTTCGGCATAGAGCATAGTGATCAGACTTTACTAAGAGCAAGAAGCTGTTTAGCAAACATTACTTCTAACATACATGTTTCAATTACCGATACAAACAACTACGTTTCATCATTGCTATCACCCAAATCGACCTACATCCCAATATTTTTAGAGAATCAACACATCCCAATATTTTTTGCACAAATTATCAAAATGTTATACCAACACAACAATCCGGAGAAACTACATCAAGGATATGGGTTTTAGATCTTTATACAATCCGGAGGAATTACATCAGAAATATGAATAATCGAAATGGGTAAAATTCATTGGTGGTCCTTAACCTCTCAAATTTAGTTCAAATAGATCCCCTAATCTTTTATATGGTTTATTAAAGTCCCCAATCCTTATTCATATAATCAAATATAGCCCTCTCTCTAATAATTAATTATATATATTAAAAAGAAATATGAAAAGCCAAATAAGACAGTAAGGCATAATTTCCCTATCTTCATTTTATACGAGGCTTATGGTTTTCTCTCTCCTTTCACCCGATACAAAAAGAAGGAAAATTTGCACATGAAATTGCAAATGAGTTTCATGAAGATTCAAGCAAAATGAATTATTTGTCGATCGATCGAAGTACGGTTTACTTGAATCTTTAAGGATAGGGAGTTGTAGTTTACTCTGTAAAATCATGCTAGATCATTTATATGGTTTGTTGTCTAAATTTAACTTTACCAAAGACTTTACATTTCAAGCTTAGTAGACACTATAGTCGTGGTATTAGTGTAGTAAACTTGTTAATTGTGATTGTGTTGATTTTATATTATAATTTTTCCATGTACTAACTTTGTTTGAATGGATTTTACATGAACTAACTTTTTTTGTTTGTGAAGATTGGTTTTTCAAAATTGGGTTTATGTGCTTTGTCTAGTTTGGCAAGGCAACATATGTGTTTTTCTAGTTGTTAGGTTGATAGTGTGGGGATCTTGAAAAAATACAATGTCTCATTTCTTATATCCTTTTTATGTATTAGGCAATCTTGATAAAGGTATAATGTTGATTTACAAAATGTTTGTATTAGGAACATCAGGATCAATTTGTGGTTGCTATTGTACAGGTTATCTCCAATATCCACATTTTTCCACCGGGAACTTCAGATAGCATTGTGTGGTTTTATGAGGGAAAATGCCATTTTCTGGTCAAATCTTGTTATCATATGGTTATAGTATGAGGTCAAGGGACCGTTGCTCAGGTTCGGGTGAGGATCATGGTTATGTCTGGAAGAATAACTAGTGTAAAGGTTTTAATCCTAGAAATTGTGATTTTATGTGGAGGCTATGTTGAGGCATATTGCTACGTAAATTCAACCTATTTCAAAGATATTGTATTATTGAACCAATTTGTTTCTATTGTGGACGGATAAATATTGTGTACGCCCGGAATTTTATTAATTTTATTCCGGACTTAGAGCGCCTTGTAGTTTTATCCCGTAGTCCCGAGATGTCAAGTGCCGGGATTTATTCATAAGAAAAATCCCGAGCCGACTCGTCGTTTTTCCTCTTTTTCCGCGTTCCGACCCTTCGTTCCGGGTTAAAAAAATGCCAAGAGGTCATTTCCGACCCCTCGGTCCGGGTGAGGGACAAGAGGTCAGCTGACCCCTTGATCCCCACACCCACTTTTCAGACTTTGTTTCCCTCTTTCTTCCTTGTCTCCTCCTTTCTCACGTTAGATCCCATTCCACTCTTCCTCACTCAATTCTTTTCCTCTCTTTGCTCTCTTCTCTTCTCCCTTGGTACTGAGGATCTGTGGTGGACTGCAGAAGGTGTTCTCGGCTGTTGGTAAGTCCTCCCTCTTCCTTCCCTCTCTTCCTTGCTGCTCTTTCCTTTCTTCTTCCTTCCTCCTTCATCCATGGCCATGGATGAAGCTTGGAGAGGTTTTTGCTCAACCCTTGTGCATGTCTAGGTTCTTAGCTCGTTTAGGTCAAGGAGAGGTGCCTAAGACCCGTGGAGAGTGTTTGGAGAAGATCTAGCAAGAGAAGAAGGACTTTGGAGCCAAGGATCCAAAGTCGAAGACGAAGAAGACGACGTTCTGCGCAGAACCCGCGGGGGCGGCTCAACAGGACCGCGGGAGCGGCTAGCTGCAGGGGCGGACCAGCAGGCCGCGGGTGCACCTCAGCACGCCGCGGGCGCGGCCCGGCACAGCCGTAGGGGCGGCGGCAGGCACTTGGCTCTGGCGGCTCAGCACAGCCGCGGGAGCGGACCAGCACCGACGCAGGTGCGGCTCGGCATTGCCGCGGATGCGTCGGCAGCCTCACGGACCAGCACCGCCGCAGGTGCGGCTCGGCATGGCCGCGGGGGCGGCGGCAGACTCACGGACTAGCACCGCCGTGGGTGCGGCTCGGCATAGCCGCGGGGGCGGCGGCAAGCTCAGGGCTCCAGGACACGACGGCCGCGGAGGCGGCTCCCTTCCGCCGCGGGTGCGGCCGGCAGCTCCGCTGGGGCGGCCTTTGGTTCTGCAGGGGCGGCTCCTGCTCCGCTGGGGCGCCAGCTTGACTCCGCGACTGCGTTTCTTCGACAGTAGGTTCCTCCTCTCCTTTCCTCTTCGTTCCTTCCTTAGTATTGTTGTTGAATCATGTTATTAGTATGCCTAGGATTGATCTAGAGTAGTGTGAGATGCCACTTAGTGGTTGTGAACCTAGGAGCCTTAAGGCTCGATGTAAGTGATGGATACGAGAATGTGAGCATGATGGACCTTCTAGGCTAGCTTGTGCCTCTTTGGTTGAGGATTACTATCTTGTGGAATTATGAACTGTTGTGGGTTGTTTCATGTGTGGAGAGTATGATGAGTACTTGGGACCTAGGATGCATTCCTAGCTTGAGGGTTGGGTGATCTTGCTTAGATCACTAGAGTGAAGTCTAAGACTTCTTGAAAGTGAGTATGTATTGATGGGTATGTTCCCCGTTTGATCAGGTATTTGATATTGTATGCGCATATAGACGATAACGGGTAATGGCCGATCGTCTAGACGGTAGCGGGTAATGGCCGACCGTCGATCAGTTCAGGTAAGTCTCCCGACTTACTTAGCTCGTATTTTACGTATTAGCATTGATGTGTGTTTGGTGGTGCGTGTTTATGTTTTTGTTATAACTATTAAATCGGTAAATAGGACCACCGGCCTTATATATATTTTTTTGCCCAAGTGTATGATAACGGGCGGTGACAATACTGCCTAGCCTATAGTGAGGTCTAGGGGATTCTCGGCGACTAGCCCGGCGAGTTAGATGGGCAGGTGCATCCGTACCATTCTTTGCCGGTAAGTTGGGACCGAGGCGAGGCCATTGGGGTCTCGTGTCACAACAGAAGTTGAATTAGAACGGGATATGACTAAGTAATAAAAAGATAATAAACGGGACTTGCGTGTTTTATGATGTGCTATGTATGTGTTTGTGCCTTCACCGCTTTTCTAATGCCTAGAATATTAGCTAACGGTTTTAAACCGTTTTTGTAGATGACTTGCAGGTTAGGGATGCCGCCGAGTGAGGCGGAGGAGTGGACAGTCGGGGTCTCCGTACATTATAGGACGGGGACGTTTTTGGGGTTATATTTTATATCGTTTGTTTGGGGATGTTGTTATACGTTTTAGACTTTCGGATCGGGGTTGTGTTGTTTTGAGGACTCGGCTGAGTTTCCACTTTGTATTTGTTACATTTCGTGTCTCGCATACATTATAAACGTTTTCGAGTTTTTCCTTTATTTGTGCCTTGTTGGAAGGTCCGGTGAAATTGTTGTCAGGCTAAGGGTCGGAACCCATTGTGAGGTCTCGCCCAGTAGCACCCCGAGTCTTGCGGATTTGGGGTGTTACATATTGAGCCACACGCCCTCATCGAATGTGGTATGTATAGGGTTATCTACCATGTAAATTCAACGTATTTCATCGAAATAAGGTTTTGTTCCAAGGTAATACTAAACCCGTGGTGTAAGAGCCGGTGTAAGAGCCGTAGTCTTTTTGGCCGAGACCGACCTTGGCCGGAGATTAGCTTTGGCGAGTTGGTCTTGCCGTCCCCACGGTGAGTGGCCCGCCCCTGCGGCTGCTTGGACCGCCCCTGCGGGTTCGCGGCTGCAGCCGTCTTCTTTGACCTTGTTGACCCGTGCTTTACCCTTTGCTTTGCTCCTTCTTACCTTTGCTGATCAAGGTTCTTCATCTTCTTTCTCCAGCTTCTCTCCACGTTCCTTGCTTCCCTTGCTTCCTTTGATCTTGTTCTTGAGTTGTGGAAGAGTTTTGTGAGAGTTTTTGTGTGTGTGTACCTTGTGTGAGTGTTGACTGAGGTTTATGCTGGCTTGGAAGCCAGCCTTGTAGCAGTTGAGCTCTTCCTACAGCCTTAGACCACATGTGTGGTAAGGGTTTTTCTCCTCTCTTCTTTCTTTCTTGCTTTCCTTCATAGCTTAGGATTAGATGTTTTGCCTAGGCATGTTTTGATGTTGTATGTGTATACTTGTGTATGGTCTTGGCTTTGGATGAGAGTATAGACGTGATTTGATCACGTGAAGAACCGAAGAGAAGCCGCGAAGTTGCCTTCTGCACTGTCGCCCGCCCCGCGGCCAATAGCCACCGCCCCCGTGGCTACCGTGCCACAACGCCTGCGTTGCGCCAGCGGCGTGCCAGCGGCGCCCACGTTCCGTGTCACCGCCCCCGCGGCCACGTCCCACCGCGCCCGCGGCACCTATTTTCGCCCCCTGCGTCCCTTGTGACCCGCAGTGCGTTTTGTCCCGGATCTATCTAAGGCTAGGTAGATCCTTTTCCTTCCTAGTATGAGTGTTAGTAGCCTGCTAGGTACGAGTATGAGGTTAGAATGAGTTTGAGTACGGAACTGTTTATGCCGGTTACGGCCTTGAGGTTACGAGTTGGAATATGATCCGTATGGATCCCTTGGGTCTAGGTGTGACCCCTTGTATGGATATGAATATGATGTATGCGTTATATTTGTTAGGTTGAGTTGATCTCCAGAGCAGAGCCGAGTATTCTGAGTCTGTGACTCCCGAGGTTGAGGTAAGTCCATAGGACTTACTTAGCTGCCCTCCATATACTGGATGTGTGCCTGAGTGGTGGATGTTATGCTTTATAGCCCGTATGATATATTGTATTACCGACCTATGGTCTATTGACTGCCCATTGTAGGGCCGTGACAACCTGTCCTTTCATCCCGCTGGGAGTCTGGAGGTTCTCTACGGGCAGGCCAGTATGGCTCAGTAGGCCGGACACCTGTCCACTCCCATAGGGTACACGGGAGGTGGTACCGGATCCCCACTCCAGCTGGCACTATTCCCGAGAGAGACGAGGGTTATATTCCTCGTGTCACATACGTTCATTTTGAGTTATTCTTTATACGCTGTATGCGCCGACTATTATTATAAGATAATAAAATGGGTAAATGTGTGACAGCATGTTTATATGTTTAAGTTCTGTCGTGTGCATGTGCTCTAGCATCTTCCTTTGTATGTGTTTGGTTAGCTAACGGTGTAATGCCGTGTTGTAGACTTTGCAGGTTAGGACACTGCAGAGTGATCCAGACGGGGCGATCTGCTGAGGGCTCCGTACACTGGGGTTATACTCGTGGATGGTATTTTGGATATGTATATATATGATATGTTTTGTGGTACTCAACAGTTGTATAAACCTTTTGACATGTTTATATATCAGTTTTATGTTTTGGATTTAATATGTTGGTGTCTTGTTGTAAGATCGGTGAAATTGTTGTCAGGCTAGGGTCAGGATCCATTGTGAGATCCTAGCCCGGTAGCACCTCGAGTCCCGCGGATTCGGGGGGTCAAGTGGGTTGAGGATTGTATGGACTCGGTATCCCATGTTAGGAATTTGCACCAACTACGCTCAAAGAATGGAATTCTAGCGCCTCCGGCTTTAGGTCCACTTTGGAAACCACCACCTCATTCTTATCTCAAAATTAATGTTGATGCTTTGGGCGCTGAGAGAAGCAACTGCTCGAGGATGGTCTAAGGTGGCATTTGAATCTAATTGTTAGTCCATCATAGTATTGTTGCATAAGACTCATTTAGATATAGGAGTTGTGGGTTGTCTTTTGCGCCACATGTCATCTGCTGCTACAACTTTTGATGAATTCAATTGAACAGCATTCAACGCAGAGGAAATCAAGCAGCTGATCATTTTATGGCTAATGTTCTACTTACTAGTATTCTTATTACGTCTAGTTTGTTTGATTCTCCTTTTGATTTGGGTTCTCTTCTGTTGCATGACATTTGTGATGATTAATAAACTTCAAGGATATCTTATATAAAAAAAATACACAAAAATACTAGAACTTTATTTCTAGTACATACAATTTTAAAAATTAATCATCTTGGTTTAGATATAATTAATGAGATAAGTTAATAAGTGAGCTCCAATTAAATAATTAATAGATATTTAACTGATTTTTGAGTAAAAGAATTATATGTGAACAAATGGCGAAGTTTAAGGATTTTAATGGAGCAAGATAAAGGTTAGGGACTTATTTGACAAAATTAAAAGGTTAAGGACTACCATGAATTATAATCTAACCGAAATAGCCAGAAAAAAAAAAGAAAAAAAAAAGAAAAAATAACTACAATCAAAATGTTTCATAATTGCTCAATTGTGTTCCTTTATTTTTCTAACCGATTTTAAAAACAAGCAAGTCGTTAACATCCTCCATCACCCACTTGAAACATTGAGCCTAATGTTGGAATAATTAAATTCTCTTAACCATAAAACTAAGGATCGAAATCATGCTAGAGTTATTAAGGAATCGCAATTTACATACCTGAATTCATAGCGCAACAACCCGATAAAACTTTAGTGCGGAATCTACAAACCGAATGAGCGACGTAGGTATATCGTATTCCTCAGTCAAATCTCCTTAGGATTTCTTTAGGTTTTCTCTCTGATTGGTAGAGATATGAAAACGGTTGATCATTTGACGTATTGGGGACCATAACCTAATATCCTTTATATATTGACCTAATAGAATCCCATTAAGCCTATTGGGCCAAATATGGTATCCACTCATGAAGCTCATACCGCTTAATTTAAAGTCTACGGGCTTTACTTAATCTAATCACTTTAAATAGCCCACTACCAATTAGCCGTATAATATAATTGTGTAACATAATATGTAACCCCATATAATAAGATTTATAAATAAATCTTACAATCTCCCACTTGGGCTACATATGAAACAAACAATTATATTAACCAAAATTTTTATGTGCACGTATTGACTAATTTTATAGACATATTCTTTATTTCAATATTTTCCATCTCATATATCAATATGAGCTCACGGCGGCATTCGTCACAATTATCGTAACAAAACCTTCCGTGTTCATCATGTCAATATATTTAATGACATAGATCAAGTATGGATGAGTGACATGAAAATTACATGCAATGTGATCTCATAACATGTCTATTTTCAACTGGTGCTACTTTATTCGGAGATCAATCCAAAACCAAACTTCAGCTCAAAAATAATAATTTATGAATAAACTCATAAAACTTTATTATGCACAAACTAAAAGGTATAGAACATCATTTCAAACTCCCACTAAGTTAAGGGATTACAAAATCTGTCAAGCCTCATGTGAGTAGTATGCTCTTGAAATACCTTAGGAGGCAATCCCTAGATTAACGTATCCGATAATTTGAGTTTGTCCTTATATGTTCTATAGAACTTGACGTTTCATGAACTTTTTCTTTCATTGACATAAACATAATGTCAATGTGTTTCTCCATCAAGGAGCTTTGGTAGGTGTTGTATTCAACTTGCATATATGTTATCCCAAAATAACTTTATTTGGCTCTTCAAGCTACTAAAAACATGTAGCCAATGAAAAATATATGCAACCATAGAGGAAGTAGCTACAAGTGTTGTTTAACACTTTTACTAGACATAGTTCTTC
This sequence comes from Fagopyrum tataricum, assembly GCA_002319775.1. Lineage (NCBI taxonomy): Eukaryota > Viridiplantae > Streptophyta > Magnoliopsida > Caryophyllales > Polygonaceae > Fagopyrum > Fagopyrum tataricum. The sequence continues at coordinate 32,593,146 of CM008286.1, forward strand.
CAACCAACCTATAGTCTTATAAGTGATCGTCTTTTATCCGACGTTTACAAAAATCGAGATAAAATATCCAATGATCTCCAAAATCTCAATTTCCATTATAGCATGAAATCTTCCATTATTTGCAAGGCCGCATAACTTCATGCACTTAATAATATGCTATATACTTTAGTGATATACACTATATTTGGAAGTGTACACATCTAAAAGACATTATACTCCATGTGGCAGTTGTATAGGATACTTATTATATCCTCAAAACTTCAAGGATTTTCTTAGGGCATACATTAAGGCCGAAATTGATAACCTTAGCTCTTTTGTGACAACTTAATGACACTTTGAGAAGTATCTCATTATATCTTTTGCCTAAACAAAAGAAGCGTCCCAAGATCTTTCATCTCAAAACTCCTAATGAGAAATCTCTTGGTTTCAACCAAGAAGCCCATATTGTTGCAATTGATAGTATATCATCGATAAATATTTACTTACTCCACTGAACTGTGAAATACAAAATTTTAAACCTTATTTACCTCAAATCCAAATAAAGTAATAACCTTATGAAATTTATAATTTCATTGTCTTGTACCTTATTAGACCGTAGATGAAATTCTTACTTTCAAACCATAGTTTTCAAATCTTTAGATTCAAAACTTATAGTTGAACCACATAAGTGTATAATCACTAGATGTGGAAACACTCTTTTATTTCATCTCTGTAGATCTAAATCAAAATGTGTCACACATGTCATTATTGTCCTAAATGAGTCATTTAATGAATATGGATGAATATTCATTCAATTTCAATGCATTCCTTATGAGTGAATCCTTTCAAAAACCCTTTTGACAACGCGATGAAAACTCAAATGTCGTTATCCTTTATGGATTTTATCTCACGAAGATTCAATAGATCATCAATTGATGTGTCTACTTTATCTTCTTGTTCCTTATGATACGTGATAACTTTCTCGTATCTACCCCATAAGAATCACTTGTTCTACAAGATATACAATTTAATCATCTAAGATTGCATACCTCATTTCTCAATAAACTCCTTAATGACACTTGAGGTTGTTGAGTTTGCTATATGGGAGGAACATTAGTGTTGTCATAAACTGAATATATATATTGAAGAACAATTAGAAGGTACATTCAAATTTTTGTCAATAATAATAACTTTAAAAAGAGATGTTAAACTCTTTTTTAAGGAACAACTACATCAACAAGGATGTTCCTCAATTATTCCCCTCCAAACTCTACATCCTCAAAAAAATCTTGCATTTCCCAAAAATTGAAGAGCATTGAAAACATAAAACTTATACTCAACCTAAAAACACTCATACCTAATGGTGATACTTGAGGTAATCACCAAGTATTTCTAGAGACTGAAATTATGTATACTTGAGAGTAAGCCAAATTAAGGAAATGCATTCTTTATACGCCGAGTGTGTTTGCAAAATCATTCTTATGTGTCCAAACCTTTTACAAAAGAAGCAACTTTATATATTTTTTTATGCTTCTTTTGCTTTAGACCCTTAATATCTCTGTTTGTCTTTCCCTTCATCCGAGGAGTAACCGAATGAGAACACCTTTTGTAAAACCATATAAAATCTCAAAAAATATTCTTTGAGATTTTCTTAGTTCTCATCCACTCTTGAGAAGACTCAATTTGTGTTCATAATGATCACATGACTTTCACAAACAAAATATTCTCACGTTTAGAAGATTATTTTCTCTTTGGATGATCCGAAAACTATAGGAGAATATATATATGTTTTATCCTTGATGTGAGGTTATAATTCATACCCCCGAAATAATATATCCTATGATTCAACCTCATAAATTGTACTTATTAGGGACAAAACTTTAAATTAAGTAAGCAGATAAATAAAAAAAATTTACTAAAAGAGAGATAATTTATCAATCACAATATAAACCATAATCAATCAAATACAAAGATGAATTGTACATCCCATCTCAAGACATCAAGTGCAACATCAATATCAAGTCTTTGGACAATGATATTAAATGCTAGTGATACTCTTGTCGTGATATTCAAACACTGACAATAAGTCATGAGCAATAATAATAATATCTTTGGATAAATTATTATCTTCATGTATAACCTTATAATTGGCACATGTTCACCATTATAAACATGCATGTAATCCGGCCAAGTTTTTATACAACCTTTAGGTTGAATACAACTCGCATGGACCAACATAGGCATATCATTTAACATTTCCTTAATGAATAATCTATACCAAAAAGGTCAATTTGGTGACATCATATTTTGATCATTTCACCTTAAAAGTTAACTTGTACAATCCAATACTTGTGAACTGATTAATAACAAGGATATTGTATTCATGTACTCCTAATGCATATTTAAATAAATATAGCAATATAATGTACAAGAATACAAATAGCTAGATTAACCACCATTAAAGCCTCTTAATGCTCACCATCTGATTTCCTATCACAATTCATTTACCAAATATGGGCATACACCCACAAATGAAAAGTATAAAAGAAAGTAGGTATGTAGTATATCAAATCACGCTTCATAATATTATCAACTAAGTCCCCAAAATTGGGGCATATAAGTCGACAAAACTAGAAGCATGAAAACTTTGGGGCTCATAGTTCATAGTTACCAACCTTATGATCCAATGATCTAAATGGGAACAATACACTATAACTCTCAATAAACTAAATTCAAGAGGACACATAAATCCTATCAAGTTATAGCCTTTCTTTGGACCGACTATCATTCACATGGACAAAATCCTCATATAAAATATTATAAAAAAATAGATACCTAGCACAACTTGACATCTTGTGTTTGCACAAAATATCAATTGCAAGTGGTACTCTCATCGCAATAATCAAACATCGATAACAGATCCGGTCATATAATAGCCTTTCTTTGGACCGACTATTATTCACATGGACATCTTTATATATTTATCAACATTTATTATCGCATGTGAACTCGCTATTTGGCCAAGCATTGAACTTCCTTTGGGCCGATCAATATCCGCATAAATAACGAGTACACCAACTAACTAATAATTTATTTATCAAATATGTATTTTATTAATTGGTCAAATATTGATCTTCCTTTAGGCCGATCAATATTCGCAAAAATAATAAAATACAATTAGTTGATACTAAATATAAGTGTATTTATTGTTTGACCAAATATTAACCTTCCTTTGGGCCGATTAATATCCGCATAAACAACTATCACACAAAATAATTGATATTTAACATCTCAATTGTTTTATTGTTTGGTCAAATATTAATCTTCCTTTGGGTCAATCAATATTCACATAAACAAATAAAACCACAAGTGTATTTAACGTTTGGTCAAATATCAATCTTCCTTTGGGCCGACCAATATTTGCATAAACGAATAATACACTAACCCTGATAATTTTAAATTAAAATAATTTACATAACATAGACTACTTTGGTAGCATATTATTTCAATTAAGTTAATTTAAAATAAACTTTAAGTATATCAATCCTTAAAATATCTCGTGTAAATAAAATCCAAATATTACACTCGATAACCTTTGATCGATACAAAATATAGGGGTAAAAGACCAATACGTTCGTGTGAACAACCACGCTATATATTAATCACAAAATGTCATATCCATAACCATATATAGTGTAAATAAATTCAAATTTTACGCTCGATATGCTCAACGCATGTAAATACAGACCCAAACAGACGGGTCCTACCGGATCAGTTAAAGGTATTGACCTTTAAAACTTGACGTGTCAATTAAAGATATAGACCTTTAAAAAAATACCCGCAAAGATGCATATGCTACGTTCATATATATATATATATATATATATATATATATATATATATATATATATATATATATATATATATATATATATATATATATATATATATATATATATATATATAATAAACTTCTTTTTTTAAAAAAAAATTGCTACAAAAATACGTATAACATGCATTGACAATTTAACATATCACCATTCATATACACGCATGTAACTTTAATTTTTTTAAAATTGAAGCAAACCTTTAGCCATAGTAATTTGTGGTTTTCTCTACACTATTCCTTTCTCTGTTATGGTGTTGGAAATTACAAAGGGTTAGATCTTTACTCCTAGTAGAGTTTGGATTTACTCAAAATGGCTCACAAGCAATGTTCTTGAATTGAGTTGATCCTTCTTATTTGATCCTCTAGTGTCTTGTTTGGTATTTGTTTAACAACGCTGTACATTCTTGTCTTTGTACATATGACCTACGATGAAGACTCTTACTTCATCAAACCCAAAATTTGGATCAGTCCTTTTAGTGTATCAATGGCCAAAACGTCAACCAAATGCAATTTGCAATTGATGACAAATGTTTTAAAAACAATGGTTAACAATAACAAAGGATTGTTTTAACCGATGCGTGCTACTATGTAACTTAAGTTGTTCAAAAACCAACATCAACTGTAATCAAATATTTATCCGATTTTGATGAACAATTTCATCCTTATAAACCTAATCTCTTTTATCATTCAAAGTTACACACTTTATATGTCAAGACCCCGTGCTTTGCAATGTCGTCTCCTTAGTTTGATTCTGTTTTAGGTTGCATTTTGAGTGGTTTGTTTAGGAGGGGGCATGGATTTGTGATCGACTCCTGAAGGCTCTGTTGCAAGCCCAAATCTGAGGTGTCCACAGTTGTTCCACAGGCTTCATTCCTGTGTACTCTCTTCGAGGACGAACTTTGTGCTCACCGCTTCCGTTGGACTGGACCACACTACTTTCCCTCGTTGACTTCTTTGTTGTCGGGTTTTCTTGATGTATTTTTTGTGTTTCTTTTTCTTCTGTTGTTGCTCCTCGTGACGGTTAGTCCGTTTGCCGATCTTTTTCGGCCTTTTGACCCACTAGACGGCGTGGCGTCTAGTGCTTCGAACCGCTTTCCTTTTTCAAAAAAAAAAGAAGCACAGCATTGTCTTCTCAATGAAAATAAAATATATAAAAAAATTACAGCTTTAATTTTTGTTTGAAAAGTCAAACGACATGTAGCAATAACCAATAATAGGAAAAACAACTATCCATTTTCAAATTTTCAATCAACACAGGCATCACACATGTCGTATACATGTTGCGGCAGATCGAAGGATTAAAAAAACTACAATTTACTTCGATCAATACCAACGAAAAAAGAAAAGAAATTGATATTTCTAATAAGCTAGTATGATTACGGCTCTAATACTACTTGTTGAAATAATTAAATTCTCTTAACCACAAAACTAAGGATCGAAATCATGCTAGAGTTATTAAGAAATCGAAATTTACATACCTGACTTCATAGCGCAACAACCCGATAAAACTTTAGTGCGGAATCTACAAACCGAATGAGCGTCGTAGGTATATCGTCTTTCTCAGTCAAATCTCCTTAGGGTTTCTTTAAGTTTTCTCTCTGATGGGTAGAGATATGTAAACGGCTGATCGATTTGACGTATTGGGGACCATAACCTAATATCCTTTATATGTTGACCTAATAGAATTCCATTAAGCCTATTGGGCCAAATCTGGTATCCACTCATTAAGCCCACACCGCTTAATTTAAAGCCTACGGGCTTTACTTAATCTAATCACTTTAAATAGTCCACTAACAATTAGCCGTATAATATAATTGTGTACCATAATATGTAAGCCTATATAATAAGATTTATAAATAAATCTTAAAATCTCCCACTTGGGCTACATATGAAACAAACAATTATATTAACCATATTCTTTATGTGCACGTATTGACTATTTTTATAGACTTATTATTTATTTCAATCTGTTCCATCTCATATATCAATATGAGATCACGACGGCATTCGTCACAATCATCGTAACAAAACCTCCGTGTTCATCATGTCAATATATTCAATGACATAGATCAAGTATATATGGATGAGTGACATGAAAATTACATGCAATGTGATCTCATAACATGTCTATTTTCAACTAGTCCTACTTTATTGGAGATCAATCCAAAACCAAACTTAAGCTCAAAAATAATAATTTATGAATAAACACATAAAACTTTATTATGCATAAACTAAAAGGTATAGAACATCATTTTAAACTCCCACTAAGTTAAGGGATTACAAAATCTGTCAAATCTCATGTGAGCATTATGCTCCTGAAATACCTTAGGAGGCAATCCCTAGATTAACGGATCCGATAATTTGAGTTTGTCCTTATATGTTCTATAGAACTTGACGTTTCCTAAAATTTTTCTTTCATTGACATAAACATAATATCAATGTATTTCTCCATCAAGGAGCTTTGGTAGGTGTCGTATTCAACTTGCATATATGTTATCCCAAAATAACTTTATTTGGCTCTTCAAGCTACGAAAACACAAGTAACCAATGACAAATATATGCAACCATAGCGGAAGTAGCTACAAGTGTTGTTTAACACTTTTACTAGACATAGTTCTTCCAACCAACCTATAGTCTTATAAGTGATCGTCTTTTATCCGACGTCTACAAAAATCGAGATAAAATATCCAATGATCTCCAATATCGTGTGAGGGTATTTTTAGCCGCCATTGTTGTGTTCAATAGGTTGTTGTGTTCAATTTATGCTTTGGGAAGTGTTTGTTTGTAACACCCAAATCCGCGGGACTCGGGGTGCTACTGGGCGAGACCTCACAATGGGTCCCGACCCTTAGCTTGACAACAATTTCACCGGACCTTTCAACATGGCACAAATAAAGGCGAAAATTCAAAAACGTTTTTAATGTATGCAGAAACCGAAAAGCAAGAAACTACAACTTGGAAACTCAGCCGAGTCCTCAAAACACACAACTCCAATACGAAACTTAAACCGCACAGCATAAACCACAAAACAAAGAGGTAACCCAAAAACATCCCCGTCCTATAATGTACGGAGACCCCGACTGTCCACTCTTCCGCCTCACTCAGCGGCATCCCTAACCTGCAAGTCATCTACACAAACGGTTTAAAACCGTTAGCTAATATTCTAGGCATTAGAAAAGCGGTGAAGGCACAAACACATACATAGCACATCATAAAACACGCAAGTCCCGTTTATTATCTTTTTATTACTTAGTCATATCCCGTTCTAATTCAACTTCTGTTGTGACACGAGACCCCAATGGTCTCGCCTCGGTCCCAACTTACCGGCAAAGAATGGTACGGATGCACCCGCCCATCTAACCCGCCGGGCTAGTCGCCGAGAATCCCCTAGACCTCACTATGGGCTAGGCAGTATTGTCACCGCCCGTAAAATACGAGCTAAGTAAGTCCGGAGACTTACCTGAACTGATCGATGGTCGGCCATTACCCGCTACCGTCTAGACGATCGGCCATTACCCGTTATCGTCTATATGCGCATACAATATCAAATACCTGATCAAACGGGGAACATACCCATCAATACATACTCACTCTCAAGAAGTCTTAGACTTTACTCTAGTGATCTAAGCAAGATCACCCAACCCTCAAGCTAGGAATGCATCCTAGGTCCCAAGTACTCATCATACTCTCCACACATGAAACAGCCCACAACAGTTCATAATTCCACAAGATAGTAATCCTCAACCAAAGAGGCACAAGCTAGCCTAGAAGGTCCATCATGCTCACATGCTCATACCCATCACTTACATCGAGCCTTAAGGCTCCTAGGTTCACAACCACTAAGTGGCATCTCACACTACTCTAGATCAATCCTAGGCATGCTACTAACATGATTCAACAACAATACTAAGGAAGGAACGAAGAAGAAGGAGAGGAGGAACCTATTGTCGAAGAAACGCAGTCGCGGAGTCAAGCTGGCGCCCCGGCGGAGCAGGAGCCACCCCTGCGGAACCAGAGGCCGCCCCAGCGGAGCTGCCGGCCGCACCCGCGGCGGAAGGGAGCCGCCTCTACGGCCGTCGTGTTCTGGAGCCCTGAGCCTGCCGCCGCCCCGCGGCCATGTCGAGCCGCACCCGCGGCGGTGCTGGTCCGTGAGTCTGCCGCCGCCCCCGCGGCCATGCCGAGCCGCACCTGCGGCGGTGCTGGTCCGTGAGTCTGCCGACGCCCCCGCGACAATGCCGAGTTGCACCTGCGGCGGTGCTGGTCCGCTCCCGCGGCTGTGCTGAGCCGCCCGAGCCAAGTGTCTGCCGCCGCCCCTACGGCCGTGCTGAGCCGCACCCGCGGCCTGCTGGTCCGCCCCTGCGGCTGGCCGCTCCCGCGGTCCTGTTGAGCCGCCCCCGCGGGTTCTGCGCAGAACGTCGTCTTCTTCATCTTCGACTTTGGATCCTTGGCTCCAAAGTCCAGCTTCTCTTGCTGGATCTTCTCCAAACACTCTCCACGGGTCTTAAGCACCTCTCCTTGACCTAAACAAGCTAAATACCTAGACATGCACAAGGGTTGAGCAAAAACCTCTCCAAGCTTCATCCATGGCCATGGATGAAGGAGGAAGGAAGAAGAAAGGAAAGAGCAGCAAGGAAGAGAGGGAAGGAAGAGGGAGAGCTTACCAACAGCTGAGAACACCTTCTGCAGTCCACCACAGATCCTCAGCACCAAGGGGAAGAGAAGAGAGCAAAGAGAGGAAAAGAATTGAGTGAGGAAGAGTGGAATGGGATCTAACGTGAGAAAGGAGGAGACAAGGAAGAGAGAGGAAAACAAAGTCTGAAAAGTGGGTGTGGGGATCAAGGGGTCGGCTGACCTCTTGTCCCTCACCCGGACCGAGGGGTCGGAAATGACCCCTTGGCATTTTTTTAACCCGGAACGAAGGGTCGGAACGCGGAAAAAGAGGAAAAACGACGAGTCGGCTCGGGATTTTTCTTAGAAATAAATCCCGGCACTTGACATCTCGGGACTACGGGATAAAACTACAAGGCGCTCTAAGTCCGGAATAAAATTAATAAAATTCCGGGCATTACAGCAAGCCATATTTCGATTTAGTAAGAAACTAGGGCTAAAAAATAACCAAATTACACAATCTAACCCGATTCCTAATAAATTAACACATTTCTCTAATGTCTCGCCTCACATGTTACTCCCTTGTCAAAAAGTGTTTGTTCACTCTCACAAATCTTTGCAAACTTGGGATCACCGTGTTGTGGCTACCAAAGTATGTTCAGTCGCAAATTATCCCAAAGTTATGTTCGCAAAATTCAAATACAAAGCAAATCATTTAGGGCAACCTGTGGGGATGATATATATCTTCTTCCACACAAGCACAACCTGTTAGGGCTACCAATTTCACATAATCCACTAGATTTAGGGCAGAACAAAAACAATGGATGAGAGAATCGAAGATGTTCGGAAACGATTTTGAAGTTACTTGGACGAGAAGATGTCTAAAAACCAAGCATCCGAGGCAGAAGGGGTGGTCGTTGGCTGAAAACCAGATCACACAACGTTCTTCTTCTATCGTCGATAGTCGACAAGAGAGAGGTGAAAATGGAGTTGAGAGAGTGATATATTGATAGTCGGTGTAGAACATAATTTAGATAAATGCTAGGGATAAAAAGGGTCTTTTTCTTTCCAAAAATACTCTCATAAAAACGGAAACCCTTGATTTTTTAGAGTTTCAAACACCCTGAAAGAACCGAAACTATAGTGTTTTTGCTTTTGTCAAACAACCAGATGGAATTCCAACACTTCTAAACACTAATAAACATTAGAGTTTAGTGTGTGTCAAACACAACCTAGTGTGTAGCAAACACACCCTTAAAAGGTTTTCTATAATCAATAATAAAACTCACTAACTAATATAAATGGGTCCATGGGGTTCGGTCCCTGATGAGCCTCCGATGGATTTTCCTTCAATTCCCATTATCTCCCCGAACAATGAGTTCGGAGAAACTTCTTATTGTCCATAGGACAAGAATAGGTAGGGATGATAGGATCGGAACCCGTGAAAAAAAAAAAGGGTGGGGGTCTAATATTTAACATAAAGTAAATATGGTGGTGATTTGCTAACGAAAATAAGATAATGGTTGTTTTGTTGAAATTTTTTTTTATAAGGGATGGTTAAGTGAAAATATAGATAAATAAGAGGTGGTTTTTGTGTAATATAATCTACTATTTATTTGCGGATACACGATTACCTGTTTTAGGCTAAACCAAATGGGCTCCCACTTTCAATTTGCGGGCCGAAAGCCTAAGCTATGTCTTGACAAATCCTCTTAAAACGCTACGTTTTATCGTGAATTACCAAATCTACCTTCTGCTGCGTCTTTCTAGTTTCTTCTCACATCCCCTCTCTCTACAGAACGACGAGCTTCCATTTCAGTTCACCGCCACGAGTCCACACCACCACTTTTCCTGCCTTCTTCCCAGTGTTCAAATCTCTGCCTCCTTTTGCAGAAGCATTGAATTTGTAGTTTTGTTTTGTTTTGTTTCATCTTCTTCTCTCGCTTTGTATGATGGGCGAATCGAATATGGACGACATGACGTTACCGTCTCTATTCGAGCAAGCTCGTAAGATTCATCAGTCCGCATCTGAGTCAGCCGCCGATCAGGTTTCTTTCATTCATTTCATCTTTTAAATTCTTGGTTGTTATTCATTTTCGCCTTCTGTATCTCGGATCCAAGTTTCGTCTTCTCAAATTTTGTTTTTGTTTATGTATCCATTTTGATATTTGAGTCAAACAATCTTCTTTTGTGTTCAGGATAGTATCAGAAAGGGTCTTCAGGCATTGGAGAAGTGTGAAGAGAGGATAAGTAAACTAGGTCTATTTTCATCGAATGAGACTAAAGATGATATCAGCACCACAAACCTCAAATATCTTCTGGTAATTTGGTTATGCTTAACTGCTTTCTCCTCTACCGATTAGACCTATTGGTATGGTTGCCGTTTCAGTTGCGGGTTTGCGTGATGCATTATGAATTTATATCCAATTATTTTTTTAACCCTCTTTAAGAAGCAGATTCAATAATATTATTGTTCACTTATGCCTTCTTACCCTTGATTTCAATGCTTGGCCTCTTGTAAGTGACATTTTGTTTATTCATATTGTACTAGAATTGTGTAGGTTAGCTGTTAGAACTTATGCTGTTTAACTACATTATGTTTTGATTGTATGGCCAATCTTAGTTGATGTTTGCCAGGGTATATAAAATCTTAGAATTTAGAGAGATAGAATAAATGGTTGTTTATGTTTGTTTGGCTTAATTATGATGGATCCTTGGCATAGTGGTGTTATTCATTGTCCTTTTCTCTAAGCGTTTTACCACATCGAATCTGATTAATGACTTCAACCGGGCTATGATCAAGTGGAATAGCGGATTCCTTTTCTGTTAGTTTCCTTTTAGGTAGATGCCTTTTACTTCGCATTCATTGGATATGCATGGAGTTGTCGGCTCTGTCCACATGCAAAATAACCGGAAATACCTCCGTATGTAGTATCTTGACATTCCATACCTTGACCACATGGTGGGTTGTGGATTGAACGAACTTCTAGACAGATGTCACTATGGAATCTTTTGTCTTTTTCATAATCTTCTCAACTATTACCTTGCTATGGCAGGCAGATAAAATTTGCTCATTGCTTGAAAAGGATTGATTGCTTTGAATTTACTTAATGTTGGGATCTCTTGGGGAATCACTCTAGATTTTTTGCGCCTCGTCAACTCATAAGTTCTGGAAAATATATAGTCATCCGGGTACTGTGGCCTCTCTTGCAGAGAAGGATTCAAGTTCATTGGGCCCATTCTGGTGTTATTTTCTAGTCCTTGTATCATCTCCGTTCCTAGATGTATAGAGTATAATTTGATTTTGAATGTATCAGTCATATCTATATTTCTGCTTTAAATTTCTTGTGAAGTGTGGATTATGTATATATTAATTTGTTGATGTTGATATGGTCACTTGCTATTTCTGCAGGTACCTTATTATCTGGGTGATTTGACTGAAAAAATTTCACAAGATGACAGGATACAGGTTCTCAAGGCTTCACTAGTGAAATTAAAGGTGATTGTTTCCTCTTTATAGAAATCAAGGCTGCATCATGCCTTCATCTATTGTCTTTCTGTCTCTGAATGTATTATGTGTGCGCATCTTATGTTGTGCTCACTTTGGCATTGATCACTGTATAGGAATTCATTTCATTTTGCGAGTCTATGGAGCTTGTACCTCGAGAAGAGGTAGAATCATCTCTACAGGGTGGAACAAATGCTCAAGTAGATCAAAGAGCACGAAAGGTATGATTGACATGAATATTTTTTTTTATCAATACGATATTATGCTTTCCACTTTACTTATCTTGCGCGGTTTATTACAGACATGTTTGGTATATCTGTGAGTTATCAGTTTTTTTTTTCATAAAATTTATATATTCTTAGGATTATTGACATTTTAAGTTATAAATACACCACCTTGTTACGGTTACCTAATCATCAAAATTGGTAAACTATAAATGGAAGCCCCATAAAGATGTATCCAAAATTATTTGTTAATTTTGCCAAAAAATGGAAAATGAAAGCTGAACCAATCAAGTCCTCCGTTGTGCAGTCTTTGAATAAGTGCCACTGCGAGGACTAAGAGGCAGGGATTTAGAGATTCCACTGTTTGCTTCAGTTTTAAAATTGTTCTTGCCACTATTTCACTTAGAAAGGGTCTCCGTTCACTTTTCCTAAACATCATTGTAGATTGCGCGGTTTAAACGCCAAAGAGCTGCAGAGTCGAAGCTCCTTGAGATCAAAGAGCGCAAGGAACGACGTGGGCGTTCAACTAGAGCAGCTGCACTATCTACCCCCGTTGACATAGGAGAGGAAGATCTGTCAGACGATGACGGAGAGGAAGAGAGAGAGGTTAGAACTTATTACTGTCGCTGTTTGTTAGATTTGTCTTTATCTATTATCGTGATGAAATGGGGGAGGTTAGTATTTGCAGTTGCTGTGTTTGTCTTGTTTGTCTGTTATGTTGGACAAACATGCAAGTTTTACCGTCAGATTTTAATGCATACGTCAGCTCTATGGATGATATATCCCTCTATCATCTGAAGTTATCCTTTACCTGATTTCGAATTGATTCTAGTGTCAAAACATATATCTAGAATGCAATTTACATCAAGTGTTGAAATTCATCTTATTGATGTTAGCTGTGCCCTGCTAGGGACCAGTCTAAGATACAAAGTTCGTGTATCCCTTTCGTCCCAATTTTCTTAGGGTGTGAGATAGTTGACAGTGACATGACCTCTAGTCTTCTACTTCTGATCATGCTCTAACTATTCATATGTTCAATGTGCAGGCATGGCTTACTACAATCTCCTTGGCATTATGTAAGGTCTGTCTTAACACTTGAAATGCTTGTCTAGTTACATCTTCCTTTGCATGGCATAGTTCCCTTGTTGTTCATAGTTGCTATGATTATATACTCAGGCATTTGATCTCCTGGAAATGCTGAAGAAAGAGGAAGATATGTTGTCTGCCATGAAAGATTTGCAATTGCAGGTAATCTCATTCTTGTACAAGCTTTAATGCTGAACCTGATTTTGCAGACTTCCAAAGCAATATTTTTGTTTGACTGCCAATTGTCAAAGAAATACATACTATGAATGATATTATTGTTCGGCTCATCTAGAATTAAACCAAATGCCTAAATGATTCTAAAACTGGAAATTCCAATCCATATTACTAGTTTCACATTTTTACGTAACACGACTATCCTCAATGTTGTATTATCTGCTTATTGTGCAACCAGGACAAGGACAAAAACTTTTCTCAGAAAATTTTAGATGAGCGTGCAGAGAAGGCCGAAGCCTTCCATCGTAATGCTGCAAATCGAGCAAGATACACGAAACCAGCCGAGCCAATAACATGCGCTACATTTGCTCAAGACGTTCTTGAAGGGAGAGCAAAGGTCTCACAAGCTCACGAGCACAAACATCAACCGATGTTGTTTGGTCCAGCTAGTCTTGTCGGTGTTAACCCTACAACTGAGAGGGAAAGGATTGCAGCTCAAGTTTTCCAACCCAGTCACAGGTACACATTTTCCCTGTCCGGTTCTCCCATTGCATATGAATTGTGAAATTTAGTATTTGGAAATGGGAAAGAACACAACACTTAAATCTTTGAAATTTTAAAATTTTAAAATTATTAGGCTGCCTACGATGAGCATTGAAGAAGCTGGATTAGCAGAAATGGATATAATGAATAAGTGGCAAGAGAAGAACAAGGCACTAATGGAAGAAGCAAACTCCTCATGGTACAGAGACCCTATCAAACCCCCGGGTCCAGAAGATGACGAGGATGAGGACGATGATGATGCGGTGGAGAAGGCAAGACGTTTTGATGACTGGAAAGATGATAATCCTCGTGGAGCAGGCAACAAAAAACTTACTCCTTGTGGTTAACCTTTGGGACTTTATATGAAAAACCTTATTTGTTGATTGATGATCTACTAGGGGACTTGATTCGGCTGAGTAATTTACTCTTGTTCTTATGCTTAATTTTAAATGTTATTGTAATTTATATGATACTGAAGCAGATATTTTTCAAAAAAGACGTGTATTTAGTTGATAGATACAGATCCTCAATTGAATGTCAGGGCTTAGAATTATACCATCTGTTTGGTTCAGTTTAAAGAAAGGTTATACTTCCCAACTATTACTTATGTATGTATTGTTGAATTGGGTCTACGGTTGTATATATTAGTTATGGGGGGGGTTGTATATATTAGTTATGTTTAAAAAATGTAGTGAAGTTAAGAAATAAGCCAATCTCGGTCTTTCTGAGTATCTGTATCTTATTCATATATAATACCATGTGTGACATTGTAGGAATACATGAGCAAGATTCTTGGGTTCATAAATATTATTGGTTTGCCATTAAGAAGTCTTTTGACTATCGGAATCATCACTTGTTTGCACCAAAATATGTTGTGATGTTTATTTCGAGGTGTGATTCTTATGGTAATGAAGTTTGGCATTGCTTGTGATATATTGTCTTATGGTAATGAAGTTTGGCATTGCTTGTGATATATTGCGGTATTTGAGTCTTATGGTAATAGGAATTGGAGGTCCTAAGTATTATTTTAAATAATGTCAGCTGCATGCGAGTGTGTGGATACGACCGTGCGTGTAGATCCATGTTATACATTAGCTCGCCGAAATTTGTCAATATATGCGTGAAAAAAAAATGATAAAATGTCAGTAACACCAACAAACATCTCTAACAGAGACGAAATGTATGACACTCATTGCTTACAGCGGTAAATTTATAACATTTGAAGAAGTTAAGATCAACAACAATACATTACCATAACTAACCAATACATTAACCATTACATGAGGCTCTTTAGTGTTCTATTTCTATCAAAATAATATGTTTCCGACTATCAAAGATGCAACTGGAACTGTTAGATTATCATCAAGCTCAGTACTTATAGGAAGGGATTCAACCACTGCGGTAATAAGGGAATCAACCAAAGAACCTAAAGCCATGCTTTGGCTGTTGTTCTGGATGAATCCCAACTTAGAGAAATAGTATATGTACCTGTAATGCATATCCTATTAGTACAAAATGAACATGTACCGTCGGTAATAATCAACAGAGTTACTGATAAATAGGGTTGAATGTATATACCCGACTGATGTAAGAAAACCAGCAAGTGCCATTGCAATGCTCCCGGCATAGGACTTGCTTGGGTTGTATGGAAGTTTAGCACTGCCAAACTTTCTTCCCACAATGTCAGCAAACCCTGAAACATAGTTTAAAGATCTAAGCATGGCTTCTAGATTCTTATTAGTCGATGAATCCTAAGTATAGGACTTCTATTTTATCATAATTTTCCAAAATTAAAATTATGTGGAATGGTTGTTTGTTTCTTAGAGCAATCAAGCATAATTTCACTACTTCACAGTAGGGAGCATAATGACAAGAAAACAATAGCAAGTAACAGAATTGCAGCTTGCTTTCTTTTTGTGGATAAGGTTATCCTTGCTCTTCAATTTGAGCAGATCAAATCTTGATCAGAAAGGCAAAACATTAAAGAAAATTAACAGAAATCAACTTGCTCAAAGTGCATTACCATCTCCAGCACATAAGTTACAAATTGCTGCAATTCCAGTAGGAGAAGTCCTCCAATATACCATCGTGACAAAGGTAATCGTCAATGCATAATAAAATGGTCCCTTTAGAAGCTCCCTGATGTATGATAAAAAAAAGCCATGGAAAGTTTCAGGGAATTGACATGACGAAAATCTATCTTACAGGTATATATGGGTATGAGCAAGAAAATTTGCTAATCTAGCCTCTTGTAATTTATCTCTTTTCTTTTCTGACTCAAGAGAAACTAAAAGTTATATCATAAACTAAAAATTCGATTCGTTTTAAGATAATTCTGTAGGAATTATTTTACTAGTCCAATTTGATATCTCATGAACTCATTTTTGTTAGCAACAGAATAAAATTGGATACTTACAGGTCCCAGCCTAAAGACCCTTAGATGTATAATCTACATAGGAAAAGACCACCATTAAGGCCTTTGATGTTATTGGTCTTATCTTAAGTCGAAACTCCTTAATAATTTAAGAACCCAAAGTAAAACGAACTTGACGAGGTGATGAATACTGCTACCTGTGATCCCCATGTCTGCTAATTGACTTCACGGTAGCATCATCCTTCATTATGCCAAGACCCACAAGAAGCATTTTTATTATATAGATTCCCAGAACAAAACAAGCTAGAACAGCTCCATGCCACCGAGAACTGAATCGGTTGGTAAATAAACTAGTCAAGTACATTACAAAACGACAGAAATGAGAACCTACTAGTTCATAAATGATACCTGAATAGTGGCCAGCAAAGCATGAAAACCAGTCCAACACTTATATGCACAAGCTTCCTATTCATTTTCTGGACAAAGGGAGTTTATTAGATTGAATGAAACTCAATCAACAAAAAGTTGCAGATTCATAGTCAACTAATTAATCAGATCAAATTTCAATGTGAAAAAGAGCAAGATACAGTACGCAAAGATCAGAACATTAAAAAACTGAGAATCAGCATGATAAGAAGATTCTTGAAAAATGTTTGAATGTATATTGTATATCAACATTATCTGATACCAGATCATAGTCAACTTAATTGATCAGACTTGAAAGTGCAAAAGAGCATGATACAGTACGTAAAGATCAGCATATTAAAAAAAAACAAAAGGAGAATCAGGAGGATGAAAAGATTCATGACACATGTTTGAATGTATATTGTATATCAACACTATCTGAAATCAAATCCAACACAATCCACCATTAACTAGGGTTCATACCAGTTACCAAGCACCTAATTCATTTGGACTTTAACAACAAAATAAAAACTACTATCCAAGTTCAATTTATAAACACCACACTTTCAATTGCCAGATAAGATCACAAATGTGCATCAGCAAAGAAGTGTCATAGATCTTAATTTGCAACTTCATCATCTAAGAACAATCATGTAGGCATGTTTGCAAAATTCATCATTACCAGATGAAAAAACCTAATAAAATTGATGAATGCGAAATCACGAAGAGAGAGATAAATCAAGACCTTCTCCATTCCCCGATTAGCGGTCTCAGCCCAGAAACGAAACAACCCTACAACAATGGCGCTAGTGATACAAGCTGCGATGAAATCGCTAGTAACCGGATTCTCTGCGAACACAGAGGCCATAGGAGGTCTTCGGAGAAGTATTGGCAAAGTTAACGGCTTAAAACTGCCGGCACCGGAGAATTTGCGATGAGGAAGGCTTGAATTTCTCGGGGAGCGGGAGAGTTGGAGGTCAACCGTAAATCTCCAGAAGTCCCTAGTCAGAGTAAAATATAAAAGTTATTACGTTGTAACTAAATATAGTATAGAATTAATAATAATATGAATTAGTTTAATATAAGATAATTTTTTTTTAATTAATTTAAAGATATTTTATATAGACCTTTTACGATTAAGATATTTAAATGCAATTGTTAAATACGAAAATAATTCAAATATTCATGTTTCGGAGAGACCTTTTTTTACATAACATATTAAATTTATATATGTAAAGTTGTAAACTCATTGTTTTCATCATTTTATTTGGATTATTTAAATTTATTATTTTTTATTTAAACTTTTAGAAAATATTTTGAATTGTTATGCCTGTTATAAAATTACTAAACTATAAATATAAATTGAGAATTTAATAACCATTATGGACCAACACACTATGTACTTATGTAGTAGCAAGTGAAAGATCATATTGAAGAAAGACATTTTTTAGTAACAGTCAAATCAATACGTAGTGCACGTGTTGAAATTGTTTTTTTGAAATGGCCCAATCGAAGCAGCAGAAAATGAGTGAAGAAGTATCCGGCCCAATCTTAAGTCCTGGTTAGTATGGTGGGCCCTATAACTTAGCCCAATATGTTGCAGCCCAAATCGAAGGTTCTTTTATAATATATACTAGTTGTACGCTAAGGAATATAAAAGAATATAGCTTATATAATTTTCAAATTATGTAATTTTCAGAGGTTGAATTTAGCAAGTATGTAATATATTTTTTTATAAGATACAAAAGATGCACTTTGTAAGAGAATGCTTCGTTTAAATAATTAAGAAAAAAATACAATACCCAACCTTCAATACTCAAATTTCCTCATGTATTCAATTTCGGTACTCAATATTAGTTACCCGACTTCATTTAGATTACCCAATATTAGTTATTCGATTTCAATAGGACTAATGGTGGACTTGCTTGCAGAACGGTTCAGTTCCCGAAAACTGATTGAATAGCATCATCAAATGAAAGCATATGGGAGTTTTCATGTTGGATTAAATTTAAAATAAAAGGTCCGGTGAGATTCAATCTAAATTATTCAAGACCTGTTTTGATCCCTCTCATGTAAAATAGCCGAAATATGACTGAGATGAACTCAGTCACATCCCATTCTCTAATAGGAAGTATGACGTGAATACCATATATAAAGCTTTGAGCAAGAAAGAAACATTTCAGAAATACAATTGAAATATGGTAAAATCATAATATGTATTTCTCGTTCACTAACAAGTCTTTGTACAATAGGACCAAGAGGACAAATCATAATCCATTGCACATTTACACCTTTTACTTTGCAATTATTTAATTATTTTTATTTTCACTTAGAGCATAAATTCAAACACCTTGTTAATCTCCTCAGTGGACTTCATGGGTGATGAACTTCTCTAACTCCAACTCCTGCATGCATTTCATTATTCATCAATTAGCAAGACATATAATTTTGTCTTTTTTCCTCTGTCTTGTGTTAAACGACATCACCTTGTTCAAATACTTTTCAATCAACATCAGGAATGTTGGTACGGGTCCTATAAATATTTATACTTCAATGTATGAATTAACATTCATTAATTCTATGATTCTAATTTTTCAAAACTTACTGTAGGAGCTCCTTTACCAGGCTGCAAATGAAGTTGAATAGAAAACAAACAATATTAGTACTTGTATACAAAAATAATTAAGTGGATCTATAACAAAAGAAAAGAACATTAATTGAACATTATTATTTTAATAATCAATAAAGTATCATAAAAGTATATAAATGCATTTACATTGGTCTTGTTCTTTTTGCAGGAAACTGCCCATCATTTACTACAGGAACCATCAATGACACCACTACTTCGGAAGCTCACATCGGTCAGGTTATGAAAATTCAACCAGATTCTTGAGAACTTCGGATTCTAGTTCTCGGGTTCATTTGGTGCAATCATATTTCCATCGACCTACATCTCAAACATAAATCATAAATATATGATCAAGGCCCCTAATATATATATATATATATATATATATATATATATATATATATATATATATATATATATATATATATATATATATAATGATTAAACTAGAGCATGAAGATACTTGTACAACCTAATCTTGTGAGGCACTTAATCCAGCTAACCTATACGGTTAAACTCTTGGCACAAGGACCCTGAAATCTTGTTACATTAATAAGATAACGACGCCTTTTAGGTACTAGAAAAACTGATCTTCGAGTAGAGCAGGCTTGGTTCCATGCACTAATGAAAGCCTGGACATTATTTTGGAACAAAAATTTTTTATCAAGAAGTAACGTATATGACTAAGTCGTAGCATGTAACAATTCCGGGACTGTTATCTCTCAATGCTTTTGGAAACAACTTTTTAGGCGCATTACCTATCAATCTCAACAATGCATTAACCTAAGAGGCGCCTGATTACTCATATATCCAGATCAAATATACACTCAAAAAACCATGAATACCAATATCGATCAAGCCAATCAATATCACAAACACATGATGTGCATTGTAAATTAAATGTATTCAACTGGAAATCAATTACGGGCATCAATTTTACTAAGATATCAACACATCAGGAAATGAATGTTTTCAATGGTTTAGTTGTCATTTTGACAAGCCAGATTACATGAGCATTAGGGTGATCGAAATTTAAGAACAAGGCAAAATACAACTTTCGATTTGTAGTATATGAGTTTCATAACAACTTTCAATTTAATCGTTTCTCTTCTTAAATTTGAGAGAACTCGGGAGAGTGGGCCAAGATACGAGAATTTGAGTTTACTAACCAATGGTGAATCCGTATCTAACAACACATGCTTTGTCAAGTGGGGCAGTAGGGTTGATCTTGGCAACACAACCTTTATGAACAATAGTGTATCAACTGAAAGTAGAAGTCCCAAGGAAGTGGTGGATAATCTTTCCATTGATTGAAAAATATGCCGACTTAATGAGGTCAAATGCGTTAAAATGAGAAGGATTCGAGAGAGAATCGGTCAACAGAGATTCAATCTTGTAAAATCAGGCCTCTAAAATTTTCTTCTAGATCGAAAGATTTGGCCTTTGAAGACGTGA
The DNA here is from genome assembly GCA_002319775.1 of Fagopyrum tataricum. Lineage (NCBI taxonomy): Eukaryota > Viridiplantae > Streptophyta > Magnoliopsida > Caryophyllales > Polygonaceae > Fagopyrum > Fagopyrum tataricum. Next base: position 32,614,020 of record CM008286.1, read on the forward strand.
AAATTCCGGTTCGAAGGAAGGAGAGTAAGACAGAGAACATGATCCCTGTCAATGAACGAAACTTGATTCGAGTAGGAGGAGAGAGAAGACGAAGGGGCGGATGAAGGTAAGATCGTGGAGAGCATGTAATTGGGGCCGATAGAGTTTGGCCTGGGAAAGGGAGTGAACGAGTATGCAAAACGAGGTCGTGGAGTGGTGAAAAACTTTTTTTTAAGGTGAATGAAAGTGCATACTTTGTGAGACAATAAAAAAGGTGCACTTATAGCCCATTCTTTTTATTTTCAAATTTGAATAAATTTTGAAAATTTAATGTTGAATTAAAGAAAAGCTTATATACATATCTTTGTTTTTTAATGACTTAGAATATTTTGTAAGGTTTCAATTGAATCGAAAAAGATTTTTTGAAGTAACCTAAATTTTTTTTAACAATCGTAAAATCAATCACCAATATAGAGGTGAAAGTGGTGGCTGGCAGCGGAGCCGGTTGTAGGTGACGACTGTCAAAGTCCGCTACTGACGGACTGAGTAGAGCGAGGGTCGTGTGCATACGAGTGCACATGAACGTTAGGCCCAAACCCAACACATAAACCCGATGAGGTTTATCCTAAAACCAATTGGCAATAAGAGGAGTAGCCCACCGTCCTTAGAAGTCCATTCTTTCGATGTGGGAACTGGTTATCTTCAACACGCCGTCGTAAGTACAACTAGGGTATAAACCGAGTTGACACTTGCCCACAAGTTAGGATCGCAAGCCAAATTGAGGCTAACCGCTATGATACGATGTCAAAGTCCGATACTTACTGACCGGGTAGATCGAGGGTCGTGTTCATACGAGCGCACATGCGTGTTAGGCCCAAGCTCAACACATAAATCTGATGAGGTTCCATCCTAAAACCAATTGGCAATAGGAGGCCCACCAACCTTATATACTAGGCTCCGAAGTCCCAATCTTTCGATGTGGGAACTGATTATCTCCAACAACGATGGGACGTCATAGTGTTTGTGTTTTTAGGTTGAAGTGATGTTTTGAGGGAAAAAAAAACCTTATATCATGTAGAGATTGGTAAAATGAAAGACTGCTTATTCTATTAACTCAAGAATGCGTATATACAAAAGAATGGAGGGATAAAACCGTAGAATAAGCTAAACTGGATTTTAAAAAAATAAGTTATCTCTAACGAGCAATTTTCCAACATTGCAAAACCAACATTATATATCATAAATTATAAATTTTCTCTCTCCTCACCAACACCGATCATCAAATACACTTTTTTTTTCCTTCACCGAATTGCAAACCCTTCAAACTAATTCAATTTCTTTCATCAAAGTTCAAGAGATTTGGGCTTTTTGCAAGTTCACTCCATTAGATTAAAAGAGAAAAACACTAATTTTTTCGTTTCGAATCAAACACATCTTCAGCAATGGAGAAATAATCATTTTTGAACATATAAAACTTTCAATTTCATGTTTTGAACTAGTTATATTATTGTTGTTCATATTTGATCTATTATTAGATTTAAATTTGTGTTGAATCTACTTTATGTTGTTGAAAAGTAGTAGAATAATTTATTTTCATATTGTTTTATCGACTTTCTAGTGATTCTTCAGTGTTGAGTGAGTTTTATGTTGTTGACAATAGTTGAATGATTCTCTATTGTTGCATGATTGAGTTTTAATCATTCTCCGTGTTTTATGTTGTTGACATTGGTTAAATTAGTATGTTGACAAACCTACAACATTATTTTATTGTTCTTTGATATTTGTATTGTTGGTGACAAAACAACACCACTAATTATGGTGTTGTTGACAACACCAACATCGATTTTTGGGGTGTTTTTGACAATATAATTACTTCTTTTTTTTTTGAAGATGGAAAGAAATTTAATTCACTAGTCAAAGCTAGTAAAACGAGAGGCCAGAAAAGTGGCAGACAAACTAACTATCATGCTTTGACAAACCAAAGAAAGGAGGAAAAGAATGAGATACAAACACAAAGCATCAACAAGGTTTTGAAACACTAAACACCTAGCCCAAAGCTAATCGCAAGACGAAACAGGGAATAGAAAGACTAATGATGGTTGAAGAAGTGCACAAGAAAACTCTCAGGGACCACCAGTGAAAACCTCATATTTGGACTCTCTTTTGAGACTTCATATTTCGATCACTTGTCCACGACTCCTCCAAACGAAGAAGCATCAACCAATCTTCCAAGACGAAACTCCATTAACCAAGACGTGCAAAACCAAAACGACAGAAGGGGGTGAAACAAAACCTTGAGAGATGCAGGGGTTTGACAACATACTCATTTTGTTAATTGAAGAATTTGGGTGTTTGTTGTGTTGTTGACTACATCTAACACCACTTATTTTGTATTTTTCGTGTAATTGGCTACACCTATATAAACACTTTATATTTGCTATTATGAAGTTGTTGACAACGCCTAATACCACTATTTTGTTATTCTAGTGTTGTTCACTACAATTAAACACATTATTTTGATATTGTGGTATTGTTGGCAGCACCAACCCAACTTATTTTTGGTGTTATTGATTCTCATTACTATTTTTTGGGATTTTTTTTTTAACAACACAAACACACTTGGTTGTGCTTTAGCGGAAAGACCGGTTATACAACTGAAAAATGTTGTTTTCTTCTCTAAGTTTCTATTTATATTACATTAAGATCGCCAAAAGATGACTAGCAGAAAGACCATGATTGGTTGATGGGAATATGTTAATCAATGCTCAGTTGTGCTTGGATTTTTTGTTCCAGGATGGAGGATAATTGCGGATCTTTCAATTCACATAGAATACACTTAGGGTGCGTTTGGTTTTAACTCCGAAAACGGAAACGAAATGGAAACATATATAGTCCACATGTGTACCCTTATTCATGAAGTTTTTTGGAATCATTCCTAGTGGTTTCAAGTATTGGAATAATCCTTGATTAGTTTTGATACCTACGATATAACAAAATGAGAAAAACAAGTACATTTTGCATATAACTCAAGGAATGATTCCAAAATTATACAAACAAGGGTATATATATATATATACTAAATGTATTTCCTTTTCCGGAGTTCCATCCAAACGGACTTAATGAATCAATAGATTTTTCCTATCAAGCCATTTCGAAGGCAACAGTTGGTCACAGCATTGCAACATTGAACAAACAGGAAGAACACAAATTCATTGAAGAAACCTGCACATGTAATACAATTCTGTATATTGTTACACAGAGTTGAAAAGAAACACAAACAAATAAACAACTCAGACATGTATAAGCAGAAGGTATGAGCCAAAAATATGCAGAGCTCAAACTCAACAACAATGGCAGATATCACTTTCCCACAGAATCTAAGGTTGCTGTATAGCTTTTAGCCTTTTACTAGTACAACATCAAAACCGATATTTATCAGTCAATGCACTTGAATCCATGGCAGACCAGCAACCAAATGCCGAACAAAATCAAACAGACAGCCAAATCCAACACCAAAACCACCCAAACATGCCTTCTCCATACCTTCTTCGCCTTCTGCTTCCCTCCCGCACCACTATCACCGGAGTTCAGCCCTCTACTGGTGACTTCACCAACCGCGACTTCGCCTTGGTCCGACAAATCAGCCTTATCCTCCACCAGCATCTCCCTACTGTCCCCACCGCTCTCACCAACCAATCTCTTTTTCTTCTTCAATCCTTCCCCCATTTTCACAAACAAAGGTACGGATAAGTTTCTCCTCCCTCTACTCTGCACTTTGCACGCTATCCCTGTTAGCCGCCCATCGCAATTGATTGTATCGGGGCCGGTAACACCTTTGGCTCCGTGATCGGATACCAGTTGGTGGAAAATTGGTTGGATCTGGCTCTGAAAACATAACGAATTAAAGCTCTTACTCCTATTGAAGATCGATTTCCCGTGCTTCGTGATCAGATGCTGTGCAGCGTCCTTCAACCGGCTCAACAGCCAAATCCGATCGGATTTGGGGAGTTTATCATCGGAGATTGCGAAATAAACGAACGGATCGTCGATCAAAAAAGTGTAACTGCAGCTTCGAACGGTGTGAGAGAAGAGTGAGTGATTAATCGGCGTTCGAAGGAGACAGTCCTGAGCCAGCGACTGGATCGATGAGTCTCCTGTATTATATTCCGCCAGAATCGTCGACAATCCGCCGCCGATTCCTCCGCTTTGATGCGAAACGCAGGCATAGCGGATGAGATTCAGATCCGAAATCATCCCAAACGCAAATCCTTGTAGCAGATTTTGATAACAAATCAAAAAATCACGAAATCTGAAGGAAAGAACGATGAGATAGCTACCGATTTGCGTTTAGCAACAAATCCACCACCAAACAATCCGCGCTTTGTTGGTCATCCATGGACAGTAAACAAAGAATTCTTACTTCCCTCCCAATGTTCTTGGCATTTTGTCTCTCTTACTCTGTCTGTGAATTGTGCGGAGAAGGAAAGAGAACGATGCAATCAATTAGAAAGGCGTGCATCAGATCAGAGATCTAGGGCTTGGTGTTGGACATGGCAGAAGGAAGAAGATGAACACGAGATGATATTTTTCATCAATAGGGCCTACACCAGAAGGAGAAGTGAGATCGTGGATTACGGTGTAATTACGAAATTGCCCCTGATCCAATTGCTTGCGCTGGCAGTTTTTTTTGTATTTTTAGTGAGCGAGAGAGCATCCGATACTGTTGGAGTCCCAAGGAACCAAGGGAGGTGTCATGTAAGCGTAAGTGGAATATTCTTTTTTAAATTAAAGATTTATATATTTTAAGATCCTGAATAAAAGAGATCTTTTTGGACATGAACGTATCAAAGCAATATCATTTTGCATATGAACCCCAAACCTGTAATACTGTGAATCATGTGTCTTCTTCAAAACTATATTCAATCTTCAACTATAGTTTTCACATTTGTTTCTTCAAATAGAAATATCCATCAAGAGAATCAGAACCGGAGTTGTCTTAACAAACACACAACAATCACAATAAAAGTATTCAAAAAACTTATTCAAGTGGTTTTTGTTATCTTGCAATCCAAACTATTGGTAGCAAGTGGGAGCAGATAACAAGTGAAAAAAGACAATGATATGATGATAAAATCATATATACAAATTTTAATTAGACCACAAGCAAACCCATCCAGTTCACCATTTTCACAAGTCACAACCATGCAAATTTATTGTGTTTTCTTCAACCACATTTAATCTAGCATATCATGAACAAGTACGAATAACACACAAAACCAAATAAACACATACTCTTACATTGTAATCAATAGACGTGTCGCCATCCACGGTCTCCCAGTGGCGACAACTGATCAGCACTGCTGCTCGATTCCGGGCTCTTCCTCGGTTGCTGAACAGACATCCCTTGATTTGGGCTTCTACTGAATGGGTATGCTCCTGAGCTCAAGGAGTCAGAACCCGACAACAGAGCCGACCCTCCCTTCTTAGTTGAAGGGTTCCACGGGGACATTTGAACTGAAGGGCTACGTTGCTTGGTGGTGGTTGTCGTACATTGACCTTGACTTCTCACCTTTGCTTTAGCAGATTTGGTTGGAGCCATGTAGCTCGGTACGTTTAGTTGCTTGTCGGTATAACTGTCAAGATCAGTTGGATGAGCGGATCGGAGTCTGGGTATGTTTGCAAATTCTTCCCTATTGGGAGGTGAAATTGTGTCCATTTCAACCGTCTTTTCGGATGTGTCGTCTGTGCTTGTGAATGTGGTTAAATACGAGCTCTCGTGTGGCTGTGGGTTTGAGCCTCCGTTGTTTGGTTGAGATGATACCCAACCCTCTAGCCAGTTCCATCCCCATGGAAGCTTCTCACCATTGTTTGCATACAACAATGCCTCATGCATCAAAGGATCTGACTGCAACACCTGATATTGCTCTCGTTGATGCTGAAATACATTAAAATTAGAATAAATATTTCTGGATGTACAATGCATGACATACGTATCCTTGTTTTATTGATCAAAATCCAACCTACCTGGTAATTGTATGCATAAGCAAGAGCTCGCTCTCTTTTCATAAGAGCGTCACTTTTCCTGTGAGAATGTTCCTTGAACTGCGGCCTGACATTCCAGCTTTCGAACTCGAAATCCTTAAGAGGGCTTCCTTCTTTCAATTGTTCTAGTAGCATCAAGTTGTTTATTGCTTCTTCTCTGTCTGCTTCCTCAGCCTGCTTCTGAATTTTTTCATGAGCTAACTGGAGACGACGAGCTCTTACTCTGGCTTGGACTCTTACCAAAGCTTGCATACATCTCATAGTCATCTGAGCTTGCTTACGCACATTATGGCCTCTAACCAGTGCCTGTAGCCTCACTAGACCTTTCAATGCACGAAGAGCTCGTCGAGCCTAAAAAATCACAAGCAACAGAAGAAAGTTTCCCAGTTACATAATGCAATTATCTACTGCATCTAATAGAAGAAGTTTTCTCGTATAAATCAAGTGATATCTGATAGCTCATGTAAGCAGGGTGACGAACGATGGGTTCTAGTCCATAATTTATTTACTCGAATACGAATTACTAGTGTCGAGAAGGGATGTGTATATATCACTTCGGAAATAATGTGCCTTCATTTTTTTCAGTTTATTGAGAGCAAAGTCATGGAAGTATTACTAGGTATCCTCTGTAGTAAGATTGAACGAGGACAGCAGCCTTTTCTTCCTTGGAGTGGCGACTGTAACCAGCGAGCCGGACAACCTTAGCAGCCGCTTGGGCAGCTGCAATAGCAGCTTCAGCTGCTGCAGCTGTGGCCATTGTGACAGCCATGGCATGATGTTGCTCGTCTGTGACAGGCGACAAAACTTCAGCGCTCTCACTGTTTGTTCTATCCGGAGAACTCTCCGCCGGAAAATGCTCCACTGAGACAATCTCTGGCGCCTCATGCTGCCATTTCCCTCCGTTGTCTCTCTGCAATCCATGACAATTTCACAACTCAGATAAAAACCCATTCAGTAATTTTACAAGTAGGAGTTTTTTCTTTAATTCAAGATTCACAGGATGTAAATTAGTCATTTTCGAGAAAACAATGGAAGATGATTGTGCACATGTGGATCAAACATCAGTTATACGGATGATGAAAACGACGATGATGCAAAGTTGCAAACATACTAATAGCAAAGTATTACAAGACAATTGGACAAATTGTCGTTCTTTCTGACAACTATGACAATTCCACAACTTGAAACTGGATTTAATGCTCTATGACTCATACATACTGAGGACTGACTGCAACAATTTAATCACTTCATAAACAATAACTCAGTCATATTTCGATAAACCAATGGAAGATCTTTGTGGGCAATGTGGATCAAGCATTGATCAGTTACACAGATATTATGAAACCGATGATGATAATGACATAGTAAATAGCTAAGATGGCATGATAGCAATGTATCATAAGACAATTGGACAAATTGTATCCTTTCAAGGTAGGGGACCAAATTAAAAAGGTCCCTCCTCAACGTAGCCTTTTTCTGGTGCAAATGGGAAACAATGAGAAGAAGGGGGTGGTTGGCCTCTTAATGTGGCTCTTCCACCAGAAACAGGGCTCATCAATGGAACTACCTAACAACAGTAATATTACAAAAAAGGTTCACATTCCTGACCAACAACTTGCTCCAAGTTAGGTCCTGTTATAAACATCTTTAAGGCAAAAAAGATGAAAGTCACAGGCCTTCTCTTTTCTTTTCCTTTATTCTACCTTCCACTGTTAAAAACAATCTTTTCCTTTTTTTTTTTTTTGCTTTCTTACAACACAAAACAAGATTTTGAACAGTTGTTTTCAGTGCCCACCACAGGAAACCTGATTATATCTATTCAATTAGATACTCAAAAAGATATGATTAAACTGTTTTGAGTGCTTGGATCCAATATGTACATCAAACAGTACATGCAAATGGCTGGAAATATAACGTGTCAATGACTAAATCAATAATGAAAGTTAGAAGAGTAATTTGGAAGCAAATGGATGGAAGCTCGTTGCCTAGATCAGAAGCATTGGAGAATCATATGAATGTCAAACGATTACCATCAACATTGATCTTGAGCTTTCACTAGTAATCCAACAGTAAGAAAAGGAACAAAAATTGAACCAACAACAACATGAAATTAACAGGTATGGGCTGGATAGCTGATTGATTGATGAACAGTACCTTCTTATCAGACGAATCCCTAGAAGAATTAGAAGAAGAAGACTTGAAAACTCTTTTGACCGTAGAGAACCAGCCACTCCCTTTCTTCCCCATTTAATCTGCACAATATCCCAAAAAAGCAAACAAAAGGCATCAAAAGATAAACCCTAGAAATCGAAATTTTAAGAACAAGTGAGAAGCTTACATGGTAGTGTGAAGCTAGATCATCAATGGCGGATTAGAAGCAGATAGCGATGTCTTCATTGAGGAGAGATCTTGGGTTACTTGTTGTGACGCATTATTGGAGATTGTGAATTTTGAAGTAACGGGAATGCAAAATTGTGGAATATCTCCGTAATTGAGTTGGGAGAAAGGAAATTTAATGAGGGAAGGAGAGAGCTTGTAAGAGATAACTGTAGAAATGTAGAACCGCGGGATCACCGTTTGGGATTTTATCTTTCTCACGGGATTTTGTCGTCTACGGCGTAGTTAGTTGCACCTCCAAATAGTTTCTTGCCACCTGTCTTTTCTTTTTTATTTAAATATTATTGCTAGAGGTTATGTGTGGAAAATTGGAAAACACTGTTGAGTAAAATAACAACAGCTAGAAGTAGAAGGAGCCTACGAAGAAGTGTGTACACTGTACACAGAGGCTACTGCATTTATTTTTGGCAATTTTCATATCAATTTTTATAGATAGTTTTATTATATATATACACACATTTATATGATTTAAAAAGAATTTCTCAACTAGCCAAATGGCACAAAATCAGACACGTGTTATACACCAGATTTTTTTATTTTTTTATTTTATAGTAAACTAACACAAACAGTATAACTCATTATATATTGTCTCAGCATATAAAATATCAAAGCTTGAAAAATTATTTTGTTAATATAATTTCTATAAATTTAGAATATTAAATGTTAAGCCTATACCAACTTCATAACCTATTTCTTAGAGTGCAAATGTATCAATTAAAAATATATTAGAAATAAATAAATAATAAGTAATTCATTAGACAAAGTATGATTGCTAAATTTTGATTAAAATATTTTTATTTTTTAAAACAAAATCAAAAAAAAGGCAATGAGGTTGTAAGTGGATCAACATATAATATTTTTTTGTTTTCTTTGATATTCTTTCATTATAGTTTTTTACGACGGTTTGTCCGTCTGCCGATTTTTTTCGATCTTTCAATCCATTAGACGGTGTGTTGTCTAAGACTTCGAACTGCTTACCCATTTATCAATAAAAAAAACAAAAAAAAACATATAATATTTTTACAGACAAGAATATCAAGTTGTACAAGTATAGGGATTATAGCGGAAATATAGAGGTGATTAAGTTTGGTGATTTTATCGAACACCTATAAAAAAAAAAGATTACGGATTATCTTGTAGGCGTTGTAGCTATAAAGTTCATTCTAAATTTAGAAACAAGAATTTAATTTTGTTAAAGAGTTTTATTGATCTAAGTTAGAAGGATACGATTAAAAGTGTTCATTAAGAGGGGTGTTTATCATAATTAGGGTACTCATTAAAACAACAAAACCTTCCCAAATACTACAATGATAGGTTGGTGATGGATACGATTGAAAGAGGTCGTTTATAATTGTATTTATCGTAAGTAGGGTGCTAATTAAAAACCTCTCCAAGGTTACAATGACATTATCTACGGAAAAATATCAAAATGTTAGCTCGTTAATCGGATAAATGACAAAATATCAATAGATATAGAGAATAATGGTTTATTAGAACCTTTTTGTGTTCTGAAGAAATAAATAAGAGTTTCTCATAGAATTTTATTCAAAAATTAATTAATAAAAGGTATAAAAACGAAATTTATAAGAAAGTTAAAAAACCTCTATAAATTCTAGCGAGCGGGAAAAAAAACTAAATACACGAGGTTCGTTTTATCAACGGAAAAAACAAGCGCTGTCCGATAGCGCTAGACGAGCGGGGAAATTTTTTTCAGCGCCGGCGCCTTTAGTTAGCGTATCTGTTTACACAAAAAAAAATAAGTTATGGGCTTTATGGCCCATAACCAAATTTTATTTAACACAATCTCCCCGCAACAACATCAACTTTATCTCATCGGATACAATTCCGTTGTCGCCGGTGTATCGCTCTTCCTCTGCCGCCCCTCCATGCTGGTGTATAGCTCAGCCGCCGCCGCCCTCCGTCCCGGAGTAGTAGCTATCCATCGTCGTCCTTGCTTCTCCCCTCCCTTTACGGGCTTCTTTCAACCGACGATGACGTTGCTCCTCTCCCTCGCCATTCTCCCCTCCCTCTACGATTTTAAATATACTGTAACATATTGTCTTGTACAATATTTGTTAAAAAAATTCGATTTATAAGTATTTATAGCTTTCAATGTATTGTTAGATATATGATAATTTAGTGAATGATAATAAAAAATTTAAATTTTTTTTTTTGGAGTGATAAGTTTTCAATGCCTTAAATTATAAGTGGAATATATTAACGTATCATAGAATTTAGAGATTTTAACTTATTAGTAAACAAATTTTCACGTGTATAATTAAAATTAGATTATGTTTAACAATTTTCAATTTCCTAAAAAGCACCGCAAATTTCTTCTGACCAAACAATGCTCTGAATTTCCACAAGCAGATTATCGATCACATTTCATCTTTCAAAATAGTTTATCACTAAATATTTTCACACGTTTTAATAATTGCACATAATTGTTACAAACTCTACCCAAAAGAAATAAGATTATTGCAAACCATTGTGGCTTGCTTTTAAAGGAAGTAGATGTATAAAATAAAATATTAAAAAATGAGAGAAGGACACGATATAGGATATGACTTGCATTTAAAGGGAAAATTTAGAAGGGATATGTAATGATAATGAAGGATTAAGAATGAAACTTGGTTTAGTTGCAACTAGTTTGGTGGTAAATGAAAGGTACTCTCCAACATTTATTTTCCCCTACTCGCATCTAATGCCAAATATTTGAATTTGGGCAATACATTTTGTATTGTACTTATTTTTTTATTTGTTAGTTTAAGTTTATTTATTTTATTATAACATTGTATTTTACTCTTATTATAAATATTTTACCCGATCAGTGAATAAAAAACCTTCAATTCACAAATATCTACATTGTATCATACCATACGATCCTTAAATACGTTTCCGCCTAAAAAAACTATACTTATATGTACCGCCATCACCGCCGCCGGTGATGGTGGCGACAACTATTCTACCGACCAACCGGCACTTTGCATCCGACTTCTATCATCGAAGAAAAAAAAATAGAGAGCTTCATCAAGTCCCTATAGTATCTTTTCGTTCAAATCCATATCGGCGTGTTATCACCGCCAACAAAACAAGGAACAATGAGGGGGGGGGTCTATCAAGTCCTCATATCATCATTTCGCTCATACATACCAGAGCACGCTAATCAACCTACGTCCTATGACCCAAAACTTAATCTATGAGGCTAATCAACATGCGTTCTAATGTCCAAAACTTATCCTAGAACGTTAATCAACCTGCGTTCTAGGGCCTAAAACTTACCCTAAAACGCTAATCAACCTTTGTCCTAAGACCCAAAACATACCTAAACATACCTTAGGACACTAATCAACATGCTCCCTAGGCCCAAAACTTACCCTAAGATGCTAATTCACCTTCATTTTAGGACCCAAAACTTACACTAAAACGCTAATCTACATGCGTCCTAGGGCCAACCTACCGGCATCATATCGACGCCAACATAATAAAGACTAATGAAGGTAGGATGTCCACTAAGTTTTATATTTAGGCTTATCCTTTTTATTTGTTAGTTTGTCTTTATCTTTGGGTTTATCCTTTATTTGTTAGTTTATTTTATCTTAAACTACACATCGTCCTCAATGTGAAAAAGAAGTAAAGAGAATAAGATACCCACAAAACAGTACGATGTATATGACGAGATGAAGGGTGTAATGATGTGAAGGCTTCATGAAGTCCATTGTGGGTATCCATGGAATCGTCGAACATTCCTATATAAGACATAAACAACAACCGTCATCCTAGAAAACGGAAATAACATAAGCAAATGACAGGAAATAAATAACAAGGAAAGAAAAAGGAAATTTCAAACCCATGGGTTGCCTCCCATGTAGCGCTTGTTTTAGGTCTTTAGCTCGACCCAATTCAACTTAAGGTGGGTGGTGAGCATATGATGTAGGGGACTTGTATGGTGGAAGTCCGTCCTTCGATCTAAGCAAATGCAGCGGTAGGTAGTGGAATCTCATTCGTTGATGGGGGTGAGAAATATAAGTAGTCGCGGTGTGCACCCATAATTGTCTTTCAACTTCCGGGAAGAAGTACTAACTAACGGCTGCAAAGCAAACTCAAATTCCTCCATGAGAGGGGTTAGTAATCTCTTAAGATTTGGAGACTTAGGAATAGGAAGAGATGTATTAACCTTCGCCGGGGTAGAATAATTATGACCAGTAGAAACATACACGGGGAGATTACAAGGGTGATAAATGAGTAATCCTTTATGAGGGATGGACGATGGTAGGGTGGTGGTAGGAGGATGCATGGTGAACGAGCAAGGGGTGAAGGTAAAGGTGATGAAATGGTAGAAGAGGTTAAAGGAGGTGGAACGGTGACTATAGGAAATATTGGTAGAAAGATTACATGGCCAAAATCAGAGAGATTTTCTGAAGTATAATCTCCTATGGTAACCATACCCAGACTTGTTTTTCAGATGATGAAATACTTAGGGTTTTAGATGACGAATTACATAGGGTTTCAGAGAAAATAAAAGGGGAGGAGATCGATGTTCCTTTCAGAGATGGAGACCGACAGGACGGTTGACGGTGGTTGGGCGCGAGTTTGGGAGCAGTCGGCAATTTGCGTGGGAGAGTGCCCGCATCCTCTTCTCCTTCAAATGCAAGAAGAAAGCTCAGGCTGTTGGACAAAATAAAACACGTTATATGCATGATATGCACGTGAATTACGAAACACTAGTATTTGTTGTCAAACACCCGTTAGTGTTTTTAAAAAACTAACCCTAGTGTTTTTCAAAAATCATTTTCAAAAACACAAGTCAACACCCCCCTAGTTTAAATGTTCAACCTGCTAAACACACACTAAATGGTGTATTTCGGTGGAATTAGAATGAAATAAAACTTCCCAAATCTTATAAATGGAGTACAACACAAAATAATATAATTGAGTAACAACTCTCTTAGAAGAGTGAAAGGAAAAACAAGTTTTGTAGAGTAATTATCTACTGTATTTAAAAGTGCAATGATTACTATACTCAAACATCAACATTATATTTATAGGAGATTCTTCCTTAAGTGTCAAGTAAAAAAAAATACCGAGGAGTAAAAATGATTTTATATGTCATTTAATTATAATATATGTATTTGTTATTTATTTAAATAAATAGAAGGATTTCACAAAGTCTGAAAACCATTACAATTATAAATTAAATCTTACTATAATTTATAATCACCTTAATTTTATTTATTTATTATTATTGGCACTGATATTCAACTAGGAAAAACTAAAATGTGTAATTCCAAACCAATTTTCTATTTCAATTCACTAGGGCTATTTTATGCAATTTCCGATGAAGGTTAGGGGGCAGGTTTGTAATTTTGGTTCGCTGGTAGTGGCCAGTGTGTTGGATGGTGCAGACAATCAAAGTGAAACACAGATGCTTCGATCTTCATGAATCATAGGTAGCAAGTAGCAAGTGACGGTGACTAGGTGAGTGAACCAGTGGAAGATGTTCGCATCCAATGCTCAGGTAAGTGTACCTATTTACCACAATTTCTAGGTTTGCAATTTCGATTTGTGCATTATTCGGTTTTTGTTTCTCTTCCCTCTCCTACGTGATTTTCCTTTCCTCACTGCGCAGAAACTCATCATAACTTGTTTGATGTTTCCATTACTCGTTTTGGAATTTTTGTGGTGTGTTGTTTGATTCTTGTCTCGACCTGCATGTTTCTGATTTCAGCCAGTTGTGATTTTGATTTGTTGAGGGTTTTAGAACTGGTGAATGAACAAGTTCTCTTTGCAATTGTTCACTAAGAATCTTCTTTACCGCCGCATAATATGCTGACATAGAGTCATGTTCTACCAAAAAGGAATTAAGCTGCAACGAATCAACTACAATTCAGATTAATCGCAAGGAAATAAAAAAAGTCAAATGTAGTTGAAACTTTTCTATTCGTCTTCTTTTCGTCAACTCTAATTTTTGTATTGAAAAAGTTCATTTATTTATGATGTTGGCATTTTGTTTGCAGGAATTGCAAGATGAGTTGGTAAACTGTGGGATTATTATAAAAAAACATGAGGACAATTTGACATTTTTGAAGGCCCAAAGGAAACAATTGCACGATTCCATTCTTGATATGCAAGGTAGGTTCGATTTTCTTTTCAACCTTTTGTTTTTAGTTAACCATCTAATGTGACCGAAACTGACATAAAAAACTAGAAGCATGTTTGACGTAAAACAAATTACTGCAGTTAGACTTGGCAAGTATCATACTTCGAGCACAATCAGTACTGAAAATGATGAACTTTCAAGTGCTCGGACTGACAATGAAACCATGGATCGATTTGAAAAGGAAACCGTTGATCAAATCATGAAGCATAGCAATTCTGCAGCTGGTATCTTGTGTCAGATGCAAGTTCATAAATGTCTTTGGCGTTCCAGTCTCTCGTTAATAAAAAAAGATGTGATTGGTATTGTGGCTACTCTAGGCCGAGTTGATGATGAAAACCTTAGCAGGTTAGTAATAGCTTACAAGCAACTTCCTACTTACTGCCAGATCCATATTACATGCACTATTTTATGTTCATGTAGACAAGAACACCTTTTATGCTTTACAATTTCCCATCTCAGTGGTGGTAGTAGGTTTGTTTCGGACCAATTATGGATAAGCATGAATGCTCTTGCACACTAATTTGAAAGTTTTTAAATTTTTTTTGTGTATTATGGTTATTTGGATGGGCAGTTTGACCTTTTCTTTGTCCTTTTTCATGCATCTTGGACCAGAATGTTATCCGAGTACTTGGGGTTGGACACCATGCTTGCAATTGTCTGTAAATCTTACAGTGGTGTTAAATCTTTAGAAGCGTATGACAAAGAAGGAGGTGTAAACGAGGATTCTGGTATGCACTTTCTTGGATCTGATCAAGGAAAGACGTTGAATGGTCGATTTGAAGTCATATGTCTTGAAAACTTAAGGCATGTCATCTGCACTACTAGTTTCTAGAGAAAATTCTGTAATGTCCTGAAGTATATAGTGACATCTTTACAGATCATATGCTGGTGGTTTTGTAGCAAAGGACCCACAAAAGAGGCTTGATATAACAAATCCATCAGATCCGAATGGTGAAACTCTTGTTGGCTTTGTTGGCTTTGCTGTAAACCTGATTAAGGTGGATACAGATCACTTAAGTTGTCTCACATCAACTGGATGCGGGATTAGGGAGACATTATTCTATAATCTGTTCTCACGCCTGCAAATATACAAAACCAGATCAGACATGCTTAATGCTCTACCTTTTATAACTGATGGGGCTATATCTTTAGACGATGGCATGATTAAGAGTAATGGTAGATTCTTCTTGGGAAGAAGGTAATAGCATAGTCTTACAGGATATAATTCCGTCCTATTTATAGATGATTTCTTATGTTTTTTTTGTGTGGCTAGTCTCTTCTTATGGCTTCTGATGTTTTTCATACTTCTCCCTGTGTGTTTCGTAATTAGTACTACTGGCTGTTAGAATCATCCATTATACAAAATTAGGATCAATTGTGAGAGCCAACCAAACTACAATAAATATACTGTCTCCTAGTCCATCTCTAAGGTTCAACCAAAATTCACTTCCAAAATAGAATTTTGATGCTGCTTATGCTATCTTTCCAAATATCAATGCTCCTCTATTCCATCTCAATCTATAAGCTATGTTGCATTCTTCTCTTTATCCTTTCATAAATAGACTTGGAATGGAGTGATTATAGAGGAGAGAAAGATAATTGTCTTTTTCTTTGTTGAATTGGTTGGTAAAATGTTGAATCCACTAGAAGTAAGTTATCTCACTCTTTGGACTGCAATGCGAGAATCTTACAACACAAAATCTTGAGGAATCTTTACTTTTGTATTTCAATTTAACTTTTTCAAGTCTGATACAATACATATGCTCCTCTTTTATAATAGTAAAGAAAATAATCTACTCCTAGAAACAAGAAACTGTGGAAAATGGATTGGTAGGGTTTAATGGGCTATAGACATGTTAGAAGGTCTGAACGAGACTTCAAAAAGCCTTGTGTTAATCCATCTACATATGTGTACACAAGCACTCATGCTTATGTGTGTATACTTGCCTGTGCGGGCTAGTGCATTTTTTAGGTGTGATTTTGGAGGTTTTGTGGACACGAGGAACTTGTGATTGGTGCTTGGTTAAATTTGTAAGAAGAAAACATGACATTTAGCAACAAACAAAAGGAGCTGGAACTTTCACATTTGGAAAGTTGGATAGATTGTGAAAGGAGTTCTATGAGAATCAGATAGTTGGGTTGCTGGTGAGTTTGCCATGCAAGGCACTTGCAATAAAATGTAATCCAGTTTTTTGTCATTTCCGTTTTTCTCATGTTCAAGAGCAGTTGGTTATACTGCATCACTTAATCTGTCTTTGTCAAATGGCTTATAAGTTGTCTTTTGGTTTTTAAATGGCCGAATCAATGTCATTAACTTCGAACCATGTAATTAGCTATTATCTCCAGATCTTTGGATTGTAAGATGTTTGTTTGTTTTTTACCTTTCAGCTAGGTATTTGCACTCTCTTGCTATTTATTGATACCTTCATGTTTGGTGTTAACGCATTCTGTTTGGAATCATTATGTTGATCTGTGCCTTTTATGCAATTTCCAGATTTTTAATTATCTATTTGTTTAAAATTTATCGTTCCATCTTCCTACAATGAACAAAAATCAAAAGGGAAGATGTAGATGTGACATTTCCAAAAGCAATGGATGTTCCCTTGGGAACTATTGAAGCCAAGAATCAGGTGAAGCAATACGAATGGGAGAAGGAGAGGTTTGAGGAAGACACGTGGAGGGAGCAATCAATGTTGGATCAAGCAAAGCATAAGTTCCAACAGATGGAGCACGAACTTGTAAAGATTCTGTCAGAAAGAGCAAGACAGGTAGTTACCTAACCACCGGACTTATATTGTTCTTTGTGCGCGTGTCTCTTTGTGCTCGGGTCAATCACAAGACAGGTAGTTACCTAATCAGGTGTGGCCTGACCAAAACTCTTTGCTTGCGGCCCGTGAGGTGGGTCGCAAGAGGAATATGGTGCTCACAATCGAAAAATCATGGGCGAGCAAAAAAGCTCAGTTTGGAAAATTATTTTTAACTTACGGAACCAATATGCTGTCCTTTATTATCTTAAGAGGGTGCTCTCCCTGTACATATAGTTAATTTTACACTGTTGCAGCTGTAAATTTAGTGTTTTTTAACCAATCAGTAATTTGATATGTATTTGTATACATGTTTTGTAGTGTTTTAGTGAGGAAGCTCACTCGGAAGGTGTCCATCCAGAAGTAGTTGAGGCACACACTCCTCTCCCAGATGTCCAAGATGTTGATTTGCGGAACTCACCATTGTCAGAACCAATTGATTATTCCCCGGATTTCAAGACTAATCAGGCGTGGCCTGACCGAGACTCTTTGCTTGCTTGGGCCCGCGAGGTAGCTCTCAAGAGAAATATGGTGCTCACAATAGAAAGATCATGGGCGAGCCGCAAAACTCGGTGGGGTAAAATACATTTAACTTGTGAGAGATATGGAATTCACAGAAACAAGAAAAAGCAGGAGAGCTATAAAGATGGTAAACAAAGGCGTATGAAGAGGTCAAAGAAAAGTGGTTGCACATTTTCACTGTTCGGTTATGAAGCAGAGAGAAATGAATGGCGTTTGGAAGTGGAGTGCGGGTTTCACAACCACGACCTTCCAAAGAGCTTAGAAGGTCACGCGTTTGTTGGTCGGATGACTGAGAAAGAGTACTTGATGGCGAAGGAGCTGTTAGCATCAAGAAAGAAGCCACAGTCAATACTCTGTGAAATAAAGTCCAAAAGTCCGACGAATCTCACTTCTAAACAGCAACTATACAATACACTGTGTAAACTCAAGAAGGAAGCTGTAAAGGAACAAAACACAACAACTGCTACATTTGATACTTGTAGTTGAACACTTGAACTCTGTTTTCTTGTAATCATCTCTTATCTGCTTAAGTGATTCACTCATCTTCTAGTGAATTTATGCTTTCATGCATCACACTCTGTTGAGTTCAAATTTGTGTTGGACATTATGTAAAAATATCTTATTAGTGAAAAAGAGTTGTGCAGTATCCAGAGTTCATGGGATAATAATTTACAGGTAATTAACTAAGGTAAGATTGTGTGTTTGATACAATTTGTTTGTTCTGTAAATTTATCTTGCTAAGGTATATTTGCAGCAGGAGAGAGATGAAGAACACGGCCGAGTATGATTGGTTTTCCTCCATGGAGTCGCATTAGAGCTCGCAATTGCTGTATCATCCTCGACAACAGGCAGAGAGGTTAGCTTGCAATTAACTATTTAAGGTCACAACTAAATCATTCTTTTTTACCATTTTAATATCATGAAAGTCTTGTAATATAAAACTAGGTCAAATTTAGAGGCAATATATTGAAAATAATATTTGTATTATTGTATAAAAACAATTCCATTGTTTCTCCATTGGATGTTGAAAAAACAAGAAGAGAAAGTGGCAACTTGTAAGAGTTCTCTGCAGCTGGAAGCAAGGTATAGCTATCACATGGTCAAGATGTGTTTTTCATATTTTATACGAATTGCTTTTCCTTTTTTATATAATAACTGTTAATGCAAAGAATTAGTTATTTGTTACAATGATTTGTTTGGATATCCTCTGGGGATTGTGACTCCTCTACAAATTATTAAATTTATTAATAAATGGGAACTTACAAGCCCCGGCATCTAAGGATTCTTGTATAATAAATCCGTTTTATACGAATTTGACGGCGTCGTTTCAGTACAAGCAAATTTGTTCTTATCCAGCTTAACATTTCTCATAAAATAAACTAACTTCGTTTCTTATACATGTTTTAATAACAAAATAACAACTTATCACCTTAATTAATGTTGTTTTTTGCAAAACACTTTGAATTACCACTGATTGTACATTATAAAATGTATCATCGCATATAATTTGGGCGTTCAGATGCACCTCAAATACCTCTCACTGGACATTTATGTTCGTTTTTTTTTGTGCACCTGAAATGATTAAACACTTCTCACTTTAATGTAAAAATAATAAGTGGAAAATTTGTATTGTTTATTTTTTTTAAAATAATATGGTTTTAATTTTCCGTTTACATGTCCCAATTCGGTTAATCTTTTGGGTTTACGAGTTTTGATTTTACGTTTTGTTGTTCAAACACAACGTAATACTCTCATTGGTTCACGTTTAATGCCACTATAACGAAGCGGAGGAATTGAAAATTTAATGATAACAAGAACACGCGATGTTGACAAAATAACAAAAGCGGAAATTTATCAAAACAACAAAAATGGGAAATTTAACAAAAACAACGTAATAACAAGAATAATATTACGACAATATAACAAAAAATGGAAATTTAACGATAATGACAAAATAACTAGAACGAGGATTTGATGATAACACAAAGCAAAAACTTAATGATAAGACATACTATATTAAAAAACAATTAAGAACAAGAATTTAAAAAGATAACGACAAAATAACGAGAATGAGAATTTAACAATATCTAAATTTCCGTTCTTTTTATTTTGTCGTTATCGTTAAATTCCCATTATTGTTATTTTGTTGTTAATGTTAAATTTCCGTTCTCGTTTTTATCACTTAACTGTCACAACAACAAAACCCCGAGATTTAACGATAATGAAAAAATAACAAGAACGAAATGTTAAAATCTATCTTTAAATTCTCGCTTTTGTCAATATGATCAGTGATCACAATAAAATACAAAGACAATAATGACAAATTACAAGAATTTTGTGAGAAGCGAACACAACAAAATTAATTTGAAATCTTCCTTACATACCATACGTTAATTGGATGAGATTGCTTCGGGTTTTTTTCTTTTTGAAATAAAATTGTTTTTAGTTTACTTTATTGACAAAATTTAGACTTAATTTTAAAATATTAACATTCATAAAAAAAATAATTGGATGAAAAGTAATGGAAGAATGAATGAAAAATAGTTAATGGGTTATGAAGTTTAATTTATCAAAATAATACTATGAAAATTTAAATAAAATAAAGGCTATAAAACAAAATGTACTAAATTTTATGGATATCATGAGAAATTTCTCAAATAATAAAAAGAGCAATTCATATGTTGTTAAAGGATTGATATTGACACTCAGTTATTTTTTTATATTGACACCTTTATTTCATATAACTAATTTTTTAATTTATTTCAAATTTAGTCTATCGCAACTCAAAAGCGAGCAACTTAATTTTGTTAAATCCGAAATATACGTTTAATGTTATGGTTGAGAGCTAAATATATTTTAAGGTTGAAAGTTAAAATTAAATTATTTTATTTTCTTATAAGTGTTAATATCGATTTTCAGTGAATGCGAATAAGAGCCTATTCTTAAAAAAATAAAAAAAATATTTTAATACTTAAAACCCTCAATTATGTAGTCTAATCTATTAAGATTATTGGTTTGTATTATGCAATGGACTCACAACAATGGTTAACAAAATAATTTTTTTGAAGGTCATCAAAATAATCTATTATATAATATTAAAACAGAAGTGATTTTGACTACTTGTCATCCTAGCATCGCGCCAGTCAAGATCTTCTATATCACTTATATTTGTATCCTTTGTATCTCCTTCACGTGATTAGTGAGTTTTATATTGTTTATTATTTTTCTCGTAAAGCACTAATATTTTAATACCTATTTATTTAGCTTCATCCAATAACTTGAGAGGGATACATGTAACAATGTTACAGAAAGATCTTGATTGACATCGCGCCACCTCAGATTATGTCACATGTCGTCCTTAAACTCCGCCACATTGGATTTTGCCACATGTCGTCATTAAGTTGCGCCAAATATGTGTACATGATTCTTTTAATTTTAGTTCTCTCCAAATTAAGATACAAAATGATATCATTATCATCTAAATAAGGAGATTATATCATTTATTTGATTTTGTTTGCTTAATGATTTTTTGTAATTGTAGGAAAAGTTTTACCTATTATCATATTGTATATTTAAGATGTATGTACCATTTATACTCATTTGGTGAAAATATATCAATGTATCTTATTTTATGTATAGATATATACACTTTGAAGTAGAACTACTTTTTTTTTTTTATATGTAAAATTCATGTATATATATGAAATATGTTATACTATTATTAATATTACCATATTCATAAAATACATAGTTAAATTAGTTAAAAATATAATTATAAATCTATTTGATATTATTGAAAATTTTGTTTTTTAAGTTATCGTTGATTATTGTATAATTTTACTCTAAAATTTTTATTTATTTTATTATAATATTAATTTTTATTATATTAATAACTATTTTGTTTGCATTTTTACCACCAGTACAGGGTACTAAGCTGCTAGTTAAATACAAATTATAAGTCGTAAATGTCCTAGTATTAATTGTTATGCTGTTAGATTGCGTAAAGTGCTAAAATTTGTGAGTAAGAAAGTGATGCAAGTTAAAAAGGAATTTTATATTTTTGCATCTTTTCCATCAAGGACTCGGCAGAAGTTTCTGCATCATTTTCTAATTTTATTGATCATACGGTCTGAGCAGCTACCAATCCCTCTCTCTTCCTCCCCATCATCTGTCTTCTTCTGTGTAGTGTTCTGCATCTTGTAAACTCCAATTATCTCATCTTTTCAAATCTCACCCCTTTTTCTAATCTCATACTCAATACACTTCCTAATTTCCTAGTTTCAATCCTATAACCGGTTGAATTTCCACTTTCCTCCAAATCTGTGACCTACCTCAATCAATTCTGAATTCTGATCCACATCCATCAATCCCATGTTTTAATTTTCCCCAATTCCTTCTCTCCTTGTAACGATTTAGTTTACAGTAGATTCTGTCAACCAGGGGTGACAACCATGGCTGCGGCCGTGCTAAGATCGAAATCGGCGAAAGAAACAGCCATATTAACGGCATCTCAGATAAGATACTTTGTGATGAATCACATGCACTCGGCTCGTGTGGCCGGTTATTACTACACTGCCCAGAGGAACAAACATGATGATCACTCTTCCTCTTTCAAACCTTCCTCCTTCCGTAGGGATTACATCGATAAAGGTACAGAATTTCTAGGGTTTGATAGGAATAAGAGCAGGCCAGGACGGAATTCAGAGATTGTTAGGTGTCAGGGAGATCCGCCTGAGGTGTGGCAACCTCCTGGCGATGGTGTTATGCTTAGGCCTGGGGGCAATCGGATCGTTGGTGGTGGTGGTGGTGGTGGTAGTGGTGGCGGAGGAGGAGGTTTCGGGCCGAATTCGGGCTCTGGAGGTGGTACTGGATCCAATCCCAAGGAGGATTCCTGGGGAGGGTCAAATATGGGGAGTACTTTTCCCACTCCTAAAGAGATCTGTAAAGGCCTGGATAGGTTTGTGATTGGTCAAGAGAAAGCAAAGAAGGTGAAATTTACGCACTTGCATTTGTTCTTGTCTTGGTCTTCTTCATCTCTTTCCTTCAGTGCATTTCCACCTTGGAAATGGGTTCTGCTTGTTTGAAGGTTGAAAACTTGGACGATGTTTGAAATTTTGTTATAAATGGGCACCCTTCTTTGTTGAATGACTTATCTATGGATTACAATAGCATGCATTTCTTTCAATGTCGTAGAATCTCCTTTGAGTTTGTGGAATTGCAGTCACATGTGTACTGTATGAATTTTTTGAATCCTTGTGAAGTTACATATGGGGACATTTACTGATGGAATGGCTAATGAACATCCATATGCAGGTGCTTTCTGTGGCTGTCTACAATCACTATAAGAGAATTTTCTACGAATCCTTACAGAGGTAAATATTTACTAATGGAATGACTTATGAACATCCATATGCAGGTGCTTTCCGTGGCTGTCTACTATCACTATAAGAGAATTTTTTTTAAAAATCAAAAATATGAAGGATTCATTAAAAACAAAGGGAAGAAAACAGAACTCTTAGTGGTTGGTTTATTTAAAGACCAACTATTTTTCAAAGCTAGTGGCTGGCTCTGTTTGGATAGATATCCATCTCAAACTATATGCAGTTTCCTACTTGGTACCTAATGCTGTGAATTGGTTGAAATTAGTTTGCAATGCCCTCGTGATGAAGATCACCCTTGTTTGATAAAGTGCTTGCTTACTTTGGACAAATAGATTATAGATTCATTAGTCTATGTTTCTGTTTGTGTTTTTGCCTTTTTATGCCCCCCCCCCCTCCCTCTCTTGACATCACCTTTTTTGTAGGTGGAATACCCTATTCAGTTTCTGTTTGAGGTCATACCTTTACTTCTGCTAATATTATGTTCTTATCGAAACACACTGTTTTTTGCACGACGGTCATGTGGATTGCTCTACAGAGTAGTGCCAACAATGTGTAATCTAAATATTAACGTGTTATGCTTGTTGGAATAATAGGAGTTCAGGAGATGTGGAGAATGAAAACAGCAACTTGATAGATGATGAACCAGTTGAGCTTGATAAAAGTAATATTCTTCTGATGGGACCAACTGGCTCGGGTAACTCATCTATTCATTGATGTCTCCCTTTTTCCTTTCTTTCTGAACTTCTTTGTGAATATGAAATTCAGCTACATAATTATATCCATTATAATATGTTTTTTTTGAACCTGAACTTCTCTTTCATTTTGGAGCCTACATGGTGCATTTTCATGTCTGCCTTTGTTGTTTTATCATTTTGTGATACTTCTTAATTCTTTTGATGGACTGTACAATTCTTCTTGTGTGCGCTTTTCAGGCCAAGTTTGGTCTTAATAAAGTAGAAACTTGATGTTAAAAAATTCATTGATTATGGTGCACTTGAGGTGGTTTTTATGTTTTCCATTTCATGTAGCCATATATTTGGCAGATTTTGTATTCCTGATTCGTGAATTTTTTTTCTTCCAGTTTTGTTATTTATTTTCTTATCACGTAGGGCAGATAGAGCAACAAAATTTTTTTTACATATTTTTTTCCGAGTATCCAAGAAAATATATTGATTCTTCACAATTTCTGCGTGTTTGGATGTTTTTTCAAGGACAGGGAAGACACTGCTTGCAAAAACATTGGCAAAGCTTGTAAATGTTCCTTTTGTTATTGCAGATGCAACAACACTAACACAGGTGAGTTGTAGCTTAAAAGAGCAGGATGAACAATGGTGGAATTATACAATGAGTTGCATAGAATGGGGCAATTAGTTTGCACTTTTGTAATTGACATCGTTTTCATTATACAAACATTGAAAACTTCTTGGATGGAAAATTGGCAGGTGTGATTGAGATTGGCTCTTATACTGCAATATTTTATCATGTGCAGGCAGGTTATGTTGGTGAAGATGTAGAGTCCATATTGTACAAACTTCTTACGGTAACATGTCTTGAGCTTTCTATTTAGATATTTTATGCAGTTATATTCTGTTTGAATATATCGTATTACTGCAGAACTAGTTAACTTAAGCAATATTGGGAAGACAATTAAGTGCCTCATCTTGACTTTACTTTCGGGTTCCATTCAAGTTTGCAGGATCATAAATATCTACCAGGATGTAGGTCCTTTGCTTTCGCAACAACTTTAGTGCCTTACATGTGATGCTTTATATTGCTCTTCATTGTTGGGATGCAGGTTGCTGACTATAATGTGGCTGCTGCGCAGCAGGGCATTGTGTATATTGATGAAGTGGACAAGATCACCAAAAAGGTTTGTTTTTGTAGTTCGTGTTTAAAGTTAGATTTACTCCAAGGGATGAAATTTCTGAAATGTATTTATAGTTGTTTTTCTCATTTGCTATAATTGCAGGCTGAGAGTCTTAATATTAGCAGAGATGTATCTGGAGAAGGTGTCCAGCAGGCATTACTGAAAATGCTTGAAGGAACTGTAAGTACATTTGTGTTCGTCTTACATTGATCTTTTGGATTAATGATTATTTGTTTCTTTCACTGGCTTTTATAAAATAAATTATTGATTTACTAAGCCATTATGTTCGAGTACAAGAGAATCAATTTTGAGCCAACCGAAAGAGAGCACATGTTCTGTACCTTTCTTGTACCCCGCATAGTCATATACCTTGATCAGTTGATCTGTATATGTTTTCCGTTTTGTCTTAGTCCAACAAGGCCTATGCAAAATTACTTTATAAGGCTCTTAATTGTAGCTATTAGTAGCGGCTATTGAGTTTGAAAAATGGGTGTCATTTTGAAAAGAGAAGCTTAGTTGATGTGATCAGATTGCACGTAACCTTATTCCTTGAAAATTCTACAATGAGCTCAATTTCGTATTCCAAATCATATGCATGAAACTGAAAAATTGCTTTTCAATTTGGAAAAGCATTTACTATTTCCCAACTTCATGCTGTACTCATTCCAGCCCTCTGCCAGCAAAGTCACGTCACTTTGTACTCCGAAGGCTCCCTCTTCCACCTCTGCTTCTATTTTTGTACCTTTCCCCTAATTAAAGGGCTTGTGATTTTAAACATGGCTGAATAATTCCAACAAACATTGATCTTGTCCCAGACAACAGAAGAATGTGAACTCTAGTTACGAATGCATTCCATCATGAATATATGATGCCTTAGCAATTTATCAGTTATCACTGGTTCCTCTCACGGTCTCACCTCAAATAGTTGAGGAGTAAGGCAGGCAAAGTAGTGTTTTCTGTTGACAAGTTTTTTCTTTCTAGAAACAAGTTATATATCACCGAGGTTTTGAGGGAGGTGAACTGTGAGCAAACTGTTCTTTGATTCATAGCATCCTACTCTGTGAAGTATTATCTTAGTAAAAATCGGTAATCAATATGGACGGATTGTTACTTTTAAATGATAGGCAACTAATCTTTTTGTCATTTTGTACACTCTTGTTCACACAGATTGTAAATGTTCCTGAGAAGGGAGCTAGAAAGCATCCGAGGGGTGACAATATCCAGGTACACACCATTCGTCTTATATTCTCATTTGGCACATTGTTTCCTATTGCTGTAATAATTGACAGTGTCATCATCTTTGGCGCCAAAAGTATTCTTTTTTTGTTTGCTTCTTTGGGTAGGTATTACAGGTAAGTATGGAAGTTCCACTTTCAGCTGGCTGATAGTAACTTGTTTTGATAGCATTCTATGAGCATTTTAATTTCTATGCTTTCAAGCATGAGACTAGCCATAATCTTCTTATTAGTCAGGAAGCACACTTCTTTTGCTAGTACTCTTTAGTCTTTACGAGTTGAAAAGTAAGAAGGATCAACTTTAGAGGTGATAGTCGAAATAATCATACCCAGTAGTAGGAAAATATAAGGATGACATCGGTGTATTTTGCTCATCACTTTATATTAGCGTCTCTTCTGAGGTTTTCTGCTGACCACAGTGCCTTTTATTCCAGAAGTCTGACATGAGTTTTGCAAGTCTTGCAAATTACCTACTGAACTACAATTTTTGTGGAAAATTAAGATTCGCATTGAGCTATAAGTGCTCTCAATCATTTCTTCTATGATTGTTTTGCTTTGATTCAATTTTATAACATTTGGTTTTGTATTTATTTTAAACAGATTGATACAAAGGATATTCTATTTATCTGTGGCGGTGCCTTCATTGATTTGGAGAAGACCATATCGGAAAGGTCACACGTTGCTCTCTGCTTTACCTTTTTTCCTTTGCTTGTTCCCAGTACTAGATTTTATGTGAATTAAAAGTCTTGGTTACCACTTACCAACAGGCGCCATGATTCTTCAATTGGATTTGGTGCTCCTGTTCGTGCAAATATGAGGACTAGTGGTCCCACGAGTTCAGTTGTTACATCATCTTTGTTGGATAATGTAAGCGGGATTCAAAATTTTAAACAGATCAGAAACAATTTTTGACAACATGATGTTGTATTTGACATTGTTTCTTAAGTTGGTGTTTTATTTTGCATCTGACAGCATTTCTGTTTTTGGCATCGTCAGGTTGAAAGCAACGACCTTATTGCTTATGGTTTAATACCTGAGTTTGTTGGACGGTTTCCTATTCTTGTCAATTTGTCAGCACTTACTGAAGATCAACTTGTTCAGGTACTTACTGAAATGATGGTTGTCCTCTGGTGTATTCATGTATGTTTTTGAAATACATGCTATTTTGGGTAGAAGTAATGAGTTGATGACTTTTTTAACAAGGAATAGAAATATGTTGAAGTAGAGTGGTGGATGACGAATATGTTCCATTTTACTCGTTCAATTCTATTTATATATATATATATATATATATATATAAATACATTTTGTTTTGAAATACATTTTATCTATCTATCTATCTATATATATATATATATATATATATATATATATATATATATATATATCATTTTACAGTGTCTGCTGGAAAGTGGTTGCTAGATAAAAGCATTTTTTCAAATACATGCTATTTTTTGTACCTTCTTTTAATTCACCTAATCAATAGCTATGATTGTTAAGTTTGTGCTTGTTCATTTGGTAGGTGCTAACGGAACCGAAGAATGCCCTTGGCAAGCAGTACAAGAAAATGTTTCAAATGAATGGAGTAAGATTATTCTGGACCATCTTACACGCTCGATTCATTCATGCATAAATCTGTTTCCCTTTCTGATTTGGGTATTATTCGCCTAGATGCAGTTTCCTTTGAAAATATTGTTTCAGTGCACCTGTGAATCTTCGACTCGTTTCACTTGATTAAAAATATTTGTCATTCTAAAATAATGTTTTGAACATCTTCCGATTAAATCACTAAGGGCCTGTTTGGTTTTAATTATGGAAACGGAAACGGAATAAAAACGAATCTAGTCCATATGTATATCCTTATGCATGAAGTTTTTTTGGAATCATTCCTTGTGATTTATATTATTTGCAGTAGAGTTTGATTAGTTAGATACCCTATAGGGAAACAAAATGGAGGAGCAAATGCATTTTGTATGAAACTCTAAGGAATGTTTCCAAAAAAATTCATGAACAAAGTACACATATGGACTGGATACATCTCCATTCCGTTTTCATTTCCAGAGTTATAACCAAACGGGGGCTAAATATATTAGATGCCAAAAGTTCAATATTCAGGGTTTATATAGTTTTTGAAACTAATTGCTTCCTTAATCTCGTGTTACCGCAGGTGAAGCTGCATTTTACCGACAGTGCCTTGAGAATAATTTCGAGAAAAGCAATAAGTAAAAATACAGGAGCTAGGGGATTGAGGGCTATATTGGAGAACATTCTGATGGAATCCATGTACGAGGTATGTGAATGATGACGCCATCTTAAATATTTCTGAACCACCTTTTATAAGATTCTGTTTTAAGTATATTCTATGTGCACTGCAGATTCCAGATGAGAGAACGGGAAATGATGTGATAGATGCAGTGGTGGTTGACGAGGATGCTATTAGCCTGGAGGGAAAGAGCCGAGGGGCCACAATACTCTATGGCAAGGGCGCACTCGACAACTACCTCTCCCAACAAAAGCCAAAGGCCATAGAGGTCCGAAAAGTTAATAAATTCGGATATATTAAGGTTAGAGATGTTGTGTTAATGCAAATGATGGATTGATTGCTTTGGTGTTTTGCAGGGGAACGTCGACCCAGAAACTGAAACAGAAACCGACTTGCGGTCGGTTGTTGCTGGAATTTAACGGGGATGACCGCACTCTTACTGTGAGTGAGATGTCAAGTATAAACTCTCTGTTATCTGTGTACAGTTTTCCTGCATAACTAATTTATAATTAATTATGAAAATGGTTAAATGTGGGGGAAAAGGAGGAAGACTTTGTGTATCAATTTGGGACTAGTTTGCAGCATTTCTTTACACCCTCTTTTTTCCAAAGGCTTCTTCTTCATGTATCATCTCAAATAATGGATGGATTTGTGTATGAAATGAAATGCATTTTCGGACTTGGATCACAGAATCTGTGTTTTATATAATACGTATAATTTTTTTTCAAAAATAAATAAATATATATATGCATAAAAACGGGCCCGCCCTCCCAGTCCGAAGCCCGCTCCGGGCGGGTACGGACAAGACGACATGCCCGGTCCCAGGATGCACAGGTCTGCTTATGAGTCATAACAACATATATCTCATTATCAATTCATTCTTTCAATGAATGTACTTCATATTAACACGCAACAATAAGTAAATCAAACGACTTACCTCATTTTTCGGGAAAACCGATCTATAATAACCTCTTGTTTTAGGGTGATTTTATCCAATTCCTATTATCAAAATTATAAAATCAACGCTCAATTTTCATCTCATAATAATTTCACGCGGGTTTAACTAATATCTTATGAATAGGTTCGAAACCCAAAATAAGACGCTTAACAACTTAGAAAAATCATTGCCAATTCAACGCCCTTGAAACATCAAGTTTTTCATATATTATCGTTGTTGAGATATTTGCGAGATATGAGGAACTCGTTCCAACCCTCATCACCAAGTGTTTTTTTTTTTTTTTTTTTTTGGTAATGGTAAATTTGGAGACCATCCGGTTCGATCGGCTTTGCCGCTCTACGTCCTGATCGGGTAGAAAGCCGTGACCCCCTCCCAATATTAATTTTTTTGGGAGGGTATCCCCCAACAATGGGTCACCAAGTTGATTCCACAAGAGAATGGTGTATCCAACTTGAAAATGGCCATTAGACATCAGGATCTGAAGATCATTGCTTCCGTCAAGAAATACTTCGACAAGGCCGTCTGTCAGGAAATTCAGCTTCATCACTCGTTTGAAAAGCTCCGAAAACAAAGAAACACGTTGGGGACGGTTGCTCTATGTCGAATTCGGAATCCAGGGAACATCCGGTTTGGATATGAGGAAAGGCCAAAACAAGTTCTCCATATGAAGGAAGAAGGAATCGAGGACAATTAGGGTTTTTAACTATATAAAGCGATTAGTTTCCATATATAAAAAATTAAGGGTTAGAATCTTAATTTCACAAATTATAGTGATTACCCTACCAAATTTTTGGTACCCACATACGACACTTACAGGTTCGGCTTGTATGCTTTGAATGTGAATATTCAAACATTTGACTATAATACATGTATCAATCTGTGAAACTTGGACTTCTTCTGACTGTAAATTATGGCCACTCAGATCAATCATGATGTGTATGAAATTTGGAATATTATGCTAAGCTATTTGGTATGTCTATGATTGCTTCTTGTGAGTAAGTAGTTCCATAAGAATGTGTTCAAACTGATAAATTTCCCAACCAATAACATCCAAGTTTACTGCAACTAATAGCGAAAAACAGTATCCAAGACAAAAGAGTGAAGCAAATTAGAAAGTAATCTATGATAAAGTTTAAAGTGTGCGACCTAAGAGCAAATAAGTGATAGCCATAAGAATGTGTTCAAAGTGCAAGCAAGTGTGTCACAATAGAGTAGATAGTATGTACAGCTTCACTTTCTTCTTCTTGTGCAAAAGCACCTGCTACTTATTGCATTCGACCCGACTTCTTTCCTTACACCTTCACTTGACTAAGAGCGTCGTATTCGACATTGATGACTTGTGTCCTCTCACCTTTACGAGCCTCTTCGATCTCTTCAAAGTAGTCCTCGCGTGCGTTGTCGGCCAACATGAGGCAGATGAGCCAGAACAGGCTACAGCTCAGGGCAACAAAGGCACCACCGCCTATCAGTCCCGTCTTTGCAGTGGGGCACGTGTAGTCGAGGTCCTTGTGCACGTTTTGTGTGTGGTGGATTTGTTCCGTAATGGTTGGCCACAAGATGAGTGTGGAAGCCAGACCAAAACTAATCCTGCAGATATCATAATATCTTTTCTCAAGGGACAAAACTAATGATAATGGATAATCTAACTGCTAACTAACACATCAATAGTTGCTAAAGAACAATCTAGTTCTGATTTGTGAGTAGCATAATCACAATACAAAACCAAAATCCATCCAAATAAGAAGATAACAAGTCTGTGAACACAAACAAGAAGCAATAGAAAGTTGAAAAAGGTTAGGGATACTAAAATGGTTGAATCCTTACTTACCATGCAATACTGAAGAACACAGACATGGTACTGGTTCCAAATAGAGCAGAGTATGGAATGGACTTCTTCTTGTAGGGGTAGGATATAGACTTGAAGCCAGCAATACTAGAGAGTATAAGACATACAAAGGAGATGTATCCCAAATACAGCATTGGATCCGAATTGAATTTGCAGATGACTACATCTTTTCCCTGGATAACTGTTCCGGATGCAGGCTACAAGTCACATAAACAAGGCATATGAACTAACACGCATCTCCATTCTCATGAATCAACTGAAAACCACCTTCAAGGCTAATTTCCGCTTTGATTGTGTCAGGATCCAAATAAGCAGCCATGTTAGCAACAAACGAAACCAAAAACAGGCCAAATCAAACAGATTTAGGAACTATACCAGAAGAATGTTTGTTTAAAAGGTCTTTCTATCGATCTGACAAATTCAACCAAACATTCTACTAACACAACCATAATTCAACAGCATGCCTATCTAATTTCTAGCAAGTTTCACAGGAATCAAGGAAAAAACTATTACCTTGGTGTTTTCAGCAATAACACCACAGACGAAGGATGCAATACCAAAGAAAGCGATAATAAGGGCCATTCGTTTCATCGTAAACTCCATTGTCTCAAAATCCAACCTGCAACTCAACAGGAGAACAAATTAATCGAATCATCCTGCCATACGATACACACAATCACTCAACCAATACAAGTTCGAAACAGTTTTAGCCATAGTAGCAATCAATTAACCATCAAACAGCACCATAAACAATCGGAATACCTTTAAAGCATCAGAATCAATATAACATGAAAGCCGGTATATACGTACCTAAAAGTTTAACCAATCCTAGTATCTCTCGATCGATCTCCCTGCGAAGGTAGCGATTAGACACAATTAGATGCAAATATGACGACCCGAGAAAGAAAATCAGATCTTCCGAGAGTAAATGAACCACGAAATATTATGAGGATTAAGAAAGGGAACGATATAGATTGGGTATATATGCGAATCGGGAATCTTACCGATATCGTAGGGAATCTCGCCGTATCGCAGGTTCATTCCGTGCGGATTCATTAAATATATTTATTTTGATTTTCTTATAAAAAAATCGACGTTCGAATCTTCTGTTTAAATTAGAGCTAACAATCACATCCAAAAAAAATTATTTATAAATTTTAACTATTAACAATTAATTATTTTTGTAATTAAATGTAGTTTAAAATCTATTTTCTATATGAAAGTAACCCGTGAATTATTTATTTAACGCAACTTCATGCAGGTCAAATCTACATCTGTTATATATTTGTTAAATCTCATTTTACTTTATTATCGGATTTTACTTTATTTAATTTTATTTTAAAATTTTATCACATATCAAACCATGCTTAACAAAATCTGTTTGATTACAAAATCTTTCAAACGGTTATAATCCAATGAAATTCTAAGGGACTGTTTGGTATTGTATTCTTGAGTATTCATTTAGATTTTTTTCTACAGGATTGTTGGAAATAGAATTTTTGAGCTGTTTGGTAGAAGATAGAGGTACAATATTGTATTATTCATTTAGATTTTTTTTACAACATCATCTCCAAAAAACAATCTTGAAAAAATAAAGATTCTTGGAGATTGTCTACTTTTCCATGTCTTTCATAACCTAACAATCTATCTCAATAAACTTATACCAAACACCCAAAAACACCAAAATTTATCAATCCCTAATAATCTCCATCTACAAGAATTCCCATTAATCCCAACAATCTTCATCCCCAAGAATCTAAAAAAAAGAATCCCAAAAGTCACAATCTGATACCAAATAGAGCCTAAATATGAATTTATCAAGTAAGTATATATTGTGAAGTCACATTCCACCCTCACACAATTTGGTTGACACACTAAATTTGATTGACACGATTTGAACCTCTATCATTCACTCTTCTTCTCATAATCTACAACTATCAAACATACTTCATGTTCCTAACATTTAAAGAAATATTATCTTTGTTTTTAAATTATCCAAAGATAAAAATGTTTTACCAGAGCTAACACCTTTCATGTGTCATGTTAAGGACTTGATCAAGCGTCACCTACTTTTCATCGGACCAGTTAACAATGGACTCTACGAACTCCCGACACTCATCCCTCGCACATTTGTTGTCCGTCATACTCTAGCAATTAAGTCACCATGGTATCACCGACTTGACCACTGACGTGGTCGTAGTATGTTCGATAAAGTTAAGATATATAAATGACGGGTTTTCTAAGAGAAACCTGTAACAAAGTTAACATCACTAATTATAGGCATTTGGGTTACCTTCAATCGGATTGAATTGGATGGACCGTTGAATTACATATTTAAATGAATGGGCCTTTGAATTACATATTCAAATGTGATGGCCTTATAAATTTTATATTAAACTTGCTAATGAATTGCATTTTGACCTTTTTTTTTTAATACATGGGTAAGCATCTAGGCATGATCATTATCTATTACAAAACCATCCTATGACATCCTTTTGAATGAGATTATCGACTTCTTGTGGTATGACTCCTCTGAGAGTTTTTCTGGCCTAAAGCTGCGAGCTTATTGCATTTTCACCATTGAATTGCAATT
Organism: Fagopyrum tataricum; assembly: GCA_002319775.1. Taxonomy (NCBI): domain Eukaryota; kingdom Viridiplantae; phylum Streptophyta; class Magnoliopsida; order Caryophyllales; family Polygonaceae; genus Fagopyrum; species Fagopyrum tataricum. The sequence continues at coordinate 32,648,067 of CM008286.1, forward strand.
AGTTGTCAATTATGGTAAATTGCAATCAATTAGTAATTGATTATGGGTCGTTACTTTTGACCATGCATGAAATGCAATATAATATTAGAGAATGCTATTATAATGGGGGCAATTCTAATGGTTAAAACATATACTTTTGAGGTTATTTTATACACGTAGAAGAGAGCCCCGATCGTTGCACCCTTTCTCCCATTCAATCTTCTTTATTCACTATCTATACCCGGGTTGTCCAGCTAGATGAGTCGCATTTGAGGCTCTCGATCTCTCCTTCAAAGTAGCGGTTCACGGATCAAGAGTTATTCACTATTCTAATTTTGTATCTAATCGATTATGCATGCGGTAGGAAAACTTGTTTCCTACAATCCCACTTTTACGCAAAAAAAAATCCCAACATCATCCTCAAATCCCTAGAAGGGGGATTTAGCTACTCATTGTAAAGATTGCAAGGAAAGCTAAACCATGTATACTATCTATACCCGGGTTGTCCAGCTAGATGAGTTGCATTTGAGGCTCTCGATCTCTCCTTCAAAGTAGCGGTTCACGGATCAAGAGTTATTCACTATTCTAATTTTGTATCTAATCGATTATGCATGCGGTAGGAAAACTTGTTTCCTACAATTCCACTTTTACGCAAAAAAAAATCCCAACATCACCCTCAAATCCCTAGAAGGGGGATTTAGCTACTCATTGTAAAGATTGCAAGGAAAGCTAAACCATGTATCATATTTAAACAAATAGAAAGATTAACAAACTTTGAAGCAACTAACACGCAATATGAAATGGGGAAATTAGAATTACAACTCACAAAAATGTTATTGGTATTCTTGTAAAAGTAAAGATTTTTTTATTTAAACTAATTGAAAATTTTAAAAATAAGTTTCTACTAGCTTCCTCTAGCAAAAAAGAGAGACCTAAGTCTAAAATAGATTCAAAATCACAAGCTATCTCTTTCTAATGGGTGAAAAAGATATTTATAGAGTTTGAATTTACCTTTTGACCCATAGAAAATAGCATTTTTATTTCTCAAAAGAAGGCAAAATCACACAAGTGCGCTACCACAAGTGGACCCGCCGGCACATGCATGGGCACCGGTCTAAGAGGGCAGTCCAGGGTTCGGTCCCGATTACGTAGTGGTTAGGCCAAGTTGGGTCAAGATGGGTAAGTCGGTCCAAGAGGTTGGTCCACAAGTTGGTCCAAAGCTTCCTAGGTTGGTCTTTTCTAGTCTTGCTTCCTTGTTTGTGTGGGGTGAATTGAACCTTCTTGGTGCTTCTTAGGTCTATTACTTTGGATTTTTAGGGGATTCATTTGAATATTTAGGGGCTTATTTGGACTCGAGGGAGACTTCATTTGGATCATTGAGAGAAAACATAAATGCCATCCTTGTTGATCATAGTGGGAGTTGAAGATAACAAAATGAGGCATCATTTTTCACTTCATCCCATGAATGAGGGTGGATATTTCTCAGCTCAAAGTGGCCTCAAATACTTACAAACTCGAAGGTCAAGGAAGTAGACATCCATACAACAATAATGTGTCCAAATAAGCTATCAACCACCCTTTCAATAGGAGTTCATGCAATATCAGTAAAAAGCCACAAGTTACCATTCTCTTCCTCATCTATTTGAACTCAACCTTTCGAGGCTATTTTTTGTAATGGCTGGACATCATTAGTTTTATCGACTAACAACTGCAAATATTACATTATCTTTGTAGATCATTTCTCCAAATACACGGCTTTACACTTTAGAAAGAAAAAAATCCGATACTCACAATGTCTTCATTCGATTTAAATAAAATCTCATTGAAAACTATTTCAATCTCAAAGTACAAACAAAATATAGTGAAAATGATGGCGAGTATATTGGTCTCGCTTCCTTCCTTTCCACCCATGATATATCTTACTTAACCTTACCTCCTCACACTCCGCAACACAATGAGTTTGCGGAATGTTGACACCAATGCATCACCAAATTTGCACTCTCCCTCTTCTCCCATGTTGAATTACCCCCTTATACTTTGGTCATTTGGCATGTTAACTACAATATACCTAATTAATCAATTGTCTACCCACAACCTCTCTTAATAACTCCTCACCCTATGCCTTTCTATTCAACTGACCACCAAACTATGCCAACCTTCGAAACTTTGGATGCCTCTACTTCCCTTGGTTACAACAATACACCACACACAAACTCAATCCAAAATTCACTTTCATGTATCTTCGTTGGATACTCCCTCAATCAACATGTACTGCCAAGCAAGCCCCCTACTGTCAAATTTAGTTTATCCCTCCAACCCACATCTCACCCGAAAACCCGCAATGCCAAGCAAGCCATTCAAGATCATGTCTAGAGGAAGGTCATGCTAACGCAATATAATGCTCTTGTTTCCAACGACACTTGGACTCTTATCTCTGCAGGTTCATCTCGTAATGTAGTCGGTTGCAAATGAATGTTTCACACCAAATATAAGTCAGATGGGTCATTCGATCGCTACAAAGCACATCTCTAAGACTCTAACTAAGGGATTCCATCAACGAGTTAGAATCTACTACAAAGAGAACTCCAGTCCCGTTATCAAACCAACCACCATCCGTCTCATCCATCAACTAGCAGTCACCAAGGGATGGACAATCCGACAACTCGACGTTAATGATGTCTTCCTTCAAGGTCACCTTCACAACTCCGTGTAGATTAATCAACCACCCGGTTCATAGATCAAGATCACCCAACTCACGTATGCCAACTACGCAAAGCTATCTAAGGATTCAAAAATGTTATACGAGCTTGGTAGCAGGAACTATGTCCTTACTTACTTCAAATCAGGTTCGTTAACTCCTTCTTTGACACCTCTCTCTTTTATGGTAAACTAACCACCGGCTTTGTATTTATGTTGGTCTATGTCGATAACATAGTCATCATATGGAATCAATTATAAGACATCCAACATATGATTAATCAACTCATCCACATATCCCTCAAATATCTTGGTCTCCTTAACTATTTCTTTGGTGTTAAGGTATCCCCTTCTACATCATTTCTCTTCCTTAATCACCACAAGTATATACAAGATCTCGTGGACAAATTTCATACGACCAACATTAAGCCCATCTCCACATCGATGACAGTAGATTGTGATTAATCTATCAACAATAATACACTCCTCACCACTCCTCTTGAGTATCGCCAATTGCTTGGTGGGTTACAATATCTTCTCTCACTAAGCCCGATGTGGCATACTCGATTAAGAAGATATATCAAATACATACACACTCTTCAACATGTATGCATTAGATTGCGACAAAGTGTATACTACGCTATCTCGCCGGTACCTCTTATATTAGGATCATGTTCCGACGAACTTCCTCCTCCAACCTTCACAAATTCTCTGATGCGGATTTGGCCAGGGATAAACAAGGTTTTCTCTCAAATAGAGCTCACATTACTTACATTGAGCACAACCCAATCTCTTGGAGCTCCAAGAAGTTGCACACTATTGCATGTTCCTCCAATTAAGCGGAATAACGATCTATTGCAAACATTGTCGTTGAACTCACATGGATTCGGTATGTCCTTCAAGAAATTGGCCAACCACCGCCATCACCAGTATCATCTATTGTGACAACATTGGTGCCACAAACATTTGTTCTAGTCCGCTATTCCACTCTCGCATGAAACATGTCCCCTTCGACTATCATTTCATTTGACATGTCTGTTGTCGTTATATCCTATAGATCTACTCGTTTTATGTTGAAACACAAAAGAAAAACGAATAACAGAAGAACACAAAACAGTTTTACGTGGTTCGATTTTAAAAACCTACATCCACGGGATCCTCAAGATCGAATCCACTATAATATTGTTTCAAGGTTACAACAAGAAGGCAACAAGATCGAAACGATATAAGCTCAGATTTACAGTTTTAGAAATCAAACTCATACAACACAAGAACAAGAACAAAGGCATAAGAAAAAGAAGATGATACTAATCTTTGCTTCTTCTTGTATGTTCGTAGGAAGGACACACTTCACCGGGGAGAACAAGCCTTAGCTGACAAACAACAGATTGAGATTCTTGAGAATGGGAGAGAGAGTTTCTGTTTTGGGTGCTCAGCTCATGAGCGCTATTGTGTGTTGTTCTAACGGTTGTGCAAAGAAAAAGGGCAATTATATAAAGCTAGGTCAAAGAAACCCTCAGCCCACTGCAACCCACTTCTTTTAACAAGCTGACCCAACAACATTTCCGTACTAGGCCTTTATAAACTAGGCTTCTCACTCTTTAAAAGAGGAACATGCTAGTAGTTTATTTTCCAGCCATCATGGATCAAAAAACATGAGCAATCATCATAGCTTAGAATTTATATCTCAACAAGTTACCCTCCTAAATCTAAGCAATGAAACTTTAAAGATTTGTGGATTGGAATGTCCGTCATCGGATCCAAATGGTTCTCCTACGGAGGTACCTGCAAATGAAGAAAATTTCTGCAGAAAATAAATTTGTTAGTAGTAACAATTTTTGTACCAAAATCTGCAGGATTAACTTCACCTTTTATCTCCTTAACAATTAAGCTCTTTTCTTCAACCTGTTTTCTAATATAGTGGAACCTCACATCGATATGTCTGGTTCTCTCATGATATACCGGATCCTTACACAAATATAGGGCACTTTGGCTTGCCATGTGGAGAGTAGCAACATACTTCCTATTTTCAACTTCAGCTAGAATTCCTTGCAGCCAGATGGCTTCTTTACAAGCCTCCGTGGCAGCAACATATTCAGCTTCAGTTGAGGAAAGAGCAACAATGGATTGCTGCTGCGATTTCCAAGATATCCAATTTCCACACCACGTGTAAACAAAAGCAGTAGTAAAATTTTCTATTGTCTTTGTTACTAGCATAATCGGAATCAACATACCCAAACAAATTATTTTCAGAATCATGAGACCCATATTCAAGAGCTAAATCAAAAGACCCTGCAATATATTTCAGCAAGAATTTCATTACAGTCCAGTGTTTTTCAGATGAATCAGACATGAACCTGCTGAGAACACTAACAACAAAAGCTAGATCTGGACAAGTACAAAACATGTCATACATGACAAAACCTACTGCAACATCATACGGAATAGATTTCATACGAGATTTTTCAGCATACGACAGATTGTAGGTTTTAGTCAAATCAAGGTGCCCTCCTAAGGGTATACTATTAGGATTAGCTTTGGTATGGTTAGACCTATCAAGTACTTTACGCATGTAATCACCTTGAGAAAGCCAGATTTTACGTTTTGATCTATCTCTGATTATCCGGATGCATAGAACCTTTTGAGCTGATCCAAGGTCTTTCATATCAAAACTAGATTTTAAAGCCCTTTTAATATCAATGATTTTAATCTTTGATTTGCATATCAACAGAATATCATCAACATATAAAATCACATACAAAGGACAATTAGTCTCAACAAATTTTAAGTACAAACATGCATCATATTCACTTCTAGTAAAACCTATCTTTTTCATGCAACTATCAAATTTTATATTCCATTGTCTAGGGGACTATTTCAGCCCATATATAGACTTTTTCAGCAAGTAAACATGATTAGTTTTTGTTTTATCTATAAAGCCCTGTGGTTGATTCATGTGAATAGTCTCATCTAAATCACCATGCAGAAAAGCCGTCTTAACATCCATTTATTCAATTTCATAATCATAAGCAGCAGCCATAACAATAAGAAGACGCAGAGTTTTATACTTAACAACAGGTGCAAAGATTTCATTATAATCTTCACCTTCTCTTTGGGTGAACCCTTTAGCAACTAACCTAGCTTTGTATCTAGGTGGTTCTTTAAGAGTAACACCTTCTTTCAGTTTATATATCCATTTACATCTAATAATCATAGTAGTTTTAGGTTTAGGAACCAAAATTCAGGTTTTATTAGCATGCATGGATTCAATCTCCTCTTTCATAGCAGTTTTCCAATTTTCAGCATGTTTACAACTAACAGCCTGGTCATAGAAATCAGGAGTATATGTGTTCACAACTTCAGCAATTAGAAAAGCATAGTCCACAATATGATCTAATTTCTGAATATTAGGGTCATAAAATACATATTCAGATTCAGCTAAATGAATGCCATAAATTCTAAGATCGGGATATTTAGGATTAGGAATGACTTTACGAGGTGGTCTATCCCTAGTTAACTGATATTCATTCAAAGTAGGCAAAGCAGGAAGAAGATTATTATGCACATTAGAATCATGCAATTCAGCCAGATTATTATGTACATCATAAATATGCAAAGCAGACAAGTTATCAGATTCAGTAGGATTACTATCCTCAACTTCTATCCTAGAGGAATTAGACTCAGTTTGATCATCTAAATCATGTGGACTATTAACCTCCCCACCTGATTGTTGAGGTGGGGAACTGTTGTTAGGAGTAGAAGAGCCAGGAGAGCTCAACACTGGTGTTGTACCAATGTCAAATTCTTTCTCAGCAGGCTCAGGAGAGTCACTAGGGCTGTAGAACTGAGTGTCATTTTCATTTTCAATATTGTTTTGGAAAGACAAATTGTTCCTATTTTTGAAATAAAATTCAGTTTCTACAAAAGTACGTCTCTACTTGTTATTACTCTATATCCTCCAGGTTGGATGAGTAACAACTTATAACCTTTCACACCCTCCGGGTAGCCTATCATAACACACTTAAGAGCTCTAGCATTTAGTTTACCATCTGAATGTTTTGCATAAGCAACACAACCAAATGGCCTCAAGTGTGATATGTTAGGCTTTGAACCAGTCCACATTTCTTGTGGTGTTCTAAACCCAATGGCAGAAGAGGGGGACCTATTTATGAAATAAGAAGTTGTAACAACAGCCTCTCCCCACATACTTTGTTTCATACCAAAAGAAATAAGCATGCACCTAGCCTTTTCTAGAAGAGTTCTATTCATACGCTCAACAGTGTCATTCTGCTGAGGCGTGCCAGGTACAGTCAGATGAAGTTTTATGCCATTTTCATCACAAAAGGTACTAAAGGATGCATTACAAAACTCTAACCCATTATCTGTCCTAAGACATTTTAGTTTATACTCAGAATGACTCTCTACCTTGGTTTTCCAAAGCTTGAACATGTCAAAGGTTTCACTTTCGGACTTTAATAAGTATATCCAAACCTTTCTGGAGTAGTGATCTATCAAAGACAAAAAAATATTTTCTACCTCCTATAGTTTCAACTTGGGCTGGGCCCCATAGGTCAGAAATGAACATACTCAAGAGGTTTCTTAGCTATATAAGTAGATTTATTAAAACTAGACCTAACAGCTTTACCAAAAACACAATTTTCGCAGATACTCAAGTCAGAGGGTTTTTGTTTCAGATATCCATGCCTAAACAAGTAATGCAGACCTTTATTTCCTATGTGTCCTAATCTAGAATGTCAGATGGTGGTTAGATCTTTATTCATTTTAGGTGCAGAATCTAAAGCATTTATCTCAGGAGAACCTACAACATGATAAAGACCGTTTTTCTTAATACTTTTCAGAATGACTTTACCATCTTTGGACACATTTCTTATACCATTGTGAGTGTGGATATGGCAGTTTCAATCATCAAAAGCAGAGTCATATAAAAGATTCCGTCTAAGGTCGGGCACCAACCTAACCTGTTGTAAGACTCTAACTTGGTTATCATACATCCTAAAGGGCACAATGCCTATACCTTTAATAGGTAGAGAAGAATGATCTCCTAACCTAACCTCCCCTTCATCAGATTTATGCAGAAAATCAAAATAATGTTCATGGGGAGTGACATGCATGGTATAACCAGAATCTAAAATCCAATCATTCACATCAGAGTTATGAGCACACAACAATAGTTCATTATCATAAAAGCAAGAAGAAGACTCCACCAAATTAGAATTTCCACTTACGGATTTATCAGACTCATCTTTCTTCTTCTTTTTACAATCAGGGACAATATGGCCTATAATGCCGCAGTAAAAACACTTCACATTCTTTTTATCTGGCTTAGTGTTGTTAGTAATTTTATTTGTACTCTGATTATTGTTAGAATTTTCCTTATTGAACCCATTCTTAGCATGATGTTGTTGGTTTTTATTTTTTCCCTTAGCAAACATAACCTCCTGATTTTTACTATCCTTTCCACTATTCCCAGATTTTGTTTTGAAGACCTTCATATCCTCATTCTTTTGTATGACAGACTCTAAGATTTTATCTTTTGTCAAAGTGTCATTACTATACTGTATCACATCCTTAAAGTTGTTAAACTGACTGGAAAGACTATTTAACAGGATGACGGCCTGGTAAGTATCAGAAATACTATCCTTACACCTTTCTAAGTCCTAAGTCATTTTCAAAAAGTTGTCCATGTTCTCTTTTAAAGTATGACTAACATCCATTTTGAAATTGAACAATCTACACAACAAACTTATCCTAGAGGCCATAGACTTAGTCAGGTAAAGTTTTTCTAAAGCATCCCACAACTCTTTAGCATTAGTTTTAGTAAGGACTTGTCTACCTTCTTCATCTATAAGTCTTAGCATTATCTCTGAGTGAGTAAGCAAGTCAGTTTGGTTCTTAGTTTTATATGTGATACCTTCCTCATAATCATATGCTACAACACTCCAGATTTTTTCTTTTATCAAAATAGCTTTCATTTTGACTTGCCACATGTCAAAGTCAGAACGGCTATCATATAACTTTATTTTGGTTGTTTCACCTATTTACAAGAGAGAAAAGAATGAACCAGCTAGAGTCAAGTCTCAAGGCAATACCCTAGGGCCTGAGACTTAGCTATAAAAGGAGCTTGCTTAGTACAAACAAAGCAAACCCACCACAAGTTCAGTAGGTCTAGAGTCCTTTGAACCAGTTAATGGTTCAAACAACTCAGCACTGTACTTATTGACTCTCGTGAGTTGTCCGTAGAGCCTAGCGGAAACCCCAACTCACTTAGAACTTAGTATTTCTAACAAGTGCTTTCACATTTACCTTTTGGCTACTTGTTGTATATACAAGTTCTAAGATTTAGAATTAAAACAAACTAGATTACCAACTTATTTTAACTCTAGATCTTCTATCCTAATGCAAAAAGTAAAAGGGATAGAGAGAAAAAAAAACAAAAATATAGAGGCCCTTATTACAACCTTTGGTTCTGGAAATAAAAGGAACAGAACCTGCAATCTGAAAACAAGGACCAGATTAGCACATAGGAATACACAAGAATTATTGAAATAATATGACAATAAATCTTGGTGCCAAAATGCTTGGTTGCTAGCAGCTTTGTTACTTGTAACAAGCCGGAAACTCGTCCTTTTTTCACCACCGGAAAAAACAGATTCAAAGAAGAGAGATCACTCTACAAAAATAAGAATCAATGGGATTAGTTCAACCAAACAATACATTTCAAACTGATTCAAAGAAGCAACGGAAGACAGATTCAAAAAAGCATATCAAAGAAACAGCTGAAGACAGATTTAAAGAAGTAGATCGAAGAAACAACGAAAGACAGATTCGACCAAGTGTTCACAGATCTAAACTAAAATCAAACAAGTCCGAACCAAGTAAGGGAAACAATGGAAGGAACTGAACCAGAAAACACTAAAAGCAGACAAATCTAACAAATTTAAACAACTAACATGCTCTGATACCAATTGTTGTCGCTATTTTCTATAGATCTACTCGTGTTATGTTGAAAAACAAAAGAAAAACGAATAACAGAAGAACACAAAACAGTTTTACGTGGTTCGGTTTTAAAAACCTACATCCACGGGATCCTCAAGATCCAATCCACTATAATATTGTTTCAAGGTTACAACAAGAAGGCAACAAGATCGAAACGTATAAGCTTAGATTTACAGTTTTAGAAATCAAACTCATACAACTCAAGAACAAGAACAGAAGCATAAGAAAAAGAAGATGATACTAATCTTTGCTTCTTCTTGTATGTTCAGATTCTTGAGAATGGGAGAGAGAGTTTCTATTTTGGGTGCTCAACTCATGAGTGTTATTGTGTGTTGTTCTAACGGTTGTGCAAAGAAAAAGAGCAATTATATAAAGCTAGGTCAAGGAAACCCTCAGCCCACTGCAATCCACTTCTTTTAACGAGCTGGCACAACAACATTTTCGTACTGGGCCTTTATAAACTAGGCTTCTCACTCTTTAAAAGAGGAACATGCCAGTAGTTTATTTTTCATCCATCATGGATCAAAAAACATGAGCAATCTTCATAGCTTAGAATTTATATTTCAACAATGTCCAATCTCTCACACTCCATTATATGTATAATATGCAAGTGTATTTTCTAGATATGCTTAAGAGAGATTTACTTACTTCCTAAACCCCCTCTTGGGTTAAGGTATTGCTTTGCCTCTTATTGATGGAGGCAATTTTGAGGGTTATATATATATATATGTATAGATTTTAGGGAAGGAATTTGGATATTAACGTTCTATTTCAACTAGCTAAGAGATGCATAATATATTATTTTCGGAAAAAAAAACATCCATAATTTTCCGAGATGATTAACGGTAGAAACGGAGGGCGAAAGTAAGGTATTTGACTAGTGTTGCATTTGAAACAAATGGTGATTCTTAGTAGTTTTTGAAAGTCCGGAAGACTTTCAAAACTCTTAATAGTTTGATTATCAATTATATCACGTTAAGGGGCTATATCTAGGGGTATGGAAGATTTTTGGCCATTTACATAATTTTGAGAAAAGTTGGGGTGTAGTTGTACCTTATTGTTCGAGCTAGTCTTGCAAATAGTTTTCGACTAGTACATTCTAATTTATAATCCTAGAAGCCTTATTAGGATTTTCTAAAAGAAATAAGCGTGATAATGAGACGTGCTTTTGTCTTGACCAAGCGTTTGGGGTCACATACATGTGAGGACCGTGACGTAGCAGTGATCGAGTTTCGATGGATTCATGTAAGTCTTATGAACTTACTTAGCTAACATTATGAGCATTGATCTAAGTGTTGTGATAGTGGTGTATGCTCTTGATTGTTAATAACAAACTTGAATAAGATGGCGTTATATTTCTTTATGACCCGAGTGTATGTTTATATGGTTCGTGACACTTGAACCACTTCGATCATGGTATACGGGAGGGTCTCCGGAACTAGTATGTCATAGATATGCAACGAAATGAGTTGAAGCTACTCATGCATGTGTATACATAGACAAAGGCGGGGTCGGTGGACCTATTGTGTCAAAAACATAAGTCGAACTTAGAGTGAATCACTTAATCAAATATATATAAAAAAAGAACTTTGTTATGAAAGCATGTTGGTGTGTTTACTTACCGCTTATGACATGTACGGTATATTTTATTACTAGTTCTTAGCAATGTGACCAGTCGAATTTGCGTACTAGCTATGATCGGGTTTTCTTCCAGTCAATGCATTCACGTAGTGAGAGTAACAATAGAATAATATGTTAGTAGTTAAGCCTGTGGAAAAGGTTGTTTCACACCATACATTATCATGACATTATTATTTCTGCATGTTTTAAGTTATTGTTTTGTTTTCTTTTACATCGATGTCTTGTTAAAAGATCTAGTGATATTGTTGTAAAGGTAGGGTCGGAACCCATTATGAGATCCTAGCTCGTAACATCTCAGAATTAGAAATCTGGGTTGGTACAAGTTCGTTAATCAATTGAAAAACAACCTATTATCACTAACGACATGCCTTACATCCTCATTCCCCGAGTTGATCAACGAGGCCGGGTATTTAGGGATTGATAGTAGGCACTAACGGAAGGGTATGTACCGAGGCTGGAATTAGTAAATTTGCTCTCAATATATGTAGTCCGTGTTGACTGTTTGTCATGAAACGTACCCTTTATGCACAATTGTGCTTCATGACTCATGAGTCGTTGACTCAGGTTTGATGATCATCAAAAGCACATTCTCATGGATCGTTGCATATATCCAAGATAGAACTACGACATTTGGTTTAGACCATAGAGCGTCAGACTAATCGGTAATGTTTTCCAATCCATAGATGTACTTTGCCACATAGTGTGTGAAGCGGTAACTAAGAACAATTATATCCATGGATTATATTGAACTTTGGCAAGGTCGAGTGTGAGTGGTTCATGATTTCAAATGTTCGAAACAAACTAATCGTCATGTAATGAATTGTGGATATGAGCAGTTTTATTTAAAATGGGCATGTGAGTTGTGTCCATCGATAATAGGGTTGTCTCTTTGGTGTTGCCCCGCGTATGAGTTTATTGTGGGTCAAAGTTATGTTTGGGACATTGTGTGACGAAAGGTTGTTGGTAGAAAAACTATTAATTTTGAGAATAATCTAAGGTTTTCAAAATAGACGTGTTACATGGTGAATATTGAAAGAGTTGTGTGAAGGATATCGCTAAAAAGATCACGTATATTATAACAAGAAAAAAGGCATACAAATAGTAACAAACTCTATCAGAGGACGATTCAAAGATATACTTCGTTAATACTAAAACAAACTTACTTTTAACATGAGATCTAAAAACGATTTAATTAAAATAGTGGTAAAATGATTATTTATAATGGGGTGCATTTAATTTTTTCATTAATAAGTTTTAATTTAGTCCAAACATGTCAAGAAAATCAAAGCTTTTAAGTCCGTGGCTTAAAAGATGGAATACTTCTTCGGACGAAACAATATATTATATAAAATTCAAACAATTTATTAGACAAAGCCAGGACTTATATATAAATTCGATTTATTCGAATTCAGTTTAGACTTAACCGAAAAAATTATGTTTAAATTATTTATTTATTTATCTTTGGTGAGGAGTGGGTGGCCTAACAAGTTTTATTAATATAAAAAAAGTTACACATCATAGATGTTAATGCAATTAATATCTAGAAGTGTTGTTAATTCTTTGGCTTCTTGGTTGGTTTGGAGGAGACCTTCTAACCATGTGCTCTTCAAATGCGGACAAACTAATACACACTTAAAAAAAAAAATCAAATTTCTTTGATTTTAATTTAAATGAACATTGAGACGCGATTGAGATTATTCCAGTTCCGTTTTGATAATTTTACATGAGATGGGATTGAGACGGACCTTGAGTATTTTAGATGAAATCTTATAGGGTCATATTTCAGTTGGATCGGAACGGGACGGACTCAATCCCACTTGTCCATTAATTTTGTATGGTTAAATATTACGCTTTATCTACAAAAATGTTCGTATATATCATAATATATCGTATTTAAAACACAAAAGTATTATAGTTTTCAAATATCCATAATTACATATTATAGTTACATTGAAAATTTAAAATATCCATGATAAAACACATCTAAAATAAATTTCAGTTATTTGTCAATTTTAACGGTTTGACCAACATGGTTTGTTTTTTAAAATATATAAGCATGACTATATAATAATTCTATAAACATATTACTAATGCTTAGAAATTTTATTTATACTTATTATTTAAACTAGAAATTTTATTATATACGTGACCGGTTTAGTGGATTGAAGAAGTTAATGTTCATATTCCTTCCCGAATAGTTTTTGGTGGGACGGGTTCGGGATGAAATTTCAAATTTTTGATGAAATTCCGCTGGAATCTATATGAGATCGGAACAGAACCAAGATTGGTGAAATTTGTGTCCACCCCTAAATTTACATGAGCTAAAATTTTAAACATGATTAAAACACCATCGTCCAAACTTTATCGTAAGTTTTAAATATAGTCCGCAACGTCCGTCATGATTCGACTTTATATTTATTATGTATATTGTCTCATGTGTTCGTTTTGTTCTCCAAAATTCTTAAAAATAAACTGATGATCGGGATGAAAATAGATTAAAAAAAAAATTTTAGGTGAAGGAAAATAGATAAAATTATGTAGTGCTCATAAATTTAAAACATAGTAGTGAAAATTTTTATAAAATGGGAAATTGTTTTATAATTCTATATTTATAATTTAAGTACTTACCTTTTTATTATGTATTGAGATTTATTTTTTATAAATCATATTTATTTGGATTTTTTATACAGCTCCTTTGACCACCATAAATATATATATTAGTATTTTATATTGCGTAAAATATATGATTTATATATTTTTATCTACTTAAAATCAATAAATATATAATCCTTATACATTAAACATTTATTTATTTTTATAAATCACAATTCAATTCTTTTTTTCCCCCTTTTTTGGTATTAATTTTGGCATACAAATTACATATATATATATATATATATATATATATATATATATTGTTTAACAATATTTAAATAAATTTATTTTTTTGATATTAAAATTTTAAATCATGATAGTGACATGTTCTAAATAATATTTGGACCAATTTCTTTATTTAATGATTAATGGTTTGTATTATAAAAAGTAAAATTTTTAAAAACTGATATGAAAATTTATATTTGTCTGAATGGATTAAAAAAATGTAACTGCTTTCTTAATTTCGTAACAAATGACACCAATTTTGTTTTTTGAAAGGGTAAAGAATTATTATTCAAAATTATTGAAAAATGAGACCAATTAAGAAAAAATAACCTAAAATAATATAACTATCAATATTAAAATCAAAATAATATTAAGTTTAAAAGCTAATAGGAGTAATGCAAACTATTAAACTATTAACATATTTATAAAAAATAATATGTCTTATTTTTTCGGCAAAAATTCTAATTCCGGCGATGACATTACAATTATATTTTTTACATATCATCAAAAAAAATTAGAATCGTGTTATGTGGATTATTTTATTACCAAAATAAATTAATATTATTTAATATATTAGAATTAGTACATTGCATATTGATAGTAGGGTAAGGATTTTTTCCGAAACTATAAAATTAGTACATTGTATAGTGATAATTTTTTGATGACACGTAAGATAGTAGTTACCACGTCTTCCAGAGTTAGGATTTTTTCCGGAAAAAAGATGTAGTTTTTGATATTTTTTATCGCTCCTAATAATTTTTAAAGTTAGCATTATTTTAAATTTAATTATTATATTTGATATTATTTATTATTATTTCTCTATTATTCAATGAATAAAAAGATAATAACTTAAATATCAATAAATTCAACTATTGAATTATAAAATATAAAATACATAACATTTAATAATATTTGACTTTTAAAAATAAAATTAGTACATCGCATAGTGATAGTACGGTTCGAACACTAATTAAATAGTCTAAAATTAAGGATAACTAATTAAATAGTCTAAAATTAAGGATTTATTAATAGACCGTCAGTTAAGTAGCGTAATTGATCCCACTCCTAGCGGCCAACCGACATCGTTTCCAGAAATCCGCAACAACCGCCAGCCAAATCCTTCTTATAAATTCACGCTTCCAATGTCTTCCGGGGACATGCCGATCTTCTCTTCATCATGTCGATTGAATGCAACGGCCTGACCTTGAGAGGAGGAGGCGGGCGACGACCAAAACTCAATGCTCTGAAGCCCATTGTAACCTCCGGCGCCGACACTGCCGGTTTCATGCCGCCGGAGGAAGAACCCTAAGTCCCGGAGCGCGCGTATTTCATGAGGCGAGGATGAACTGCTACATCATTGCGACGATTGGAATTAAGACGCCCTTCGAACTTGAAGTCGTAAAACAAGGCTCAGCGAGACTTTGATTAAGCATCCTCGTTTCTGCAGTAACTTGGTTAGTTAACCTTTTTTTTCAATTATTAATATCGATTTCAAATTTGTTTTCTATATTTAGGCTGCGCTGATAATATGAACAAAATTTTATGCATTTTGGGTGCTGGTTTGAACAAGCTATTTTCTGGAAGAGGTGAATTCTTTCGTTGGTGATGAATAATATCATTTTGAAATTCATAACATTGTTTAGTAAACTACATTTTTTTTATAGTTTGAAATGTGTAGCAATATATCGCACATCAATTTTTGTAATGCTGCACAGTTTGTCTCTATCTTGTTGCTTGTCTGTGCTGTTCACTTAGTGCATGGAAGTAGCTATGTTGTTGCTTGGTGTGTGCTGTTCACAATTTGTCTCTATCTTGTTTGACAAGCATAAAAGTAGATTTTTAGTACAGAAATTAGTGCATGGAAGTAGCTATGTGATTAGGTGATGGATTACCACTAGAAAACAGCGTCCAACCTCTGCAGGGCCTGGTTAATAATTGGGAACAAATTCAACTGCCAACACCATTGAATAATAGTTTCTGGAATTAGGTGCAACCATTAGTCTGTGTAAGATTATAAATCTCAATTTCAGGTGCAGTTTAAATTCAAGACTTTGTTCAATATAGATTATTGGTTAGATTTTTGTGGGGTTTTAGGTTTTACAAAGCTAAGAGGTGTTCAGCTTGACTTATGAAGATTAACTTCTTGTGGAGCTTTTTGATTAGCTTACCAACACAACTACCCTGAAGGATTATACTCTTCAAATCTGTTCTGTAATCATCTGACAGTATTTGATGATTATGGCTATTTGTATGCTGTTTAATAAATCAAGAAGAGATTTGTGGACCAGTTTCATTTTTGTAAATATCATTTAGTAGTAAGTAGATGTTTGCATTGAGAATTTCCTTTTGTCTCAAGATGTTGATTTGTATTTTCTTGTTTTCAAGGTGGTTGATAAACAGAAATGTGGGAAGAAAAGCTGGGTCAGGACCCATGTGAATCTGGATAATCACCTTGTTATACCCGATTTGAATAAAAAAATTGACTCTCCAGATCAATTTGTAGAGGACTATATATCCAATCTAACAACAATTCCGATGGACATGTCCAAGCCTCTATGGGAGCTTCATTGTCTCAACATTAAGACCTCAGATGCTGAAGCTATTGGTGTTTTCAAGATTCATCACTCACTTGGAGATGGCGTCTCTCTCATTTCTCTTCTCCTTGCTTGTACTCGAAAGACTTCCGATCCCAATTCGTTGCCATCTATTCCTACGAAAAAAGAAGTGACCGCTTCAAATCATCAGAATGTTATTTTAAGATACTTGTTTGCAATATGTTTTATCTGTAAGGTGTTGTGAAATACTCTTGTAGACTTGGTTCTCTGCTTGGCAACTGCTTTCTTTCTGAAAGATGCAGAGACTCCTGTTAAAGGTAGTCCAGGGACTGAAATGAAACCTAAACGAATTGTTCATCAGATTCTCAGTCTTGATGACATCAAGTTAATCAAGAACCAAATGAATGTGGTATGTAATTCTTGCATTTTGACTGAAATTTCCTCACATTTGTAATTAGAGGTCTTGTTTCTTGTAGGTTTAATATGTGTGTTTTCACTTCTTTCAGACTATAAATGATGTTGTATTAGGGATAACACAAGCCGGTCTTTCTCGGTATCTCAACAGAAGATATGGTGACATTAGGAAGGATAATCTACCTAAAAATATTCGCCTTAGAGCTACAGTAATGGCGAATGTAAGACCAAGCGGCGGTATTAAGGTAAATTTTTTTAATCTCTCATTAATTATGTACCATGTAGACTTGCCCTTAGCTTAGGTGGATAACATTGGTCATTGGACAGGAATTAGCAAGCTTGATGGAGAAGGGTTCAAAATGTCCATGGGGTAACTCAATTGCATGTGTGATCATCCCCTTTAAAATAGGATTAAAAGACGAACCTTTAGATTATATTCGTGAAGCTAAGGTCACTGCTGACAAAAGAAAGCAGTCACTTGAAGCATATTGCACATATGCAAGTGGTAAGCTCGTGCTCGACTTGATTGGTGAAAAGGTAAGATTGTTTTCAGTTGTATCTTACTTCAACTATGGTCAATAAAAATTCAAATATGATAAATGAAAATTATCTTCAGGTGGCTGCTGCTCTATCATACAAAGTCACCAGTCGAACGACAATGTCTTTGTCGAATGTAGTTGGCCCTGTAGAAGAAATAAGCTTTTATGGCTATCCGATAACTTACATTGCTCCAACTGTGTACGGACACCCTCAGGTATATATAAATGTTTGCTTCCTTCATATCTGCAAAGAAGCAGAAAGTGATTGTGTAATATTTGCAGGCATTGACAATACATTATCAGAGTCATGTAGACAAGATGATTATTGTTGTAGCAGTTGATGAAGATGTGATACCTGATCCTCGTGTGCTTTGTGATGATGTTGCTCATTCACTTAGGTTAATCAAGGCTTCTCTCATAAAAAATGGCAATTAGATGTATATTGCATAGTTGTACAAAATTGTACTTCTGAGTGAACTGAATTCCACAGAGATTTGCTATCTAATTGACCAAACTGTATTTGCAAAAGATATATAACTTATCAATTGTTGTACCAATGGCTTTGACTCCTTTGAGTAACTAAATTATATAAATTTGTGTACAAAACTGTATTTGCAAAAGATATATAATCATCGATATATTTATATATTTTTGTTTGGCTTTTGCCCTTTCATTTCCCATCCGATGGATGCTTATATGAGGGTCTGTTATCGTAAATTTTTCATTGTGTACATGTACGTTAGGTTCAAGTCCAAGATTAGTTTTAAACCTAATTAGTAATATGAGGAACACCTCGTATTAGGGTGTAGTATGATCCGAACTGTTATGTTAATAAACAATAGGTTATGTACATAGAGTTACTACAACTTCTTTACTTGTAGTTACTAGTACCATTCATATCCTTATACACACATATATGAATGCTTATACATTGGTTGGTGATTTAGGACTTGTTGGATAAAATACAAGGGCACTTAAGATGTTAAGTGATATCCTAATGTGATTCCAACATAACCTAAGTTACTCTAATGTGTATGGTGATCATGTATATTGTGCTATTATGGGAAACTTAATAAGTTTCAGCTATTATGTGTAAATATGTTATGGTCTCGTGCTTGCTGGTGTAATTCCTAGCTTGTTGGGCATGTTCTCCTCTGGGCTTGACTTGATCCGTCTCTACTTGGATTAATGAAGGCACGTGACTCCTTCACGTGTTGTTGCCGTCTCCTCTTTAACCCTAGGTATATAAGCTCATTAAGAGAGCTTGGATGGCACTGTAGATGGCTCGGCCGATTCCTTTAAGATCCTCTCCTCCAAAGATAGCGAGAGAAGAAAAGAGAGACGAAGAGTGAAAGTGTGAAATCTTGTGTGTGATTCTGAGAGAAGTAAAGATCACGAACTCAAGCTTCACTGGAAGCTTGGTTCTAGTTGTGTTGACATCATCTTTCTTCTTGTACTTTGCTGTTTTTTGTTTAGTTTCTCGTTTTAGGGTTTGTTTTCGGTCTTGTTTGAGTTGTTGTAACTTGTACTTCTACGTTCTATCTACCTAGTGGATTGGGACGGATTTTTCCTCCTAAAATCCCGCAGAGTAGGGTTTTACCCGAACTGCGTCACCAAGTTTTGTTGTGTTGGCTTGAATCATTTTTCTTTTCACAAGATCACTCTAGATCTGTTGTATTTGTTGAAGATCGTTCATATCTAATTTTATCAATTTGGTGTCAGAGCTTTCTGGTTTTTTCAAAGGACGTTGAAACCCTAGTTTGTGTTCTTCAATTTGAAAAGCTTTGATTTTGTCTTTGCTTCCGCTCATGATCTTATTCTTCGATTCAAAAGGTGTTTTACAAGTTTTTTTGTGCTTTCTAAAACTCCTTCTGCCAAACCAAGGTTGAGAAAACTTTCAAGTGTTCTCAATCTTGATTCTGTTTTCCAAAACAAAAATCTAGTATCTAACATCTGGGATCTTGTTCTTGTGAACAAGGGACTATGTCGGAAAACACAGAGTCCGGATAAAGCCATTTGATGGCACTTCAGAGTTCTTGTGAACAAGGGACTATGTCGGAAAACACAGTCCGGATAAAGCCATTTGATGGCACTTCAGATCTTATTCTTCGATTCAAAAGGTGTTGTACAAAAAAATGAAAGCATGAAAGTGTTTAAGTCTAAAATTGGGAATAAAAATGATAGTCAGTCAGAAGCTCTCATGTTTAAAGGTAAAAAGAATTTCAAAAAGAAAATGATAGGAAGAAGCACTTTAATAAGGAGAAATCTAATAATAAGATCATAGAGATAAATCTAATAAAAAAATTCTTTTATTGTAGTAAACTGGGACATTTTATAGATGAATGTAGAAATAAAAAGAAGAATGAGTCAGAAAGTAAAGATAAAAATGCACATTCTGCTTCTATTTTTTAGTATGACTATCCTTGTGAACTTTTACTTTGCTCCTGCCTGTTGATGATGATAATAGCATGTGTTTAGATTTATCTTGTGACTATTATTGATGTAATGACCTGCTTATGTGTGACTCTATAAACCATGCTCATGATAATGGGTTCTTGGATTTTAGATTCAGGATGTACAATGCATGCTACCCCATATAAACATTTGTTTAAAAATCTGCATTTATATGATGGTGGTGATGTTATGCTAGGAGATAACTCTTCTTTAGCTGTGAAAGGCATAGGAAATATTCCTATGATTATGCATGATGGTAGAGTTAGAGTCTTACAAAATGTAAGATGGGGGCCTAAGCTTAGGAGAAATTTATTTTCTGAATCTGTCTTTGATGACCTAGGCTGCACTATACACACTAGCAATGGGGTTAGACAAGTCTGTAGAAATGGAGTTGTCTTGGTTAAAAGTATTAAAAGGGGTGGGTTATACCATGTAGTTACCTCACCTGAAGTATATGTAGCCAAAGATAAAAATATTATGACTTTAGAGCAAACTGTCCTATTACATAATAGACTAGGACATATTGGAAATAGGGGTTTACAAAGCCTTTATAAACAAGGTTTGCTAGACCAAGAACCTGCAACTATAACTTTCTATGAAAGTTGCATGATGGGTAAAAAATCTAAACACAGTTTCACTACCTCTAGTTATAAAGTTGATCACCCTTTAGAGTATGTTCACTTTGATCTCTAGGGACCTGCACAGATTGACATTGTAGGTGGAAAGAGATATTTTATCTCTTTCATAGATTATTTTTCCAGAAAAGTCTAGACATATCTTTTAAAAACTAAAGATGAGGCCTTTGAAGTTATTAAAAACTGGAAAGCCCTAGTTAAAAATCAAACTACTTATAAACTCAAATGTCTTAAAACAGACAATGGTCTTGAGTTTTGTAATAATGAGTTTAACTCATTCTGTAAAGTGGTTGGCATCAGGAGACATTTAATTGTCCCATGTACCCCACAACAAAATGGGAATGCTGAAAGAATGAATAAAACCTTACTTGAAAAAGCTAGGTGTATGTTAGTTAGTGCTGATTTAAAACCTACCCTATGGGGTGAAACAGTCACAACATCTGCTTACCTCATCAATATATCTCCCTCATCTGTTATAAACTTTAAAACTCCACAGGAGATGTGGACTTCTAGGAAACCCAACTTAACTTACGTTAGGCCCTTTGGATGCACTGCTTATGCACATATAGTGCAAGGCAAGCTGCAACCAAGAGCCATAAAGGGTGTTATGCTTGGTTATTCTGAAAATGTTAAAGGGTATAAAATACTCCTTATACAATCTGGAGGATATAAAGTGATCACTTCTAGAAATGTCACTTTTAATGAGAATGAATTCTATTTCAAGGCTAAACTAACTACCAATCCTGAGCTTACAGGTAATAAAGGTGAAGTGCCTATACACTTCTACACTCCTAGTGCAGCTCCACACAATCCTGAAGTGGAGTTTGACATTGGAGATTATTCTGTTGAAGGTTATGAGGAACCTAATGATAGCTTGGAGCATACTACCAGCTCACAAGCAAATAGTGGAGATCATCATTCTGAAATGAATGACAATACATCAACTGAGCATATGCAACCATTAAGGGAGGGTAATTCTGATCCTTTCTCTGTTAATAATAGTAATTATGATATGCATGCCCCTGTCTTAAATGATATGTCTGCTTTGAATAATATGTCTAATATGCATGCTTCATCTATCTCTAATGTTTCTGAAAATGTTAATAACTATCAGTTAACTAGGGATAGATTACCCAGAACTATTATACCTAATAGAAAGTATCATTCTGCTAATGTTGTTGAATATGCTCTTCTTACTGCTAATGTTGTGTCACATCCTTACACTCCTGAGACTTATGAACAAGCAATTAGTTGTCCTGATGCTAAGAAATGGTTGATTGCTATGCATGATGAAATTGCTTCTATGAATGCTAATAATAATTGGACTTTATGTGATAAGCCTGAGAAATCTAAGCTCGTACAGTGTAGATGGATATATAAAATAAAAGAAGGAACATAATTAGATGAACCAACCAAATTTAAAGCTAGATTAGTTGCCAAGGGTTTTACACAGAAAGAAGGACTTGATTATAATGATATCTTTGCTCATGTAGTTAAGTATAAAACTCTTAGACTTTTGCTTGCTATGGTTGTTGTCTATGACTGAGAATTAGAATAGATGGATGTTAAAACTGCCTTTTTGCATGGTGACTTAGTTGAAACTATATATATGTCTCAACCAAAAGGTTTCATTGATATAAATAAACCTAATGATGCATGCTTGCTTAAAAAATCTATTTATGGTCTAAAACAATCTCCACGACAGTGGAACTTGAAATTTGATGCATGTATGACCAAACTGGGATTTATTAGACGTGAATATGATACTTGTCTTTACTTTAAGAACATTAAAAAGCATGTTTCTTTGTATGTTTTGTTATATGTTGATGACATTTTGATTATTTATTCCTCTAAAGCTCTCATCACTGGTGTTAAACATGATTTTAAGAATAATTTTGATATGAAAGACCTAGGTAATGCTAAGAAAATATTAGGCATCACTATAATTAGAGATAGGCCTAATAAATCCATGTTGTTATCCCAAACTGACTATGTTCAAAAAGTGTTAGCTAAATTTCACATGGAAAATGCTAAGCCTGCACTTATTCCCTTAGGAGGGCACTTAGAATTATCTAAGAAAGACTGCCCTACTTCTCTTGAAAGTAAAGCAAAAATGACAAATGTACCTTATGATATTGTTGTTGGTTCCTTGATGTATGTTATGCTTTATACTAGACCAGATCTAGCCTTTGATATTAGTGTCTTGAGTAGATACATGTCAAACCTTGGTCTGTCACATTGGGATGCTATGAAGTATATGTTGAGATATTTGAATGGGACTAAGAATAAATGCCTAGTGTACAAAAAACATAGCTCTACTAATGAATTGTGTGGCTATGTTGACTCTGACTATGCTAGGAATAAAGATAATAGGAAATCTACCACTGCTCTGTTTTTTACTTGGGCAAGGAATTGTATTTCATGGAAATCACAACAACAGTATGTGGTTGCCTTATCTTCAACTGAGGTTGAATATATGGTTGCCACTGAGGCTGCCAAAGAAACCACTTGGCTAAAAGGTTTGTTTGAGGAAATAGAAAATAAGTCCTATGTACCTGTTATTAACATTGATAGTCAAAGTGCTCTTTATCTCTGCAAAGATCCCATGTATCATGAAAGAACTAAGCATATTGATGTTAGGTTTCATTATATTAGAAAGAAAGTGAAACATAAACAAATAATTGTGTAGAAGATCAAAGGTGACTTGAATCCTTCTGATTTTGGTACCAAAATTGTCACCGCTGATAAATTTGCTTATTGCAGGAATTTTCTGCATATCTATGATGTACACTGAGATATGCAGAGCCATGGATTGATGAAGGACATGAGAGCCACCAATCCACTACTGGAAGATAGAACTGTTGTGTCTATTGTTTAGGAGGGCATATTGTTATGTTAATTTAGGTTATGTACATAGAGTTACTACAACTTCTTTACTTGTACCATTCATACCCTTACACATATATATGAATGCTTATATGCATTGGTTGGTGATTTAGGACTTGTTGGATAACATACAAGGGCACTTAAGATGTTAAGTGATATCCTAATGTGATTCCAACATAACCTAAGTTACTCTAATGTGTATGGTGATCATGTATATTGTGTCATTATGGAAAACTTAATAAGTTTCAGCTATTATGTGTAAATATGTTATGGTCTCGTGCTTGCTGGTGTAATTCCTAGCTTGTTGGGCCTGTTCTCCTCTGGGTTTGACTTGATCCGTCTCTACTTGGATTAATGAAGGCACGTGACTCCTTCACGTGTTGTTTTCGTCTCCTCTTTAACCCTAGGTATATAAGCTCATTAAGAGAGCTTTGATGGCACTGTAGATGGCTCGGCCGATTCCTTTGAGATCCTCTCCTCCAAAGATAGCGAGAGAAGAAAAGAGAGATGAAGAGTGAAAGTGTGAGTTCTTGTGTGTGATTCTGAGAGAAGTAAAAATCACGAACTCAAGCTTCACTGGAAGCTTGGTTCTAGTTGCGTTGGCATCAACTTTTTTCTTATACTTTGTTGTTCTTGTTTAGTTTCTCGTTTTAGGGTTTGTTTTCGGTCTTGTTTGAGCTGTTGTAACTTGTACTTCTACGTTCTATCTACCTAGTGGATTGGCCGATTGGGACGGATTTTCCCTCCTGAAATCCCGTAGAGTAGGATTTTACCCGAACTGCGTCACCAAGTTTTGTTGTGTGTTGGCTTGAATCGTTTTTTCTTTCACAAGATCACTCTAGATCTGTTGTATTTGTTGAAGATCGTTCATATCTAGTTTTATCACGAACTTATAGGGGTGACTAGCCGAATGAGCTGAGCATTGTCATGTTCAAGTTCGGCTCGTTTATAAACAAGCGAGCCTAAATTTTATACATGATTTAAATTGTGTTCAGCCTAAATTTTATACATGATTTAAATTATGTTCATATTCAGCTCGTATAAAAAATGAACAAGTTCGAGCCGTTCCCAAGCCGAACCCGAGTAGTTCGGCTAAAAGCATGCTTCTATAGTGTTATTTTATATAACGAGTTGAGTTTTACCCAAACGAACGGAGCATTGACATGTTCAAGCTCGGATCGTTTATAAACGAGCCAAACCCGAACCGAGTTTAAATTTTATACGAATTTTAAAATGTGTTCATACTTGGTTCGTTTAGAAAATGAACGAGTTGGAGTAGGTTCTCTCATGATTCTGATTCATAAGTGACTACCATAAGTAACCACAATACAATACAATATATGTATAACGTACTAAAAGTAACCGATCATGTACACAATTTCGATTTGTTTAGGTTCTCAACAAACTCAAACTTGATTTCAAATGTAATAGCATAACTAAAATTTAACAAAAATCAACATATTTGTTCTACTAATTTATCTAAAGAAAAGGGTAAGAAAAGTTGTAAGTAGTAAGTGGTAACATGTAAATCGATGATTATACTAATTTATCTCAAATGATGCATGAATGTTAGTTGTAAAGGGTCTATGTCGTTATTAATACAGTATGTTAGATGGGTTTACTATATTTGTTATCAAATAGACAACTCGAAGTACTTGTTATAATGAAAAGAGGCTGCATATTAGTTGTAAAGGGTCTATGTCGATATCAATATAGTATGTTACATACTTAGATGGGTGGACTATATTTGTTATTGGATAGACAGCTCGCAATATTTTTTTAGAAGGAAAAGAGGTTAGACTGAATTGATTTTTAGATGTAGTTCATCCTTTTTTTGACGGATGAGAATTCATAAAGTTGGCGGAAAAGTTAATGTAAGATCGATGGTCGAGTGTTCCAATTAGGTCAAATAATCACCCACGTGATTAATTTTTCAGTGAACAAGTCTCATTTCGACTTCGGTGGAAAAAGCAACTTCCAATAGAGTGTCGAAAACGATCATCTTGGTCTTTCGTAGATAACTCCAAAAATCTTAAAGAGTTTTAATGTCATATGGCCATATTGTTGGATTTAAACTTCCATTTCAATCTCATATATATAAATTTTAGTGACATATTTTAGACCAATATGCAATGTATATGACTGTTCACTAGTGGTGAGCTGGAAATTTAAACCGTCGGTTTAGGTTTTCAAACCGCGGGTTTAGGTTTGGCCCAAGGCCAAGCCTAAACCTAGTATTGGAAAACCGACAAACCGCAAATTTGCCGGTTTAACTAAGGTTTATTTATAAAAAAAAATAAATGATAAAAGAAATGAAAACCGGCCTGAAGCAAAACCGTCGGTTTAGATTTTGTGGTTAAACCGTCGGAATAATTTTTTTTTTAAATAAAAAACAGAAAACCGACGGTTTAACCAACCAAACCGTCGGTTTTAAAGTTTTTTTTAAAAAAAAATTAAAGAACCTATTTACCATCAAATCCGGCGGTTCAAACCGGCAGTTTAGGTTTTTTATTTTCATAAACCTAAACCTAAACCTAAACCGTGAACCGGCTCAAACCTAAACCGGTCAAACCTAAACCGCCGGTTTGGCCAAACCGACGGTTAAGGAGAATGAATGAAAATGAAATTATTAGATCAATTTCATGCTCAAAAAGACCTCTAAACAAACATTGTTTTTAATTGATTCAGAATCATTTCGTTATCGAAAATAATTCCTAGCGATACCAAACGAGCCCTAAAAATTTACTCTATAACTATAATTGATATCATGACTATATTGTGGTACTGTGATCGTATGCACACTTATTACGTACTGTATTCCCTCTTATGCATGTTTAATAACGTACCTTAATGAAAGTGAATTTATACTTTTATTGTTTTTAATGTATACTTTATTTATATCTCATGTATTTCTATTGTCTTTAGTAATATAAAAATATAATGCCGTGTGAAAAAATGATTTATTTTAACCTTTTAACTGTTTTATTTATTTTACAAAATAAATTATTAACAATTAATTTAGAATATGCAACTTATATACACTCTAACAATAGCAATAATAGTTTTTACTTGATTAGTTGAAAAATAAAATAAATAAAATGCGGAGATAGCTCAGTTGGGAGAGCGTCAGACTGAAGATCTGAAGGTCATGTGTTCGTCACCGCAATTTTGATGGAAAAATTACTTTTTGTTTTATTGCTCAGCAAAATACCTGGTCTTTAAACTCGTAGATAAACTCAAGGGCTATATGGCCCAAACAAACATACCTCATAGATAGACTCAAGGGCCATATGGCCCAAACAAACATACAAAACCAAGCCCAATCACCGATGAAACATTTAAACCGGGTTGAAATTTATTTTTCATCCTCATGGTCTACCCTCACCAAACGGACCCTAAGTCAATCATTGATCAATTGCTAAACAAACATATTAATATATTATCACTAACGTCATGTCCTACATCCTCGAGTTGATCAGCGAGGGTCTTTAGGGATTGATAGTAGGCAACTACAGAACTGTCTACCTCAAGGTTGAAATTAGTAAAATTTGTTCTCAAGATCACCAACTCGGGTTGATTGGTTGTCATTAGACTTGAGGATCTTTGGACTCGGGCCGGATTTTTATGAAGTGGGTTGGACTCGGGTCGAGCCCAGACTTCGGGCTTTAAATATATTCCGTACCCGTTCGGAGCGGGCTTCGGGCCGGGCGGACGGACCCAAATTTTTAAATATTTTTTTAGAAAATACAAATTATACATATTAAATATAAAATAAATAAAATTATAACACATAATTCAAAGTAGTTCAAGGTCGTGAACATTTAAACCTTATCTTGAGGTAACGAATTTGATTCCGATATTCGCATATATATATATATATATATATATATATATATATATATATATATATATATATATATATATATGTTACATATTTAGCGGTTCAGACGGGCCTATGCCCTTGCCCATACCCACCAGACGGGCTTGACGGGCCGGACTTAGCTACCCGGACTGGCCTATTCTATGATGCATGGACACTTCTAGAGAGTGCCGTTTCCCGTGTCCTTCCGTGTCGGAAACACGGAAGCTTCTGGAAACTTCTCGGACACGGTCAAAATAGTGAGGACACGGTCAAGACACGTTTCCAACACCGGGAATGGTCCGGACACATCCAAATCATGATCATAAATGATGGTTCAATGTGGGATCAAAGAGGAATACAAAAGAGATGAACAAGACATCCATGACCACTACGTTTTGGTTTATTTTTTCGAATTCAGGATAAATAAGACATGCATGACTACTACCTCAATATCACTTAACGCAATCAATATTTTTTATTTATCAATACTTCTATAACTAATGATGCATTCATGTATCATTGGTTGTATCATATATGCATCTCTTCTTATCATATATAAATTTATCTTCGCAAGAACTTCAAAATAATATATTGTTTATATTTTTTCGCCGTGTCCCCGTTTCCTACGATTTTTATGATTGCCGCTTCCCCGTTTCTCGCCGTGTCCGTTTCCCGTATCCGTGCAACATAGGGCCTATCTTATGCGCCATACCCGCTCGTTTTTGTGGGCGGACGGACTTGCCCGCGTTTGCCCAGGTCTAATCGTCATAAAACATACCGTTAATACGCAATCATACTTCATGAGTCATTGACTCATGTTTGAGGATAGTCAAAAGCACATCATCATGAAACGTTGCACATGTACAAGACTGAACTATGACAACCGATTTAGACCAGAGAGGGTCAAACTGATCGGTAATGCTTGTCAATCCATCGATGTAATTTGCAACATATGAACAATATCTAAGAATAGTTCTGCCCATGAATAATATTGAACTTTGACAAGGTTGAGTGTGAGTGATTTGTGGTTTCGAATGTTCGAAATAGACTAACTATCATGTAGTGAATTGTGAATACAACTAATTTTGAGAACTGTCTAGGGTTCTTAAAATATACATGTTAGGGGTGAATCATGAAATAGTCCGGTAAAGAATCTTACTAGAGAGTTCACGTGTATATATATACTTAACCGGAAGATACATTGTAAAAGTGTATATAAATGATAATAAATTCTATTAAAAACGACTTAACATTACACACAAGAGATTAAAAATGCAACTTATAATATAGATACCTCGAATAAAATATTAAGTTAAAAATATAAAAAGAAATAACTATAGAATGGTTTAATTAAAATAGTACTACAATATTAATTATTTATAATAAGTGCATTTAATTTTTCCAAGAATAATGTTTAATTTATTCCAAACGATGTCAAGAAAATCAAAGCTTTCGAAGTCAGAGAAGTAATATGTATATCTATAAATTTGATTTATTCGATATAGACTTGACTGAAATATTATGTTTAATTTAATAATTTAGTTATTTTTGATGAGAATGGGTCATGAGTGGCCTAACCAATTTTATTAAAATCAAGAATATTACACATCATACTATCATAGCCGATAATGCAATTAATATATAAAGTTGTTAATTATTCAGGAGTTCTTGCTAACCAGTACGTCGGCCTGCTTGGCTGGCTAGGAGGAGACTTTGTAAACATGTGATCTACCGGCGCTTCATATTGGGATGGAAGTGTATTCCGCATCTGTCAGATTTTTTTTTTCTTTCCGGATAAAAGCGCATTTCTTATTCGTCCCAGATTTAGCATTGACATTATTGAGACGGATGCGCATTCCGAATGCGCCCCAATTTAGCCTTGACACAGTCGAAATACGCATCCGCCTTGTCTCGTTAACGGTATTTGTCCGCTCGATTAACATCACTCAATAAATTTATACATACACTTAAACAACTATCAAGTTTCTTTGGTTTTAGTTAAAATAACTTTACAAAACCTAAAATTTTAAAATTGAAACTAAAATTTAAAATTTGAAACCAGCATTAAACAACCTTAATTTATCCATTAATAACATGATTTAACGTTTTATTTATAAAACAATATAAAATCATCATTTGAAAATTTTAAATTAAAATTTAAACCCTACTTCCAAAAAAGCAAATTTGTGGACCGGGGAAATGAAATATATAAAAAAATTATTATTATTATTATTATTATTATTATTATTATTATTATTATTATTATTATTGTTATTATTATTATTATTATTATTATTATATAATATATATTTTTCTTCTATATACATTAAATAAATTATTTTATATTTATATGTCAAGTTTTAATTAAAAGTAGATACAGTAAGCTAGTTCTAGACTTCTACTCAAATTGTATTTGTGCGTCACTCGACTCGATTTACTAGTTGTTAACGAAAGTCGCAAACTAATGGCCAATATTTACATAAAAACTGTGCCGACACCAGCCACGGATGCCCAATATTTACATAAAAACTGTGTTGGCAACGTATATAGCGCAAGGGGATTGGATATGGAAAATTTTCGTTATCGGATGGCGGTTGCACTCCTTGAAAGCGTAATACGAGTTTCTTCGTCCGTCGTTATGTCAAATGTCATGTATATATAACTTTACGTTGTATAAATACATGGATATTAAGCTAGTCTATAAATAGGATCATGTTAGTTCGATCATGATCAAACGGTTTTGCCGATCTATATATTATACTAAAGTAGAGGTAATAAAAGCTAACGTGTCGCGTCCACGCTCGTATTACCTACTTGTCACGTTGAGGATTAAAGTCACTGATTTCTTTTTTCTTTCTTAAAAAAAAAAATTATTATTCAAATTATATTTTACTTTTATTGTGATCTCATTCTTTTTTTGATATAAATAAATAAATTAGAATAGATTATAATTACGCTATAACTACAACTTTTATTTAAATTAGATATTACGTCTACATTTTATATATGTCTCGAATATAATAAAAAAAATAATTCCAAATTTTTTTGAAAATAATATGATAAATTATTTATATTAAATGAACCCATACGATGTACTAATTATTTATACAACTTTATCATTTCACATAGAATAGATTTTTTTATAAATGATGAATTTGTTCTTTATTGTGAGGAGATTAGTTTCTCATAATCACATCCACATTTAAGGTTGGTCACAATTTGGCGGGACTTAGGATTTGTGGCTAATAAAGTTTCCGTGTTTCGGTGCCATGTCGTCGATGCAACATTTTGTTTTCCTTCTTTTATCCACACAAAAATAACAAAATTTTAAATTTTCATGAAAATATCAAATATGATGATATTTTTTATTTTATTTTGGATGAATTCTTAATTTTTGATATTTTAGACTGTTTAAGGGCCCAAATGATGTTTTGTTTTAGAATTTCTTAAAATGTACTTTTTAAAGAATTATAAGTCAAGGAGAACGGAAAAAAAGATCATTTACAAGTTATTATATATTAATATTCATTTTATTGCACATGTTATTCGAGAGGCAGGTGTGTTCCTCTTTCTTATTTCATTATGCTTTTTTTAAAATTAGGTTTCTCATTATTTTACTTCATTGTTTTTATATTTTTTGTGCCTTTTTAATTTATTTTCCTTCTTTTGATTTCTTTTTATTTTTTTTTGTTGGTGCAAACACATGATGTTAATATTTTTTCTCAATATTTAACGGACCAAACAAATTCCGTGTTAAAGTCCAATACATACGGACCGTAAAGTGAGGGTCATGTGTGTATGAACGTACATGCACGTAAGACCCAACCCAAACATATAAACCAATCAAGACTACATCTTAAAATCAATTGACAATACGAGTGAGTGATAATTCACTGACCTTATATACTAGACTCAAAATGTGACCACTTTAGATAGATGCATGGACTTATTATCTACACCAACGGAAATTTCCGTTTTATTATTTTCTAATATGTATTAAAAACAAATATATCTTATCAATATATATTTATCCATTTTAAAGCAACAATGTACGATCCGTATACGTATATTAAATGTTTATCTTATATCATAAATCACAATCTGGTCCCCTCTTCTTTCTATTTTGGCACTTATATTTATATATTTTTTTTACATTATATATATAGGTAAACGTATAACACAATATTTAGACGGTTAATATATGTATGTAATGATCAAAAGTTTAAATCACGACGGTAAAAACCTTTTTACAGTACATTGGTATAAACAAATTATATTTATAATTGAACGGATTAAAACAAGTAAATTTTTTTTAAATCAAATTATATTTTAATACATTTAAAAATATCACGTTATATTTTCTAGTTACATCGAGTTCGAAAGTATGCGGGCAACAAATTGTGCCGCTAATCCTTTCTGAATAGCAAATTCGATTCTCGTAAACACTACATCTGAATACCTAGTGACACAATATTATCATGTAAGACCCGTTGCACCCCTCTTGAGAATCTCGACGGCATCGGACGCAAGAAAACCAAACGTATCAAAAGCGAACGGAAGACACATACTGGTTTTCAATGCAATCCCTTTCATGCTTAACCACCTTCGTAGAGGCCACGTTGAGGGCCGTCTTACCCACCACAAAAGGCCCGTTACCCAAACCAACCAAGGAGAGACTCCCTTCAAATCAATACAAGCATGTTTTTCACCCACCCATCCAAACACTAACACATCTGCCGGCCTCAACGTAGACCTTTCTTCACGTGGATTAGTCAAGAAGGCACATGCGCCTCTTTCTTAGCTGAAACCTCTGCCCTCTTAAACACGTCACATAAAATATCATGAACCAAATCGTGCCTATATTTGAAGCCGGGTAATTTTGTACAATGAAAGCATGCTCCCCAAAAGCATCCAAAAACCTCCGAAAATTAGGCATAGGACAAACCGCATTAGACGGGAACAAAGGAATCATAACACGATACTTGAGGATCGTGCAATACTCAACAGGAGACATATACTGTCCAAGTCCATCAATAGGTATGGCAAAAAGGAAATCTTGTATATGCGATGCCTGTAGACACTTAAAAACCGTTTTTTGTCTAAGGGTCAAAGCAAAAGCTACTTCCATCGCCTATACTGTCTTACCAAAAAGAGCACTCGCCAAAACATGTTGGGCTTTAGGGGACGGTGGTCTTGACAGTTACCCAGAAAGAACGAAACTAGGAATAGAAGCTTGAAGATTGCCCAATGATCCAAAAATCTCGAAGACCATATCAACAACTCCAGTGTCCCGCAAAATATGGTCTTGAAGGGTCCAAGACTGAGCTCTAGAGGCCACATAAGCAAAATAAGAAGTCTCCCTAATTGAGTATAAACAATGCCTCCAAACTGAATATGCAAAGAAGCAAGTCGCCACTGAAGATCGCCAAAAAAAGGACCCCACAAACCACAATATCCTCAACTGATCCACGGAGTCCACAATAAATAAAAAATCAATTAGACCCTCCCCATGTTCCGGTAGACAAGTCCTCAAGCTAAACAACATCTTAGCAACACCTATACAAGAACGAAGCAAAAGAAGCTCACTTTTGCGGGTCCCTGAACTGCGGAAGAAGGTGCATCAACTCACCGCCTTAACAACTATTTTCATGACTGGCTCTCTAATAAAACCATCATCTCTACTCACATCCTCAACCAACAACTTAACACCAAGTACCGGCCTTGCAATGCCATGAGGGAATAATCCTTCTCTAAGCTTTGATCCATCACATGAAGGCCAAAAGAGCTCAGTCTTGCAAACATTTAACTCGAGGCCAAAACTCGGACCAACCTCTTGAATGATATCAAGCACTCTAGCCACTTCCTCTGACCGGACAATAATAGTACCATCATCAAGATACCAAACATGCAAAAGAGGCTTGCAATTGTCTCTAATCCTATGAAGAAGTGGGTGCAAGACAAGGGAAAAAGAAGCGGTCTCAAAGGGTCTCCTTGTTGCACACCGGTGGCCGACCAAATAAAATCATCACCAACATACAGTTGGACAACCTGACTATACAAGAAATTAACCCATAAAGAGATAGGAAACATTTCTTTAACTTTCCTAAGCAAAACAGTTCTATTAACTAGGTTGAAGACATTAGAAAAATCCAATGTCAACATAGCTAGAGAACCATCATACTCAAAGTGACGCTCGCTCAAAACCTTGTTAACATTATGTAGAATAGCCTCTGTACCACTTGGGATACTGACTCCAAACTAAAAATCTTCAAGATATTCCCTCATATCTTTACTTACTCCCTTCATGGCTACTTTGGACACCAACCGTCTCTATATAGTAACCACTACAATGGGATGAACCCCTTGTTACGCTTTGACAGCGGTGTAAGAGGCTCCAAAGCAACAAACTCAGCCAAACTCAACAGACACTTACCTCCCAAAATCACAAATTAACCACCGATGAATGCGCTATGAAAAGACCCGTGGAAACCGCATATCGATCCCTCACCACACATAACATCTAAAAGGTGTTGTGCTCTCAAACCATCTCTACCACAAGAGGTACATTTGGGAAAAGACTTGATGCAACTAAAGATCAACTCAACATCAACAACGAGAGGTGGTTCATGAAATGTAGTACAAGGCTTTGAAGGAGAAGGTTTGAAGGGGTGTTTAGCCTCCAATGCCTTCAAAGTCTCATCACTATAAGGAGCTACTTTAGAGGAGCACAAAACTTTAAGATCACCCATAGAATGCCCATCCGAAGAAGACACTGCTTGATATTAGTGTTCTTTCTCCAAACCATCTTCATTCCTAGAGTCACCGTCAACCCTAACAACATGCCTATGCTCTAAACAACCTAGCAATGCATGCACAGGCTTGAAAACACCATCAACCTCTCCCCAAGTAGACATGGTATGCAAAATATACATTTGAACAAATTAAAAAAAATTAATATGAAAAAATCAATTGCATAACAAATTTTAATCTATTGAATTGTAAAATATTAAACATTTTTTAAAAATGACTTTAAAAAGATAAGATTCGTGCACAATATACATTTGAACACTATTACAATATAAATAGGAGTCACTTTAGACCTATAAGTCTTTGCTCAACAATCTACAAAATAATTGCTAAAATTTTAACAAAAAGAATGGAATCCATCATGTCTAAACTCATCCATCCTCTTCAAGGAGCTTTTGTGGCTAATAGATCTATTCATGACAATATCCTTATTGCTCGTGAAATTTTTCACTCCTTTCGCTCAAAAAAGAGTAAAGAAGGATGGGCAGCCATCAAACTTGATATGGAAAAAGCTTATGACCAAGTTAATTGGGAATTCATCATTCTTATCCTTAAAAAGTTTGGGTTCAATGATAAATTCGTTGGATGGATTAAGGAGTGTATCTCTACAGTGTCTTTCTCTGTCCTCGTAAATAATGGACCAACAGAGCAATTCTTTCCCGATAAAGGACTACGACAAGGCGACCCCTTATCCCCCTATCTTTTTATTTTGGGTGCGGAAATTCTTTCACAAATGCTCCAAGACGATTGTAACAATTACGATAACCATATTGGCTTATCTGTTTGTAGACAAGCTACACCTATCCCCTTCTTATCCTTTGCTGATGATATGATCATTTTTGCTAAAGCAAATGTTGCCTCTTGTCTAAGGGTAAAGCAAATACTGGAGATGTACTGCTCTATTTCTGGTCAAAAAATTAACTTTCAGAAATCGGCTTTCCAAACAACAAGAATCACTAGCGATAATAATATTAACCAATTAAAAAATGCTCTAAATATGTGCCACACCACATCCCTTGACAAATATCTTGGATGTCCAATCATAAATGGAAGAGTGACAAAAGAAACTTTTGGTGAAACTAACCTTAGAGCTAAACAACAACTCCTAAAATGGAAAGCAAACTCCCTTTCACAAGAAGGTAGGAACACACTCATAAAACACAACCTTGCAACTAAACCTACATTTACCATGCAAAGCTTTATGCTCCCAAGCCATAACTTGGAAGAGTTGGACAAAACTTACAAAAAATTCTTTTGGAATAAATGAGACCAACACAGACCTATTATTAGTTGGGACACAATTTGTAAATCAAAAAAGAATGGTGGCCTTGGGATAAGAAAATCTGTAATTTCAAACAAAGCGCTACAAATGAAACTCTTGTGGAAAATTCTAGCAGAACCAAACAATATATGGGTTAAAATTATAAATGAGAAATACTTAAAAAAAAAGAAGAACATTCTCCATTACCATTTGAATGGTGGAGCTTCGTGGCAATGGAACAACCTTATGAAACTTAAAACCGAGTTCAAAAAAGGTATCATCTGGCAGATCGGAAACGGAAAAACCATCAACTTTTGGCACGATAGTTGAGTAACAACGATACCTTTAATAAATATTGTCCAAATTACCAACCAAATTGATACAAGCACTAAAGTTAGTCACTTCATAAATAACTCTAGAGAGTGGGATAACAACAAAATTGATAATGAGCTTCAAAATTTCATAAATCCGGATATTTTGAGAAAGATAAAGGAAACAATCATCCCGAAAATTGAGATCCAAGATAGTCTATTTTGGAGATGTAGTGCAAATGGATGGTTTTCTACAAAATCGACTTATGACATGATTGAAGAGGAATCAAATATCCAACCAAACCATTTTTGTGAATGGATTTGGAAATTGGATACCCAACCCAAAATTAAAAACTTTATTTGGAAAATTTCCGTTAATGGACTTCCGACAAAAGCAAAACTTGACGAAAGAAAAACTACCGTAACAAGGCATTGTGAACTTTGCAACCATCAGCTTAAGGACCTACTTCACCTGTTCTTTGAATGACATCGCACTAAACAAATTATCGTCAAAATTGATAGAACAATCTTAACCGAACTTAACAAAATTAACCTCCAAAATAAAAAAGCTCATGTCATCCTACAAGAAATTAAAAACAAAATAGGAACAAAGAAATTTACGTGTCTTGCAACTACATCGTGGAGTTTATGGTTGTTCAGAAACAAAGTTATATTTAGTATTGAACCTATGAGCCCTGATAATAAAGTTATTACTTTCATTAAAAACCAAATACATAACTGGAAAAATAACATAACTGATGAGGACGATTACAACATAAAACAACAACCAAAAAGTTATATCTCAAGCAAACGGAAAAAATACAATATTAAATGGGAAAAACCAAAACCCAGCTTCTTTAAACTTAACTTTGATGGATCAAAACTCGATTCGGGAATCACATCTATTGGATATGTTATTCGGAACCACAATGGCGATATTGTTAGCCTCGACACAAAAAAAAAAACTT
The DNA here is from genome assembly GCA_002319775.1 of Fagopyrum tataricum. Taxonomy (NCBI): domain Eukaryota; kingdom Viridiplantae; phylum Streptophyta; class Magnoliopsida; order Caryophyllales; family Polygonaceae; genus Fagopyrum; species Fagopyrum tataricum. Next base: position 32,684,973 of record CM008286.1, read on the forward strand.
CAACTCGGTCATAAAAGCCGAAGCATTTGCCCTCAAAACTGGGTTACAAGAGGCAATCAGACTACAAATTAAAAATATCGAAATCGAAGGTGATAACTTGTGTGTAATCAAGGCACTCCAAGGTTTGTGGAGTTGTTCGTTGGAGGTCGCGATGATTATATCCGACTCCACACTGGATCTTCGCTTCTTTGACGAGATCCGTGTTAGGCATATTTTCAGAGAGACTAACTGTGTTGCTGACCGATTGACCCATTTGGGAATCTCGACCCCCAACACCAATTTTTCTGAAGATCCCGAACTTCGTGTTCTCATCCGCAAAGATGCTTTAGGTTGGACTACTTCTATGAGGTAGACCAATCTAACAGCTTTCCATTATCAATATATATATATATATATATATATATATATATATATATATATATATATATATATATATATAAAAATAGGAGTTGGTTTAAGTAATAAGTTTTGCTAAAGTGCGAGTAATTTGGGTTGTTGATTCACTTGATTCATTACTCTACATTTATCCACGTCATTTAATGATTTAAGAGAGGTGCAATTTTTAGAGGGTACGAGGATAATTTTGTCCTTTGAAAAAATTATTTACAAAATAGGACGCTATGACATTTTCATGAGAAAATTGTAACATTTATTATCTCAGCTTATAATTTTAGTACAATTCGTTAAAAAAATTTATATTATCAATTATGATATTTTTGTGATTAGTTTTTATTCGTTATTTTTGTATTGCATTGTTTACTTGTACATGTTTGAAATAATAAAACACAATGTACTTACAGAACACAATGTTTTATTATTTTTTTTAAAAAATTATATTATTAGTACATGCATTATTTCAAACTTATGATAAAAAAATATATGAACTATTAGTACAATATATAATGTGAACTAAAAGATTTTTTTTTGAATAAAATCTACAAAAATTTGAGCGGAAAAGTGCCCATTAGAAAAAAGAAGAAGAAAGGTGAAATAAATTGAAGAAAAAAGTTCAATTTTTTTATATCATTAGTTTAAAATTGAATGAACCATTAGAAATATATAATTTAAACTAACAAAAAAAATCGAAGAAAATGAACAAAAATTTTGAATGGACAAAAAATACTCGGAAAAAAAATGACACATACCACACGGTCCACACGGAGTGTTTCGTAATGCCACACTCAAAAACTCCGTATCCGAACCGAACCGATATAAATAAAAAATAATAGCCTCTAATAAAAACTGTAATTCGAAATGACAATAAAGATTCTAAAATAAAGGGTATCAATGTAATTACGCTATATTATCAAAACAAAACAAAAAAATAAATAATTACGCTACGCCGGCTAATAAAATAGCGTTATTGATCCCCACTCCTGGGTGAGAAGCTCGAACCCCCATCTGGATTTAGGCAATCCGACATCATTTCGATATCCCCGCGACAACCGCCAGCCAAATCCTTCTTCTAAATTCTCGCTTCCAATTTCTTCCGGCACATGCCGATCTTCTCGTGATCATGTCGATTGAACTCAACGGCCTGACCATGAGAGGAGGAGGCGGACGACGACCGAAACCCGATGCTCTCAACCCGATTGTAACCTCCGGCGCCGGTTTTACGCCGCCGCAGGCTGAACCATTAAGTCCCGGAGCGCGTGTATTTCACGAGGCGAGGATGAGCTGCTACATCATCGCGGCGATTGGAGTCAACACGCCATTTGATGTTGATGTCATTAAGCAAGGCCTCAGCGAGACTTTGATCAAGCATCCTCGTTTCTCCAGCAACTTTGTGAGTCAATATTTTATTCTATTTTTATTTTTTTTTGTAAATCATCGATATCGAGTTGGTAAATCGTCATCTATATTTAGGCTAGGCTAATAATACAAGGAAAACATTTCGATTTTTATTTCTGTATTTCGAGTGCTGGTTTGAACAAGCTATTTTTCTGGAAGAGATGATTTATCATGGTGAATTCTTTCGTTGGTGATGAATGACATTTTTTTTTTAATCTGAAACAATTTTGAGTTAAATTTAGTCTGAACAGTGTAGCAAGATATCACTCATCAGTATTTTGTTTGTTTTTAGGCTGATTTCTTTAGGTGCTGCACAGTTGTCTGTATCTTGTTGCTTGATCTGTGTTGTTCACTAATTGTAATCTTTAATCCATCCATGATCCAACTTTTGTGCTGTTGTAACGAATGAAAGCCATGTTAGACCAGCAGAAAAGTAGAGTTTTTTTAGTGCATGGAAGTAGTTTTGAGATGAGATAAGACATGGATTACCACTAGAGTACAACGTCCAACCTCTGCTGGGCCTGGTCTATAATGGGGAGCAATTTCAACTGTCAACACCATTGAATAATAGTTTCTGGAATTAGGTGCAACCATTAGTCTGTGTAAGATTATAAATCTCAATTTCAGGTGCAGTTTAAATTCAGGACTCGTTCCATATTGCTTATTGGTTAGATTTCTGTGGGGTTTTATGTTTTTACAAAGCTAAGAGGTGTCATCTAGACTTTTTATGAAGATTAACTTCTTGTGGAGCTTAGAGAAAAATGTTTTATATATTTTACAAAACTCTACCAAAACAACTCCCCTACAGGATGATACTCTTCATATCTACTCTGGAATTACCCGACACTCGGTATTTGATCATTATGACCATTTGTCTGTTGGTTAAAAAAATAAAGAGACTTGTGGACCAGTTTTATTTATTAGACCAAGAAGTTGGTCAGTTCAGGGTTGCTTGGAAATGAGCATTTAAATGTCGGCTCCTTATGTAGATAAGAAATTTGTGCCAGACTAACTTTTATGGCAAAAAATATCATTTAGTTACTTGAGCTCCGTTTGTCTCAAGATGTTGATTTGCATTGTTTGTTTTCAAGGTGGTTGATGTAAAGAAATGTGGGGAAAAAACCTGGGTCCGGACCCATGTGAACCCGGATGACCACGTTGTTGTACCCGATTTGAACGAAAATATTGACTCTCCAGATCAGTTTGTAGAGGACTATATATCAAATCTAACAACAATTCCAATGGACATGTCGAAGCCTCTATGGGAACTTCATCTTCTCAACATTAGGACATCAGATGCTGAAGCTATTGGTGTGTTCAAAATTCATCACTCACTTGGAGATGGCATTTCTCTCATTTCTCTTCTCCTTGCTTGTACTCGAAAGACTTCCGATCCCCACTCGTTGCCATCTGTTCCTACGAAAAAAGAAGTGGCCGCTTCAACTCATCAGAATGCTATTTCAAGATACTTGTTTGCAATATGTTTTATCTGTAAGGTGTTGTGGAATACTCTTGTAGACATCACACTCTTCTTGGCCACTGCTTTGTTTCTGAAAGACGTGGAGACTCCTGTTAAAGGTGGTCCAGGGACTGAAAAGAAACCTAAACGAATTGTTCATCAGATTCTCAGTCTTGATGACATCAAGCTAATCAAGAAACAAATGAATGTGGTATGTAATTCTTGCATTTTGACTGAAGTTTCCTCGCATTTGTAAAGGTCTTGTTTAATTAGTTTGATCATGATTGTTGTAACTCTTGTAGGTTTAATATGTGTGTTTTGAATTCTTTCAGACTATAAATGATGTTGTATTAGGGATAACACAAGCCGGTCTTTCTCGATATCTCAACAGAGGATATGGTTTGTTCCATCATTCTTAAGCCTCTGACTCCTAAACCTTAATCTGCTCAATGAATATCTTATCAAGAGACTCATAGATCCTGGTTTCATATCATAGGTAAACTTAGCAACTTGCATGAAGCGGAAGATACAAAGGATAATCTGCCTAAAAATATTCGCCTTAGAGCTACGGTTTTGGTGAATGTAAGACCAAGCGGCGGTATTAAGGTAAAATTTGTTAATCTCTCATTGGTTATGTTATGTAACATGTAGATAACATTGGTCATTAGACAGGAATTAGCAAGCTTGATGGAGAAAGGTTCAAAATGTCCATGGGGTAACTCAATTGCATATGTGATCCTCCCCTTCAAAATAGGCTTGAACGACGAACCTTTGGATTATATTCGTGAAGCTAAGGCTACTGCTGATAAAAAGAAGCAGTCACTTGAAGCAAATTGCACTTATGCAAGTGGTAAGCTCATACTCCACTTGCTTGGCGAAAAGGTAAGATTGTTCTTCAGTTTCTTTCCATCTAGTCTGTTTAAAGAAGATTTTAAAAATCAAGATAAGGACATGCTAAAATTAGGTTCTAAATGAATTTATGTTCAGGCGGTTGCTGCCCTATCATACAGACTCGTCCATCAGACGACAATGTCCTTCTCGAACGTAGTTGGTCCTGTAGAAGAAATAAGCTTTTATGGTCACCCAATAGCTTACATTGCCCCAACCGTGTACGGCCACCCTCAGGTATATAAATGTTTGCTTCCTTCATATCTGCAAAGAAACAGAAAGTGAATTTGTAATATTTGCAGGCATTGACAATACATTATCAGAGCCATGTAGACAAGATGGTTCTTGTTGTAGCAGTCGACGAAGATGTGATACCCGATCCTCGTGTGTTCTGTGATGATGTTGCTCAATCACTTAGCTTAATCAAGGCTTCTCTCATAAAAAATGGTAATTAAAATGTATATTGCAAACTTGTACAAAATTGTGCACCTGAATGAACCAAAATACACCCTTGTATTTGCAAAAGATAAATAATTTATCAATTGTTGTACATTGGCCTTCAACTCTTAGCTTTTGTTTTTGAATTGCATGAAGATGCCTTAGCCATACGTCCTTGTCCTGCAAAAGAGTTGAAATTAGCTGTATTCTTATGCATGTATAATGCATTTCTGGTCCTGCATTCATATTCCTTGTTTGTTTTTGCTCTTTCATTTTACACCAGATGGCTGCTTTTACAATTATAAAATAAATAAAAGCGGGGATAGCTCAGTTGGGAGAGTGTCAGACTGAAGATCTGAAGGTCACGTGTTCGATCCACGTTCACCGCAATTTATTTTTTTCTTTTAAGTAACGAAAAGAACCAACGCAGTCATGGGCCGGCCCAATTAGAGCACCACAGCAAATTCATATTCGGGGTTACGAGATTTTTCATTAGGAGAAGCTCTTTGAGTTTTAATAGATTTTATTTATTTTTTTAAACTCCATCAAAATCTATCCAATAAACTATACAAAATATGTTAAAAGTCTTTTGAGTAGTTATCTAAGTAATTTATTGGAAAGATTTGTGATATTTAGAAACCTAAACGAGGTTTATTAAGAGAAGATTTAAGGTAGACTTAGAAAATTTACCAAAAGAAGTAATACTTTTCTATAATTATAAGATATGTAAGAAGGAGTAGAGGTGGGAAAAAAAGTGAAAGCTTCATAAAAAAATGTTATAAGCTATTGAAAAAGTTATCAAAAAGCTTATATAAAGCCTTTAAAAACTCTAAGCCCCTCATAAAACTTATTATATCAAACATCACAAACTTTCAAAATATACGAAGTTCACCAACAAGTCCTAAACCCGTTTGACCTACAAAGTAGTTTTTTTAAACCCTTCTTACCCAAGTGAACATTTTTTTTTATATAGTAAGAAGAAATAATTTTTTTGATGGGTGACCTCTCGTAAAAGGTAATACAATAGTCCTTAAGTTAACTTTTATATAATTCCATCTCAGCAATACTTAAACAAAAAGAAGTTGGTTTACATAAAGCCCTTGAATTTAGGTGAAGGGAATCTAGTTGAAATGCAAAGAGTGATTGATGACATCCCAGAAACAAAGATGTACTTGTTTGTGTATGTGACAATTGACAAGAAAGGATTGCTAAAGAGACAAAACCCTAAGCCACAAATTGGTCCCCTAATGGTAAAGGTTCTTTACTATTGCATGCAAGTTGGCAAGTGTAACGTACTTATCTTGACAGTGCAGATCATCTCTCTCATTTTCATGTGTCGTGCCACATATATGACTATAACTCTTTAAGTTTGTGTATGTGGAGGGGAATATAAAAGAACACGGTTTGGTCCCCTCTGTGGTCTTTCCATTTGAATATTCTACAGCTGGGGAGAGCGGTATGCCTTGCTATTATTGGACTCTTCTCATTCCCACATCATATATTGACATCTGTTATATATAGGGTTACCTCTACGAACCCTAATCACTTTGTGTGTTTCGTACATACCTACTCTACTTCTTACCTCATCTACCAACAAAATACAAAACAATACTTCTAAGGTTTTGTTTTAATAGATCACTAAAAATACCTTCGACCAAATATAATTTTAAAATAAACTGAACGCGTTTGGTAGGACGAAATTATTCCGGAAATTATAATCTGTACAAAAATCATTATAATCTCCCAAGATTATAATCCTCAATAATCTTGATAATCTCCTTGTACCGAACACGATAATGTTATAGGATTGGGGTATACAATGTATATTGATTAACAATGTGTTGTACTAAGTAATCGATACGTAGATGTAAATTTTAACACATATTTGAAAAATACTAAAAACTGAAGTTCGCCATTCAACGATTCATCTTGGCTATTTATGCCGACCCTTTACTCTTGAAATTATATATATTTTCAAAAATATTCTATTTATTTTTGTTATTTTACGAAAAAATCTACCTACAACTAAGAGATTATACGGTTAAGTACTAAATATAAATTTACTATTTCCGTACTTATGTGTGCGTATTCATAATATTTAAAATATAAATAAATGTTAAAATACAATTTTGAACAATATGTATTGCCAAATAGACCATTTTTTTGATTGGATTTTGGAAGATCTTTTATATATGAAGCATAATGAAATACAAAAATTGGAGGAGTCAATAATTGGTTATATGGACACATGGAAGGGAGAAGAATACAAAACTTGTATGAAATCACTTGTTTCTTTCAACGTTAATGAATTGTGTGGTGTATTAGCAACGTTATTACTTTCGTTGATGTTGCCGTAATGGAATTTGCAGCTCACGAGACAGTGACTATTGATGAAGCTGTAAAAAGGGCTTCCAGATGCAACAAAATAAGCCATCATCACATCATAAGAACTTCCTCTAAGAGTATTACACTTGTCCAATTTCAAAAATTTGTATGCCAACGACCAAATTCAAACCATATTCCAAAATTTGAGGGTTTTATTTGTCGTATGTAATTGGTGGATCAAAATGTTTCAAAGTGCAAATGGTGATGATCATCACTCGGTTGACTTAGTGGCGTTTCAAATCACTTGGAAGCTCACAATTAAGAGAGGATTGTATGCTTTGCATAATTGCATTGTGTGTACTTGTGGAGAGCCAACTCTTAGAGTGATCAAGGCATATGGCTCCCAAGGCATGGATCGATAATGTTTCTTTACTATCGCGATGTTGTGGATCCGGATATGATACCGGTCATTAGAAACGGGACAATTTTAATCCCGGACCCGATACAAAAGGATAAAGTACCCCCTCGATGACAGGACAACGAGATTCTTCGGGTTCGAAACTGAATCTACAAGGTGTGAGATTCAATGAATATCGACAAAATTGATTCAAGTGGGAAGCTTTGTTGGAAGGATGGTTCAAAGTTAACTTGTATACGGAAGTATGAATGTGTTATTAATTTGGGGTTTTATGCGATACACATGGTCATATATTTTATGATGTATCTTACAAGTTTTATTACTATTTTATGGGCGTGGACACAAATGTTAATATAATTGAGTCTTATCGTATACTTTTTGTATAATCACACACTTCGTTGAGCTCGTGCATCATATGGGTTCATGTGTATCAACCCGTTCGCTATGTAGAAAACTTAGTGTGGTCCCCCAACCTATAAATTATCCGTTTGTTGGATTAGTTTTCATGGGTCTAGAGTCCTATAAGTACTAAATAATATCTTTTGGCAACAAAACATGTCATTAATTGTTCACTTGAAAAGAAATATTTTTGAGAAGATAAGTAGGAGCACATACAATCTATATTAGGGTTTGATTGAGATCTACTAGTTTATCAAAGTTGAAGCTGAAATTAAAGTTTATTGATAATTGAAGTTTATTAAATAGCTGACATTATGCAGTTGATTGGACAATTTTTTTTTTGATAAATTTGATATGTGTTTAAAAAAACGAAACTTAATTAAAATCGATGTAAGTATAAAATTATTTTTTTAATAATTTTATATTTAAATATAAATTTTATAGAATTATATTTATAATATATCATTCTATACGTATTTTTACGTTTTTCTATGTAGTGCCCCCATAAAATTTCCCTAGGTGAATTACGAGAACCTTCGTAAACCTAAACACCAACTTATATTTTTTTCTATGAACTTCATAAATTAGACCTGTATGATATGAATTGAAGTTCCTCTTTATGTTGAACCGATAATATATATTGACGTCATTATCGAACAATGGAAAAGGAACATGAAGAATAACCATAAAGGAAAAATGAAGGAATAGTTTATGAAATATATATGTTTGGGACCCAAATGAGTTGAATTCCCATTCTAATTCGTCTCATCGTCTATGCTGCTATACACTACTTCCCCAGCTGGTTTCCCTCTTTTCCTTTCTCTTACGCGTTTCAATGAACATATATTTTCCGTTATCCGTTGAGATTTTTCACTAATTTAGTATCCGTGTCTATATTCGTTGAAAATGTTAAACAATTAAAGATCATATTGTCTTAAAACATAATATTAATGTGACATCCCGAATTATGTGAACTCAGAGCGTTACTAACTAGGACCTCACAGTGAGTCTCGGCCCTAGGTAGACGTCAATTACGTTGGATTTTACAACAAGATACAAATATTTTCAAAAAAATACATATTTAAACTCGACAGACTCTGGACTCGTACGTCAGCAACTGAGAACTGAATAAACTCTACTGTAATAATAAATAAATGAAAATTAATTATGTAAACCCAACGCCCACAACTTCTAGTACGGAAACTCAGCTGTCCACTCCACTCCCAATTTCTCGGTAGAGATCTATCATACAAAAATCTAACAACACGGTAAAATCGTTAGCTACAATTCTAATACTAAGGTCACTAAGGCACATACACACATCCAGGGTTGCACTGAGTCTTGTCGCTGCAAGATTTTGAGTTTGGCTTTTGTCCAGGTTTTGTTTTCTCTGAAATTTCTTTTGGCTGGTTTACAATTTTCTTTTCCTGAGATCTAACGGTTGTGTTTGCCCTTGCCTTGCCCTAGCATTCTGGTTTTCATTTTCTTTTGGCTTTTACCCTTGCCTTGCCCTTGTCCTTGCCTTGCCTCTTGTGATTCTGTTTGACCGTCTTCCTCTGAGATTTGCTTTCAGTCTTCTTGATGATTTCAGTCATGTCATCTTCCCCTCAGATCTAGCGGTTGTAGTTTTCGATTTCAGTCTGTTCCATCTTCTTGATGATTTCAGTCTTGCTGCTGCAATATTTGTGATTCCCATTCGTTTTCGTGCCATACTCTAGTGGCTTTCTAGTGGTTTCAAGATTTCAGTCTTGTTGTAAGTTTTTTTTTCAACTTGGAAGTTCTCTCTGAGTCGGTTCATATGGAAGCTATCCAAAATCAGATTCAAGGGTTGTGTCTTACGGATAAAGAATGTCATGTTGTTGACATTTTTGATTTGTCATCAGCAAACAAATGTCACAGTTTCACTGTATTGGGTAAGATTCTAACTGAGAAGAAAGTTAACAGTGGAGGATTCAGGAATGTTTTGCGTGCAAGAAGCTAAATGGTGAAGTTGCCATCAAAGAAACCACCCATAACACCTTTCTTTTCCATTTCTTTTCATCAGATGATAAAGAAAGAGTGTTAAAAGGAAGGCCTTGGCTCTATAAAGATGACCTTCTAAAACAGTTTTAGAAGATATTAACCCTGATATTAGCATTGAAGAAGTTGCTTTTGATACTTCTCCTTTCTGGATCAATATATTCAACCTGCCTATTGGAGCTCGCAATATTGATACTGCTGCTACAATTGGGAGTAGTATTGGAGATCTGATAAGCAATGATAAACGGTCTATAAGCAACCTCTATGGGGGAATCAGAATTAAAGTCAATATTGATGTGTCTAAATCTCTTATGAGGGGAATCACCATGAAGTATGGTACTAAACTTAGATGGCTTGATTTCAAATATGAAAGATTACCGAGACTGTGTTATTCTTGCGGGTGCCTTGGACACTCTATCAAATCCTGTACTTCAAAGGCCACACGTGAGGAAGGAAGTGAGCAATATGGTCCTTGGATGCGCATGATTTCAGGTAGTCAAACCATTAGCATGAAAGATGAAAGAGCACTTCAAAATATATGGCATGATACCATTATGGACCTAGCCCCTTCAACTGAAATTCTTCCAGAAGTAAGACCTGAGTTTCTCTAAACAGATATTCCAAATGCTACAAATGTTGTTAGTATTCCTAATGCTCCAGTTATTACTGAAATTGCTACAAATATTCTTATTGCTAATGATACATCCATGACTGTTCCTGATAAGCCTCTTGAACAATTAAATAATACCCTTGATGCTTCTAGTAACAATACAAAAACTATTTTAGTGTTGCTCTCAACTCAACCTTTTGATGTTACTACCTCTCATAGTTCTGCTGTTAAAGGACCGGCAAAATTCACTAGATATCAAAAGCACTCCCAAGAAATGCTCGTTGATGTTGAGTCTGCTTTGGGTAAAAGAAAGATCAATGAAGCTTTAGAGGGAGAATTTTATAACAATTTAAATTTCTTGCAAGTAAAGAAGCCTAGAAATGCAATTGATATTGTTTTGCAAGACACCATTGAAGTAGCGATGTCATGTGACAACCTGCATCGTGAACAACAATGAAGATGCTTTGCTGGAATTTTCGGGGTTTGGGCAATCCTCGGACAATTGCTACTCTTCGTGATAGAATTCGAAGAGATAAGCCCAATATTATCTTCATCATGGAGACTATGCTACTTCAAGAGGGTTCTGCAAAAATAATGCACACTTTGGGTTTTACAGAAGGCTTCAATGTTTCTTCAAATGGCAGATCTGGGGGACTGAGTATGTGGTGGAACATGGATAATACATCTCTATTATCCTTCTCTGACCACCATATTATAAGTATTAAAGGATAAACTCTTATTGCCACGTGTCAGCGCCATAATTCACGAAGTCTAAAAAAATCTTTTAAAAAGTTAATATTTCACGTTAATAATAATTAAGTTTAAAAAATAGAAAAGTTAATAGATCTTTTACGTTAACAATTTACAACTAAGATTTTGTTTAAAACAATTTGCAACTAAGATTTTGTTTATATTTTAATTGTATGTGTAATTATGAATAAAGTTTGTTACCATTTTATTTTTTTTCCCTTTATCAAATAAATTTGTTTGTTTTTTTAAAATATATTTTATGAACTTTTTTTAGTCAACTATCGTCTTGAATGGATATCGAATATAATGTACTGTTTATGCTTATATATTCTTCTTTATACATTATTGTAATATTTAGGATTTATTAAAACTCAATCCCACACAAAGTGAGGGTAATACACTAGTTGATAATTTAACCACTTATAATTTTAACATAGACATTTAACTACCTATAATTTTAAACTATGTATTTTAATGACATAAAATTTTAACATAGTAATTTAACCACTTATAAATCTAACCTAGCCATTTAAAAACATATAATTTTAAACTAGGTATTTTAACGACCTTTAATTTTAACATAGTAATTTAACCACCTATAGTTATAACCTTGACATTTGAACGACATATAACTTTAAACCAGGTATTTTATGTAACGTCCGGAATTTTATTAATTTTATTCCGGACTTAGAGCACCTTGTAGTTATCCCGTAATCCCGAGATGCCGAGAGCCGGGATTTATTCCTAAGAAAATCCCGAGCCGACTCGTCTTTTTCCTCTTCTTCCGCGTTCCGACCCTTCGTTCCGGGTTAAAAGTGACAAGGGGTCATTTCCGACCCCTCGTTCCGAGCAAGTTGACAAGACAGCTGTTGTCCCCTCTCCCCTTTGGCAGCCTGGTCCCCCCTCTCTCTCTCCTCTCTTGCTCATTCACGTTAGTTTCTTTCCCTCTTCCTCCCATGGCTCCATTTTTGCTCTCTTCTCTTCTCTTCTTCCATCTTGTTGAGGATCTTTGTGTATGGACTGCAACAAAGGGATTCCAGGTTGTTGGTAAGCTCCTTCCTCTCCCTCCCCTCTCTTCCTTGCTGTTTTTTCCTTCTTCTTCTTCCCTCTTTCATCCATGGCTATGGGGGAAGATCTTGAGGAGTTTTGCTCAATTATTTGCATGCATAGGTTCTTAGCTCGATTAGGTCAAGGAGAGGTGCCTAAGACCAGTGATGGGTGTTTGGAGAAGATCTAGCAAGAGAAGAAGGACTTTGGAGCCAAGGATCCACGATCGAAGGCGAAGAAGACAATGTTCTGCAGCACGACCGCGGGGGCGGATCATCACGGCCGCGGGCGCGGCCGGCTGAAGGGGCGGCTCAGCACGGCCGTGGGAGTGGCACAACACCGCTGCGGGTACGGCTCGGCATGGCCGCGGGGGCGGCGGTAGGCTCACAGCCCAGCACAGCCGCGGGCGTGGCTCGGCACAGCCGCGGGGGCGGTTCCGGGGCTCCAGGACACGACGGTCGCGGGGGCGGCTCCCTTCCGCCGCAAGTGCGGCCGGAAGCTCCGCTGGGGCGGCCTCTGGTTCTGCAGGGGCGGCTCCTGCTCCGCCGGGGCGCCAGCTTAACTCCGCGACTGCGTTTCTGCAACAGTAGGCTTCTCCTCTCCTTTCCTCTTCGTTCCTTCCTTAGTATTGTTGTTGAACCATGTTAGTAGCATGCTTAGGATGGCCTAGAGTAGCTTGAGAATGACATGTAGTGTTTATGGACTTAGGAGCCCTTAAGGCTCGATATATGTGATCGTATGAGCATGTGAGCATGATGGATCTTCTAGGCTAGCTTGTGCCTCTTGGGTTGAGGACTAACATCTTTGAGGTTATGAACTGTTGGGTGTTACTTTCATGTGTGGAGAGTGTGATGAGCATGATAGACCTAGTAGGCTTTTACTCGTTCTTGGGTTTTGAGTATGATCATATGAGAGTTAGTAGGTTGTTGAGATATCTCCTCATGCGTTGAGTGAGATGTGAGTATGAGAGGTTCTAGGATGCGGTCCTAGAATGGGAGTCAAATGATCTTGCGTAGATCATTTGTGTAGAAGTCTTAGACTTCTTGAGTTGAGCGGGTTGTGATGATTACCTTATTGTGAGCAGGTTGTGTCCGTCTTCCCAAGGGAAGCAAGGGCGTTTGTGAGTTAGCATTGGGACGAGGTAAGTCTCCGGACTTACTTAGCTCGTATTCTATGTATTAGCATTGATGTGTGTTTGGTGGTGTGTGTTTATGTTATGTTATAACAATTAAACCGGTAATTAGGACCACCGACCTTATATATATATTTTGGCCCAAGTGTATGATAACGGGCGGTGACATCAGCTGCCTAGCCCGGGGGAGGTCTAGGAGGTTCTCGGCGACGAGTCCGGCGGGTATACGGTCGGGTGCATCCGTACCATTCCTTGCCGGTAAGGGACCGAGGCGAGACCACGGTGGTCTCGTGTCACAAACCAAAGTTGAATTCGTACAGGATATGACTTAATAATAAAAAGATAATAAACCGGACTTGTGTGATTTATGTTTTGTGTTATGTATGTGTTTGTGCCTTCACCGCTTTTCTAATGCTTCGAATATGAGCTAACGGTTTTAAACCGTATTGTAGATGACTTGCAGGTTAGGGACACCGCCGAGTGAGGTGGAGGAGTGGACATCCGGGGTCTCCGTACATTATAGGACGGGGATGGTTTTGGGTCATGTTTCATATCGTTGTTCATGGTGTTGTCGTACGTTTAGACTTTCGTTTTGGGTTGTATTGTTTTGAGGACTCGGTTGAGTTTCCACTTTGTAGTCTTTACTTTTGGGTTTCGCATACACTAAAAATGTTTTAAGTTTTCGCCTTTATTTGTGCCTTGTTGGAAGGTCCGGTGAAATTGTTGTCAAGCTAAGGGTCGGGACCCATTGTGAGGTCTCGCCCGTAGCATCCCGAGTCCCGCAGATTTGGGGTGTTACATTTTAACGACCTATAGCTTTGACATAATAATTTAATCACCTATAATTATAACATAGACATTTAACGACCTATAATTTTAAACTATGTATTTTAACGACATATAATTTTAACATAGTAATTTAATCACCTATAATTATAACCTAGACATTTAACGACTTATAATTTTAAACTACTCGACCTATAACTTTAACATAGTAATTTAACCACCTATAATTATAACCAAGACATTTAACGACATATAATTTTAAACTAGGTATGTTAACGACCTATAATTTTAACATAGTAATTTAACGACCTATAATTGTAAACCATACAATTTAACGACCTATAATTTTAAACTAGGTATTTTAACCAACTATAATTTTAACATAGTAATTTAATGAAAGGCAAATAGAACATGATTTAACTACCATCAATTATAACCAAGTAAATTTAATGACCTATAGTTTTAACATAGTAATTTAACGATCGGTAAATAGAACACAATAGCATGTCGTTAAATGTAACGACCGGCAATTAGTACACTGTTAACAACGTGCAATTTAACGACATGCAAATATAACAAAGAGATTTAACATGTAAGATCCGTAGTCTTTCGGGATGAGACCGGACCTTGGCCGAGATTAGCTTTGGCCGAGGTTGGTCTTGCCGCCCCCGCGGTGAGTGGCGCCGCCCCTGCGGCTGCTTGGACCGCCCCCGCGGTTTTCGGCGGCTGCAGCCGTTTTTGTTGACCTTTGTTGACCCGTGCTTTACCTTTTACTTGGCTCCTTCTTACCCTTGGCTGATCAAGGTCTTCTTCATCTTCTTCTCCAGCTTCTCTCCACGTTCCTTGCAGTCGCCGCCCCCGCGGCCGTAAGTCACCGCCCCCGCGGCGACATTGTCCAGGCGCCAGCGTTGCGCCAGCGGCGTGCCAGTGGCCGCCCACGTTCCGTGTCACCGCCCCCGCGGCCACATCCCTCCGCGCCCGCGGCCACCTGCTTTCGCCCCTGCGTCCCTTGTGACCCGCAGGTGCGTTTTGTCCCGGATCTACCTAAGGCTAGATAGATCATTTTCCTTCCTAGTATGAGTGTTAGTAGCATGCTAGGTACGAGTTGAGGTTAGGATGAGTTGAGTACGGAACTGTTATGCCGGTTACGGCCTTAAGGATTACGAGTTGGAATATGATCCGTATGGATCCCTTGGGTCTAGGTGTGACCCCTTGTATGGATATGTATATGATATATGCGTTATACCTTGTTTAGGTTGAGTTGTTCTCCAGAGCGGAGCCGAGTATTCTTAGTCTGTGACTCCCGAGGTTGAGGTAAGTCCATAGGACTTACTTAGCTGACCTCCATATATTGGATGTGTGCCTGAGTGGTGGATGTTATGCTTTATAGCCCGTATGATATATTGTATTACCGCCCTATGGTCTATCGACTGCCCATTGTAGGGCCGTGACAACTTGTCCATTCATCCCGCTGGGAGTCTGGAGGTTCTCTTCGGGCAGGCCAGTATGGCTCAGTGGGGCGGCCACCTGCACCACTCCCATAGGGTACACGGGAGGTGGGACCGGATCCCATTCCAGCTGGCACCATTCCCGAGAGGTGAGGGTTATATTCCTCGTGTCACATACGTTCATATTGAGTTATTATTTATACGCTATATGCGCCGGACTATTATTATAAGATAATAAAATGGGTAAATGTATGACAACATGTTTATATGTTTAAGTTCTGACGTGTGCATGTGCTCTAGCATCTTCCTTTGTATGTGTTTGGTTAGCTAACGGTGTAATGCCGTGTTGTAGACTTTGCAGGTTAGGACACTGCAGAGTGATCTAGACGGGGCGATCTGCCGAGGGCTTCGTACACTGGGGTTATACTCGTGGAGGGGTATTTTGGATATGTATATATATATGATATGTTTTGTTGTACTCAGCAGCTGTATAAATCTTTTGATATTTATATATCAGTTTTTTTTTATGTTTTGTTTTAATCTGTTGGTGTCTTGTTGTAAGATTCAGTGAGATTGTTGTCAGGCTAGGGCCAGGATCCACTGTGAGATCCTAGCCCAGTAGCACTCCGAGTCCACGGATTTGGGGTGTTACATAACATGCGGAAGTTTTTAACGAAAGTGATCAAAGAATATAGAAGTTATGAAAATAACGACATGCAATTGTTAACGATCTGAGTAATTAACAAAGAGATTTAACGACCTGCAATTATATGTAATGTTAATGATCTGAGTAATTAACAAAGAGATTTAACGACCTGCAATTGTAAATCGTCTTTACAGAGTAGATGAAAAACGGAACCAAGAATGAGAGAACCTAGTAATTTAACGAAAGACAATTACAAACTTGTGAACATAATCGTCGATCATTAATTTATTCCGATGTAAAGATTATTTAGCCCCAAAAATAACATATAATTTTTCATAAAGACAAATCTATTATAGGCTTATTAATAATCTATTATAGGCTTATTAATTAACAAAGGGTCTTAGGGCCAAAAGTGAGAAGGATTCACAACCGTTCGATAAAATATTTAATGGCCTTGATTATTTCGCTTCTCTTGAACACAACGCGATTAGGTTAACACAATTTACATCGTCGTTAATTCCATGCTCCTTTCTTCTTTCTCCCTACTTAACCCTTCTTCAGTTTCTTCTATTTCTTCAATTTCTTCAATTCCAGGTTAATCAATTCGATTTCTTCGATTCTAGGTTAATCAATTCGATTTCTTCGATTCTAGGTTAATCGATTATATTTCTTTCAATCAAATTTCTTCTCTCCTCCTCTAATCTCTATTAATGTAGCATCCCAAGGTACAAAATGTTCTGAAATAGAAAACGAACATGTATAAAGTTCTAAAGTACTAATCTATGGATGAGTTAAAGAAAATATAATACTTGAATAAATAGACAATATATATAGTTGAAAAAAAAGTTGTATACTTGAACAAATTAGATTTTTAACAAATATGTAATATAGTTGAACAAATAAGTTTTTGAAGAATATCAGATTTCGAACAAAATCATATTTTAAACAAATCAGGTTATGATCAAATTTGGTTTTGAATAAAATATGCTATATAGTTGAACAAATAAGTTGGGTATTTAAACAAATAGGGTTTTGAACAAATCAAGTTTAAAATCAACGATTCCCTTTGACGGTTTTTAATATCACCATTACTCACATATCTTAATTAAAAGAAGCGCTTCATCACAACTCTTCGTCCATTTGATCTAATGGTTATTATTCCTTCGTACTCTTGAGCATAATAACCCTCTCCACTAGAAACACCCCCCCCCCTCCTCTCTCTCTCTCTATATATATATGGACAGCTTTTCGAGGGAACTATTTTTACGAAGAGGAATGAGAACATCTAAGAGACGTTGAATTACTAGATGAACGTTCTAGATTCATTCAAGTTTACAGTAAGTAGTTATTATGGAATAAGCAATAAATGTACAAGTTTTCTTCTTTATTTTTTTCAAATGAATGTAAGGTTCATGAACATAACAATCATCTTAATTAGTATTGTTTTTTTGATATAAAATTTTATTCTATTTAATTTGTATAAAATTTCATTCCATTTCATTTGTATAACATTTTTTATTGTATTTACGAGTTTTCTTTTTATTTGTTTACAATTGAGCATACAATTCATTAACATATAGTATCTTCCAAATATTATAAATAATATCATGGTATAATTAAATATTTTGATTCCATTTTAACCGTTGATCTATTATAATCAAATGACTCTTAGATGTTCTTGTTCCTCTCCGTAAAATTGGTTCATAACCGAACCAATTCTTATATATATCCACATACGAGTTAGCATGTTTCAACTCACGTGTATATTAACTTCAAACTTATTATATAAATTCTATAGGTACCATCCTAAAATCAAGTTTATATCGGATCATTAGCACATAATCAACATTATATAGTTTGTGAAATAATTGTGTTGCAATTGATACTTGTCGGGAAAAAAATAATATAAAATTGTTGTATGTTTCGTCTTTAAGTTGCAGACAAAGTTGGTTGAAGATTAGTTCATTGTCTAGTTAGTAGTGAATGTCAAAATTCATTGAGCCTACTCATAAAATGGTGTATTCCCAACTTCGGCTAATGTGAACTCAACATGAATGTCCTCCATTACCCAAAAGCAAAAGCTCATCCATAATTCCATATATATACATAAGTCCACTTCCTTTTACCTCAGAGTGAATTCCCCATATGGGAAAATTTATGGTTTCTTTATTCCATAAAGTGTAGAATCGGTCCCATGACACGTCCAAAAAAGTGTACAATAGTCCTCATTACTCATTTTAAGTGGACTCGACATCATACAATCGTGATTTGTATTTTCGGTTTAAGTACAACGGAATATCATAAAGAATTGGAATTCAACAAACATGAAAAAGAACACTGATTTTCAATGGTTCACCTAATATGCTAATTTAGACATATTTTATAAGAATAGTTCGGATCTTGGGGTCACATCGGCTCCTCCCCCGATTGGCTTTGTGGTATCAACACCCTACAAGGCACAAGCCGGTAACCACAATCAATAGACGGGTCTGGAGCACTATCGCAAAGGCCGCTTTATGTCAAAACACACACACATAATATTAATTCGTGGTTTGCTAAAAATTTAATGTTCGACACTAGGGATGACAATTTTACCCTCATTCAATTGATGCAAATCACCCAAATTCAAAAGCCGAAGAAAACTCTAAAAATCAAGATGATGAGTGGACGATGAGTCAATATCTTCTACCATTAACAACCCGTACACCCGAAATATCTTAATTTCAGTATATTTAACCTTAAAATCACAAAAATATGACACTATTATTTTTGTTTATGACATAGTAACACATTATAAATAGTTTATGTATCTTATTTACTAATATCATTGTTTTTAAAAATATTAATTGTGTACTATGTATAAGTGTAAACACATCTAAAAAAAACATATAAATTAACAATATTCATAATTTTTTAATCACCCACCGATAAAACATAACCATCTGATCACCCGAAGGGTGACTCATAGATTCACACAATAAGGTTATCAGGTGGGTGGTGAAATTTTCACCCACTAATATCCGGATCCACCCATCGACTGATCTAATATAATCCGAACCTTTAATTCACCTAAATCCGACGACAAAGATTATCATTAATGGTTTCTTAGATATATCTTATTAGTTGAATTTTTTTCTCTCAATGCCTTCTTATTACTTTACAATCCACTTTCTGATATTCCTTGCAAATTAGGACATGCTATTTAGTGGAATTTACATAGTGGCTCCTACTTTCTTTTTATTATTAGTACTTTTACATACTTTGGGAGTTTACTATTGGTGTGTCAAAGTATTGTATATAACATTATAACTTATACTTCAGAGGTCGATCACTTCTATTATTCACCTATAGTAAATTAAATGGTTGTAGAATTTAATTGTGTCATTAGAGGAGGGGGAAATTATCAGTAACTGTACACCTAAACTAAAAAAAAAAGCAAACCCATTTTGTAATTTTAGTTTTAGTGAATCAAAGGGACAATTATGAAATCTTTTTATATATTAACATACGTTAATAGGGTCAAAATATTAACATCACTAAATTTGTAGAGCATGAAAATGAACTCTAAACTAATTATATAAATATTAAATTGATATGTCTTGAATGTCAAAATATATACTTAATTAAGGATTTGAGGAGGATGAATCCTTCTCGAATGGGTATGGGGAGGAGTTGTCTCTAGGTCTGAACGAGACTCTAGTTGTCCGGCAGTTAGGAAATCTGATAGTCGAAGGAGACGAAGTATACCCTCGCTTGGGTCCCGCGGGTGGTGGTGGAGATGTCCCGTTATAAACGATATGATATCCGCTTACTTTACATCGACTGTAATCTTTTTGGATCTTTACTGTTTGATTCATTCTGATATTTGGCCATAACTCATAAGTAATATCTTTATAGTTTCGGTATACTACATAATGTATTATTATCCATATATTCGAATTATCTAATTCATTATAATTTCAATCTTCTCACTAAAATCTAATACAAAAATAAACTTAACAGTTTTAGATGAATCAATATAATCTATGTTATAAAAAAGTTGTTTTGTATTTCTTTCTTTACTTAAACTTTGTGGAATGTGTTCAAGAACACTTAAAATGAAGCTATATGAGAGGAGAGAACAAGAAGATTATATTTCTAACTTGCTCTTGGTGCATTTTGTTACGATGAGAATGACCTCTATTTATAGGTCAAAAACTAGGAGGAGTCATTAACATAAAAGGGGTTACAATATGAGGAGTTACTAATAAAGTAAATTGGGGTGTTAGAAGGTGAATAATTCACCTACAATTTACTTCACTTCTTGACCAATTCCATAACACTCCCCCTTGAATATTCACCTTCTTCTATTATCAAACTTGAGTGTTTGTTAATGACTCCAAAGTTATTATACGCTTGGATGGTGCTGCCTCATTAAAAACATTGTCAGGAAAAACCCAGTGGGATAAAAACCTGATCGAAGGGAAAAAGAGTGCAGCGCGTATAATGCTCCCCCTGATTTCAACATATGTCTCGGAGTCTGTACATTCCAATCTTGAGCACAAGCTCTTCAAACTTCTTGGGGTTCAATGATTTTGTGAACAAGTCAACAAGATTGTCACTGGAACGGATCTGTTGAATATCAGCTTCCTCAGTTTCCTCTAGCTCACGAGTGGAGAAGAACTTTGGCAATATGTGCTTTGTACGATCTCCCTTAATATGCCCTTTCTTCATCTGAGCAATGCATGTTGAGTTGTCTTCGTACAAGATGGTAGGATTTTCAGTGATGGGTTTCATCCCACACTCCTTTTGTATGAACTTGATCATTGATCGTAGGGACACATTCTCTTCCAACCTCATATAGATCGATCAACTCTGTGTGATTTGAAGAAGTGGCGGTAATTGTTTGTTTTGTTGACCTCCATGAAATTGCCGTGCCTCCATATGTGAACACATATCCGTTTTGGGATTTGGCCTTGTGTGGGTCAGATAAATATCCTGCATCTGCATATCCAACCAAAATGGCATCTATTTTGTTTTGATAAAACAAACCAAGGTCATGTGTACGTCTAAGGTAACGGAAAATGTATTTGATACCATTCCAATGTCTTCTTGTGGTTGCATAACTGTACCTGGATAACAAATTTACAGCAAAAGCAATATACGGTCTTGTATTGTTAGTTAAATACATTAAGGCACCAATTGCACTTAAATATGGCACTTCTGGGCCAAGGATTTCTTCATCCTCTTCGCGAGGACGGAACTCATCATTTTCCACATTAAGGGATCGAACAACCATGGGTGAGCTTAAAGGGTGTGCTTTGTCCATGTAGAATCTCTTTAGTATTTTTTTTCGTGTAATTAGATTGATGAATAAATATTTCATCCCTTAAATGCTCAATTTGTAGGCCAAGACAAAGCTTGGTCTTTCCGAGATCTTTCATCAAATACTTTGCAGTTTCTTCAAGCTCGTTAAAAGTTCCAACGATATTCAAATCGTCTACATATACTGCGATTATAGCAAATCCACTTTGAGATCGCTTGATGAAAACACATGGACATATAATGTTGTTCTTATATCCCTCCTTGAGAAGATATTCACTAAGACGGTTGTACCACATTCGTCCTGATTATTTTAATTGTATGATCTTCTCAATTTTATGGAAAACATTTCTCGTGGCTTTAAGGAATTAGCATCTGGAAATTTTAGTCCTTGTGGGACTTTCATGTAGATGTCGGTATCAAGTGACCCGTATAAGTATGCAACCACGACATCCATAAGGCGCATCTATAGTTTTTCAATGACAGTCAATCCGATTAGGAATCTAAATGTAGTTGTATCAATTACTGGAGAGTATGTTTCATCATAATCGATTCTTGGAATTTGAGAAAAACCTTGGGCTACAAGCATTGCCTTATATCTCATAATTTCATTTTTCTCATTTCGTTTTCTCACGAAAACCCATTTATAGCCGACTGGTTTTACACCCTTTGGTGTATGAACTACAGGCCCAAAAACTTCACGTTTTTCAAGTGATTTTAATTCTGACTGAATTGTTTCTTTCCATTTTGGCCAATCTTTTCTATGACGACATTCATCAACTGTTTTTGGTTCAATGTCGTCATCTTCAGTTGTGATGTCATTAGCCACAGAGTAGGCAAATATATCATCAATAATGATGTCCTTTCTATTCCATTATATCCCTGTGTCGACATAGTTTATAGCAATTTCATAATTGTCGATTCTTTCATCATCAGGGATATTATCTTCATTTGGAATGTTCTCATCCTCATTTTCTTTGTCTTTCTCATGTTCCTCATTTGATTTAATCACTATAGCATCTCCTGCTATATCCTTTTGATTCCTTGTTTTTCTCGGTTTCAAGTCTTTTGAACCGAGTGGTCTACCACGTTTTCGACGAGTCATAGACTCATTTGCAATGGACACCTTTGGTTGTCCAATGGGTACATCAATTCTCTGCAGGAGCATTTGCTGCAGGAACATTTGATTTTACCACCTTCTTAGTGTCTGTAAATGCATCTGGTAATTGATTTGCAACACTTTGTAAGTGAATGATTCGTTGAACCTCTTGTTCACACATTTTTGTTTTTGAATCAAGGAGTGATAATAGCGTTGCATTCCATGTAATTTCTTTCGTACTTGGGTCCACTTTCTTCTTTTCTCCCCCTAAGATTGGGAATGTATTTTCATCAAAATGACAATCAACAAATCTTACTGTAAACAAATCACCCGTTGTTGGTTCAAGATATCTAATGATCGAGAGGGATTCAAAACCAACATATATTCTCAATCTTCTTTGTGGACCCATCTTTGTACGTTGTGGTGGAGCAATGGGAACATAAACTGCACATCCAAATAATTTAGATGTGATATATTAGGCTCCTTATCAAACACTAATTGCAATGGGGATTGTTCATTATTTGCACTTGGTCTTATTCGGATCAAGGCTGCAGCATGCAATATCGCATGCCCCAAGCAGATGGTGGTAATTTTGATTTCATCAATAATGGTCTAGCGATTAATTGTAATCTCTTTATTAATGATTCAGCAAGACCATTTTGTGTGTGAACATGAGCTACTGGATGCTCCACATCAATCCCAATTGACATGCAAAAGTCATTGAATGTTTGGGATGTGAATTCTCCTGCATTGTCAAACCGAATTTTCTTTATTGTATAATCCAGAAATTGAGCTCTCAAACGGATTATTTGAGCAAGGAGTTTAGCAAATGCCGCATTTCTAGTCGATAATAGACTTACATGTGACCATCTTGTAGATGCGTCAATTAATACCATAAAGTATCGAAATGGACCACACGGTGGAGCAATTGGTCCACATATATCTCTTTGTATCCTTTCCAAAAATGCAGGAGTCTCACTCGTAACCTTACTTTTAGAAGGTCTAATGATAAGCTTTCCGAGTGAGCAAGACGCACATTTAATTTGACTTGACGGCATACCTTTCATGTTCTTTAGTGGGTGTCCAATTGAACCCTTTATAATTTTGTGCATCATCATTGACCCCGGGTGACCCAATCGGTCATGCCATAGTGTAAATTCAACTCGATCATCCGACCGTTTGTTAGAAATCAAATTAGCCTCAACCGGGTGAATATATGTTTCATATAATCCGGAGGCTTGTCCTTGCATTTTTTCAAGGATCCTTTTCTTATCACATTCATGTGTTGTGATGCACAAATATTCTCTCCCATTTTCATTCATGGTTTCCATATGAAACCCATTTTGACGCACATCTTTAAAGCTCAATAAATTTCTTCGAGATTTACTCGAATATAATGCGTCATTTATTATTATTTTTGTTCCCTTCGGGAGTAGAACAAGAGCTCTTCCCGAGCCTTCGATGAGTCTAGCCACACCAGATATTGTATTCACATTGCCCTTAAAGGGTTTCAAATCCGTGAAATACTCTTTATTTCTCAAGATGGTATTTGTGGCGGCACTATCCACAAGACATTGCTCATTCTCATCGAGTCTTTTCTTAGAAGATTCCATGTTTACTCTATAAAGAAAGAAGCATAAATAAATTAAGCCATTAAAAATAAAACTTCATATTTTATATTAGGATAACCATATTTTAAATAGTCTTTGAAAGAAAACATTACAATGCATTACATCATATTATATATTATTATGCAATAAGGAAAAAAAAACACAAGTTCATAAGCCGAAAAAACTTTAGTCCAAGGCACATGCATCGTCATTCTCAAAGTTGAGAAAGTGAGAGATATCTAGCCGAAAAAACTTTCACTAGCCTTTTCTTTGTTTCTTTCGGCCTGATAAGCATCCACCAAATGTGAAGCTGTACGGCATATTTTTGCCCAATGACCAGCTATGCCACATCGGTAGCAAACAGTTCTTGGCTTGTGAGAGGGTTCTTTTTGACCCGCCTGGACCTTTAGCTTATCATTCCCCTTGTAACCATAGTTATCACCTCGATTGTAATGACGACCATCATTATGGCCTTGCCTACGGCCGCGGCCACCATGACCGCCACGATCACCACGACCTCGGCCACGGCTATTATAGTGCCATGACGGTTGCTCACTTTCTTTGTAATTCTTGTATTTTTCCTCGGATGCCTTGTCAGTGGCATTGACTTCCGGAACTGCTATTGACCCCGTGGGTCTGAGGTTGTGGTTTCTCATTAGGAGCTCATTATTCTTTTCCGCCACCAACAATACTTTCAAGAGGTCTGAGTACCTCTTGAAACCTCTCTCCCGGTATTGTTGTTGTAACAATACATTTGTGGCATGCATAGTACAAAATGTTCTTTCTAGCATTTCTTCTTGGGTGATCACATGACCACATAGTCTCAGTTGGGAGGTGATCCTGTGAATAGCACTATTATAATCAGATATGGACTTGAAGTCCTGGAACCTCAAATGTTCCATTCATATAGAGCTTGTGGGAAAAGGACTTCCTTTTGATGTCCATATCTTTCATTCAAGTTTTCCCACAACTCTTTTGGATCCTCCACAAATAAATATTCAGTCTTGAGACTTTCATGAATGTGGTGGCAGAGGAATACAATTGCTTTTGCCTTCTCTTGTGGAGTGGCATCATTTTCATCCTCAATTGTTTTTTCAAGGCCATTTGCCTTGAGATGGGCAAGTGCATCAACCCTCCATTCGAGGTACTTTTGGCCCGACAAGTCAAGCATGTCAAACTCTCTTTTTGCAATGCTTGCCATTGATTACTACATAACATTATAGTTTATGTCAATATTAAGCATGTATGATAATATGAGTCGTGAATAAATAAAGTAAAGTCATTTCATAGGTGTAGATGTCATAACAATAATAGAGACACATATTTTTATCATGCGACATAAGAAAGAAAACATATGGATATATAAGAGTTACGAGATTAAGAAATTAAAACCAGTTACTTTTACCCTCTTTAAACTCCATCTCCACATTCGTTCGTATTCCAAGAGGTGAAAGCAAGAAAATTAATTAATTTGGGTCTTTGTCAAAAAAAAAAAGAGTTTCTGGTGAGCAAATCTCAATTTTGTTTTGTTTCTTAGCATAAAACCAAACGACATAATTTTATGTTGACAAATTTATTTTAGATCTCATGTTAAGATAATGAGTTTCTAGTGTAGAGGTTCCCGATTTGGGCAACTACAAAACATACTCCTCGGATTAAGTTAAGTTTCTAAAAAATTGAGTTTCTGATGTAGAGAATCCCATGAAGGGAAACTACAGAGCATAGTCCTCAAGTAGATTTTTGTGTATAGTTTTGTGTACAGAAAAACTAAGGAAAAGTTTAAGAAACATACCCTTAGTAGCAAAGCTCAGTTATAACTTAGAATATCTCGTGTTGATAACGTGTTATAAAAAAATTGTTTTGTATTTCTTTCTTTACTTAAACTTTGTGGAATATGTTCAAGAACACTTAGAATAAAGCTATAAGAGAGGAGAGAACAAGAAGATTATATTTCTAACTTGCTCTTGGTGCATTTTGTTACAATGAGAATGACCTCTATTTATAGGTCAAAAACTAGGAGGAGTCATTAACATAAAAGGGGTTACAATATAAGAAGTTACTAATAAAGTAAATTGGGGTGTTAGAAGGTGAATAATTCACCTACAATTTACTTCACTTCTTGACAAATTACATAACATATATATTATTTACATTTTTATTGGTTGATTTTTTTTATTTATTATTAGTTCAACATTGAAGTGCGTGAAAAGCTCTGAACTTAAATATTCTAAACATTGAAATTAAGGGTCACTTATAATGCGACTTGTAACTCACGCTGCTCGATTCAAATTTGGATTTGTTGCTGAGAATTTGAGGCGGTGATCATACTTTATTGAATAAAAAATTAAGAATATTGTTATGGAAATTAACTATATCGTCCACATACTTCCGACACTCACGATGTAATATTGACATTTTCAGACCAATACTCAGTTGATCTAGTGAGATGTGGTCTAGTGGGATGTATTATGGAAAAATTGATATTTGAAGGATATTCCTCAGCAATAAGCCACGACTTTCTACCCGATTCGAACGTAGAGCGGCTAAGCCCATCAAACCGAGTGGTCTCCGAATTTATCATTACTAAAAAAATAAAAATAAAAAAGACATTTCCAGTGATATATAAATTACAGATTTTTATATGAAATAATGGTTTAAGGGTTCACCTAGTTCCAATCTTATACAACCAAAATCATTGTTGGAATGAGTTATATCCGGTACTCGTCTTTAAATTGATAATTAAACAAAAAATATTTTTAACTAAAACGATATCTTAATTTTACATCAACAAATCTTTTTTCGATATTTTAGATTTTAAATTTTAATGATATAAGAGATTTCAAATTTCATAGTGATAAACTTCTCTAAGTATGTTGAGCTAATTTTATTTATAAAAAATTTACATTAAACCA
Source organism: Fagopyrum tataricum (assembly GCA_002319775.1). Lineage (NCBI taxonomy): Eukaryota > Viridiplantae > Streptophyta > Magnoliopsida > Caryophyllales > Polygonaceae > Fagopyrum > Fagopyrum tataricum. The sequence goes on from CM008286.1 coordinate 32,712,051, forward strand.
AATTTATTTTTTAACTAGAATAATATATAAATTTTACACCAACCTATCTTTTTGATATTTCAGATTTCAAATTTTCACTATTTAAATATGATAAACTTCTCTTGTAAGTTATATTACAAGCATTTTTTTAAATAAAAAATTTACATCAACAAAACTTTTTTTTGTTGATTGATAAACTTCTCCCCTACGTTACAATCTAAATATACATGGAAGGAATATCTCGTTTTAGAGATACTTAGTTTCTCACGTACACTTCTCACATTATTTCCACTATATATGGATCGTGTTTCATCGTCTTTCATAAGTTATAATTCTCAAGTAAGTCTACAAATTTCTACATCTTCCATCATGTTCCAATTCTCCTATATTGATCGTGTTTCGTCATCATTTTCAGGGTTCCGATGCTTTGAAGTTTGAAGATATTTTTCAGGTTACAATTACGCATTGCTTCGTCGTATCTTTTCCAAGTAAATTTTTACATCTTCATCCAACTCCAATCCTCCTATATTAACATGTTTATCATTTTTTCACAAATATTAGACGTCTTTTCCATTTGTTGTCTTCACTGTTTTCTATCCAATTATTTAATAAAACACGTAAATGTTCTTTCTTCGTATTTTTTCTCTTCAAATATCATTCATTTTTTGTTTTTCAATATTTCTCTTAGGATTTGTTAAACAAATGTTGATCACTCTTTACCGCTTAAACAAAAAATTATACCTATTTATTTTTTGTTCTCACAAATGAGATTAATATTGATTTGAAATTTCAATTTTATTAAGAAAAAAACGTTCCCGTTGCTATTTTTTAAAATTTAGTAAGAAATCCGCGTCTTGCTATGAGCTAGTTCCAACTCTAAAAAATAATTTGATTAAAAATAGAAAGATGATTTGATCCTTTCAAAGTTATTTTGGATTTTAGTAGCAAAATGATCACCTATATATATTTATAACATCTTTATTGTAATAACCGGAAAATTTTAATAATTTTTCCGGGTTATTTTAATTTTAACGAAAACTTTATTAATTATCCCGAAGAACCTTGATGACGGAAATCATTGAAGACTTATACTACATAATGACGACCGTTACTCCACGTTATTATAACCATGAATGCCGCCGTAATGGAGACCGTTACTTCACGTAATTATGACCATAAATGATGTCATAATGGCTACCGTTACTCCACGTTAAATGCCACCACATAACAATCTATATAAATTTCAAAAAAAAAAGAAGCATTCACTCTTCTCCCTCACTTTCCCCCCTTGCGTTCTTCTAAACAACCCCACTATTAATCTCTTGTAGAACCGTAGACAACAAGGATACCAGTTAGCCATCAAAGACCGGTCGCCGCCGTCAGTTTCCATCTTAAACCGGTTAAACCCGAACCTGTTTCCTTTTCCGTCAAATTAATTTTGGTTAAAATTAAATTCTCGTTAGAATTTAATAATAAATATAATTTAATCATTTAGATTATTGCATGATAATTTATTTATTAATTAGAGGATAATAATGTTGAAATGTTAGATGATGCGGAACTAATTAGGAAACCGGAATGTTGGACTTAGCGGAATTGAGAAGGTGTATGAATGGAACCGGAATAAGAATTTTAAGCACATTGATAACCTTAGAACAACTATGGACTTCTGAGATAGGGAGATATTAATGAAACGACTATGTTGAGGATAAGAGAACTTGAAATGGACATATAGGTCCACGAACCTAAGATGGTAAAGAAAGTCGGGGTATAGATGCGAGATATCATACTCTGATTATTTAGAATGATAAGTCGAGCAGTTTTAAGGGTTGAAATAGTTCTAAGGGTTGATAAATGTTGATCAGGAAAATCGGATCTATGACTGACAAGATCGCGAGAAACGTTGAGACCAGTACTAATAAGGTGAGTGCATAGGACTCAGTTAACTACCTTTTAATACTGAGTGTGTACTAGGGTAGTGTGTTATGATTGTGAAATAAACAGAAAGAAACTAGATCACCGCTTTTAAATTTCTAAAGAGAGGCAGAAGTGTATTATAACGTGCCGTATCTTTCTATCCGGGCCGAGCGTGCCGGAAGATTTCCCCTCGACCAGTCCAGTAGCGTATACGGGAGGAGACATTAACACAAGTCCTACTGGTGAAAGGGGACGGGGGCGAGAGTCGTGATACTCTTGGGCTACCTTGAAAAGTTGGAACATAGAATGACCAATTCCACCAAAGAAAAGATAATAAACCGGGACGTTGTGTGTTGCGTACTGATTGATTTACAATACTTCTTTATATGTGTATGTGCTTCAGTGACTTTAGTATTAGAAATGTAGCTAGCGGTTTTTACCGTGTTGGTAGGTTTTTGCAGGATAGATCTCTACCGAGAAATCGGGAGTGGAGTGACCATCTGGGTTTCCGTACTAGGAGTTGTTGGTGTTGTATTTATATAATGTGTTATTTATTTATTATTTAGAGTAGAGTTTATTTAGTTCTCAATTGGATGACGTACTAGTTCAGAGTCTGTCGAGTTATATATGTATGTATGAATGAATTTGTATTTAAAAAAATGTGTCTTGTTGGAAGATCCGACGTTATTAACGTCAACCTAAGGCCGGGACCTACTATGAGGTCCTAGCCAGTAACGCTCCGAGTTCCCAAAATTCGGGGTGTTACAACATGGTATCAGAGCTCTAGGTTGGCAACAATGACACTCACAATCTTCTAAAAAGGTCAAGTATAAATAGAACCCGAAAAGGGATATGGTTTTCCAAAATGAATTTTAAAGTTTTGTTTTTTTTTTAGTTGGGTTGGGTAGTAGTACTGAAACCACTGCTCCACTTTGCAGATCTCGGTAGTAGTAAGTTAGTGTCATTTTATACGTAGAAATTAGTTATAGTCGCATGTCTCGTATAGACGGTGCACTCCAAGTTAGTAACGTGTCGGGCTGGGGTAAGGTAATTACCTTCCACCCTTCCCGCACGGGTATAATTTATAAGGCGCTGCAACCTAAGCTCACAAGTGGAGGAATAAATATTTCCGAATCCGAGAGGACGGAATATGGAGTGCTGAAAGTATGATTCCGATAATGCTAGAAATTGTAAGACACGAACAACCGAACCAGGTCACACCTCAAAGGGAGCCCTAGGATTCAAGGAATGATCCTGGACTCCATAAATAATAGTGTTGTTGACTTTCCACGAATACAAGATTAACGGACGGAACTGCAGTTACACCATAAGAATGAAGAGCAGATGAAAACGATGTGGGAAAAGCACGAGAACCAACAAAGGCGTCCTCTGTATAAGGACTCAAGACACCAATAACAAGAGATATTCCCAAGGAACGGGAAATAGAAGAAGAGATCATCCTAGTGTTTAGAGCAATGCGATAACTAGTTATCAAACGGTGTCATGAAGTACGATCATGTCGGTTGGACGGCGGAAAGAAGTTGAGAAGCGGTGATCAGTTGCGCATGAAGTCAAGTAGGCAACAAAATCTAAGAAACCGATAAAAAAGGTATCTTGACCGACATGCCGACTTAAGGGAAAAGAAGTAAGAACAGTGACGCGCTCCCTCGATGAATAGTAGAGTATCATAATCAAACACTATTAAGGGAACTAGTAGGAAGTAGTGATGATACAGAAGCCGCAAGAAAAGAATATAAGTATATGTGCAGCGTCAGGATGCCACCACTGTTAAGAGATGTCTTATTTAGTCGGATGATTATGATTGAAGAATACAGTTTGATATAAGAGGACCTGAGATAGAGGAGACAAAGGAAATACCAAGAGAGGTAATCATTTCTTAGTATAGAACTTGATAAGACTATGAAATGCCCAGGTCACGCCTACATAGTAGCAAGACTTGGGTCGGAGAACCAAACCTAAAGTGAAGCCGTCTATGTCCAAGAAGTCACAGTGATGTTCCACCAAGACCTATTTAACGAAGACCACACTAACCCTAGATGGATCCTTTAAGATCAAGTGGGCAATCCCACGGGGATAAGTGGACAAGTGGGGAGGACACTCAAATACCAAAAAGGGAGCAGTTGAGAGTATAGGAACACCAGAAGGAGAGCGTTGAAAATTAGGAGCCCCACCCCTACAAAAAGGAAAGTTAAAGATACAGACGACCCGAGTCAAAGCATCAGCGTGAAAGTAGCAAGGAAGAGACCGATAAGCTGACCCGTGGACTGGGACGGTCATGAGACAACAATACCATTCGGAAAGAAACCGGAGACTTGTAAACATACACGGGCAGAGACGCCCAAACAAAGGGCAGTAATGCACTCGGAGTTTACCGGCATCAATTAACTCACCAGATAAATAAGTCGGAAGAGGGATATCACAAGGGATGAGAAGGCTCGCGATAAGACTTAGAACATGGTTGAACTGACGGATTTAATGTTAACTCAACAACCGAAAAGGTGGGGAGACACCAATCTTGGACGAATCGATAGATAGCTAAGCGAAAACATCATGGGTGGGTTAAGAGCGACGTTTAAGTATAGGACGAGAAACTGATCCGATACCCAAGAGGACCATCCTTGGAAGGAAAGAAAATTGACTGCCCTTGTATGCGGAGTAAGAATAACCATCATGTGTGATCTGGACTAGATCAAGAGAACTTGAATAGTTAAAGAGAAGGATCGATCGAGTTGGACAAGGACTAAGACCTAGAAGTCCGGAACCACCTGTGAAAGATGAAGGCAACCGCCAATGCATTGAGTAAGAGACGTTTCAAGAAAATGCTATAGCCGATCGACAGCTCAACCTGAGCTATAGAGGAATTTAAAAGGACTAGAGGTAGAGATTCAGTCCCAAACACTGACCGATACTTGAGTGCTTTAGAGAGTGTTCCGGGTCCGTGGGAGAAGATCCGACAGAAGCAGAACAATTGTCCCATCATATCTAGGATCTAGGAGAGGAAATCCCGGAATGATGCACCACAGTTGTAATAAATATGGATAGGGTGATGGGACGCCAAGGACGTGTTTGTGTTCCTTTTTATGAGGAATTGAGATAAAAGATACTACAAGAGACCCATTCTACAACCTTACTCGGTACACCAAGGGTGCTCGTAAAAGATACTACAAGAGACCATTCTACAACCTCTTGATGAGGAATTAAGATAAAAGATACTACAATGTGCGATCTGTCGGCAGGTCAAGATCGAACACCACCGACCCGGAGAGGAGCTCCACCTATTGTCGGTCCCGTAGTGGAAGTGAGAGGACATATCTAGGGAATTTGAAATCGGGTTGAGGCTTAGCAAGAGAAGTTGACCGATGCACTGGACCACAGTTTACTGAGCACCGTAACTACATTAGAGAAGAGTGTTAGACGACTACGGTCAAAGGAGTTTCCAATGTTAAAGACCCAATGATCACGACGAAGGATCAAGGAAGCTACATGGAAGATGGAAGATAGCATTAGGAGGTCATACCCGGAATGGTATACCGAATTAGAGTTGACTTTAAGTTCAAGGAGTTAGTCTTGAGACCGTCTATGTGTTATGTGTTTATTTTATGCTCCGCAGTTAAAGTTTGAGTGATTAGATATAGATCGATGGTTTCCCTCGGGATGCGTGCGATACTGGTTCGTCCGGGTAGAAAGAAAAGGGAAAAGCTCTCCAAAAAATGCAAGTAATTAAGACTTGGAAGTACGAAGCTCGGATTAACCGTGCATCATCCTAAGTTTCGGGACGAAACTTATTTTAAGGGGTGACTGATGTAAAAACCGGAAAATTTTAATAAATTTCCCGGGTTATTTTAATTTAATTAAAATTTTATTAATTATCCCCAAGAACCTTGATGAAAGAAACCATTGAAGACTTCGGCTACATAATGATGACAGTTACTCCACGTTATGACCATGAATGCCGCTATAATGGCGACCGTTATTCTATGTTATTATGACCATGTATGCTGCCATAATGGCGACCGTTATTTCACATTATTATGACCATGAATGACGTCATAATGAAAACCGTTACTCTACGTTATTATAGTCATGAATGCCGCAACATAAGAATCTATATAAATCTAAAAAAAATAAGCACCCACCACCCTTTTCCCTTACTTTTCCCCCTTGCGTTCTTCCTAAACAACACACTATTAATCTTTTGTAGAACCGTAGACAACGAGAATACCAGTTAGCCATCAAAGCCCGGTCACCGCCGCATCGACGCCGTCTGTTGCCATCTTAATCCGGTTAACCTTGCTATTAATCCGACTCAAGTTAGACCTGAACCCGTTTTCTTTTCCATCAAATTAATTTCCGTTAAAAAAATAATCCTTAGAATTTAATAATAAATTATAATTTAATTATTTAGATTATTGCATGATAATTTAGTTATTAATTAGCAGATAATAATGTTAGATGATACGGAACTAACTAGGAAACCGGAATGTTGGACTTAGCGGAATTGAGAAGGTGTATGAATGGAACCGAAATGAGAATTTTAAGCAGATTGATAACCTTAGAACAATTATGGACTTCAGAGGTAGGGAGATATTAATGAAATGACTATGCTGAGGATAATAGAACTTGAAATGGACATCTAGGTCCACGAACCTAAGATGGTAAAGAAAGTCCGGGTATAGATGCGAGATATCATACCCTGATTATTTAGAATGATAAGTCGAGCAGTTTTAGGGTTTGAAATAGTTCTAAGGGTTGATAAATGTTGATCACGAAAATCGGATCTATGACTGGCAAGATCGCGAGACCTGTACTGATAAGGTGATGTAATAACCAAAAAATAATCGGAAAATTATATATATATATTTTTTATTTATTTCTTTTAGTCATTTTTTATATAATTATTTAATTCCGAGAATGTGAATACCGAATAATTAAAACTAAATCAAACCACCGGAAAACAAAACACTCATTCTTCTTCGTCCACCCTAACCTCCCAAGTCAACTGCCATTACTCAACAAAGATGAACCACATAAAGGACATTCAAGGCAGGAGTTAATAATCATTAAAAACGGACATTACACCTAAATTGAAGACCATGAAACCGGCGACCATTAATGACAACTTAACTCTCCCTCGTCCTAACTCCCCTCTTATATCCTAACTCGCAATTAAACCTCCTCCAATCCCCAGTTGTCCGATGACCGACATCGTCACCGACACCCCTCCCTCGCCCGCCAACGCCGATTGGTGCCTGTTGGTGCCGTTATCCCTTGCAACTAATCTCATTTCCGGTTAGACTCGAGACCCGATCTAATTCCGTTTTAATTCCGTTAATAAATAATTATTTTTAGTTCAATAATTATTTATTATTATTAGTGGATAATTATTTAAGTATAATTAGTGAAATGTTGGATGTGGAATATGATTGAGGAACTAGTAGAGAATGATCTGAATTATTTGAAGATTTTTGGAACAAGTTTAGAGAACATTGTTTTAGATAGGGAATCGGAACAGGACTTTAAGAAGTTCAGGTGAATGATAGCGATAGATGAAATACGAGATTTCCGAAATGTTAAGTTAAATGAGTAGATCACGCGAAATTGGGAATTGTAGGAACTGATGAGAATGAGGTTGAAATATGTTTGGAAATGATGAGATAATACAGAAGTGGAATGGACGTCTAGGTCCGCGAACCTAGGTCCTAGAAACCGTCAGGGTATCGATGCTAGATATTATACCGTGATTGATTAGAATGATAAGTCGAGCAGTGTTAAGGGTTGATAAAGTTCTAAGGTTGATGTATATTGATCATGGAAATCGGATCTCTGACTAGCAAGATCGCGAAAAAAAGTTGAGACCAGCATTGATAAGGTGAGTTCGTAGGACTAACTTAGCTACCTTCTACTACCGAGTGTGCACTAGGGTAGTGTGTGTTATTCTTGTGAAATAAAACGAACGGATTAGATCACGGTAATTTTATTTTAATGAGAGGCACAAGTGTATGATAACGAGTCGTAACCGTCATTCCGGGCCGATGGTGCCGGAGGATTGCATCGCGACCAATCCAATAGGTATACGGGAAGAGGTACATACACTAGCCTCTACGGGCCAACGGGGACGGGGGCAAGAATCGGGAGACTCTTGTGGTACAAGAAAAGATGAAAAATAGAATGACTAAATCCACCTAATGAAAAGATAATAAACCAGGACATTGAGTGTGCATGATGATTGATTTACTGTACTTTTCTTGATATGTGATTGTGCTTTAGTGACCTTAGTATTAAAATTGTAGCTAACGGTTTTACCGTTTTGTTAGGTTTTTTGCAGGATAGATCTCTACCGAGAAATCGGGAGTGGAGTGGTCAGTCGGGTTTCCGTACTAGGAGTTTGGGTGTTGGGTTATATAATTCCGGTTATTTATTTTATTACAGTAGAGTTGTTTATTAATAGTTGGCTGATGTACGGGTCTAGAATATGTTTAGTTATTTTCGTTCTTGAAAGATTCTGTATTTAAAATATTTTTGTCTTGTTGCAAGATCCGACGTTATTGACGTCAACCTAAGGTCTGGACCCACTGTGAGGTCCTAACCAGTAACGCTCCGAGTTCCCAGAATTCGGGGTGTTACAACATGGTATCAGATCTCTAGGTTGGCAACAATGACACTCGCAATCTTCTAAAAAGGTCAAGTATAAACAGAACCCGAAAAGGGATATGGTTTTCCAAAATGAATTTCAAAGTTTTATTTCTTGTGTTAGTCGGGTTGGGTAGTAGTACGGAAACCACCGCTCCACTCTGCAGATCTCGGTAGTAGTAAGATAGTGTGATTTATACTTAGAAATAATAATACTAGTTATATTCGTTTGTCTCGTATAGACGGCGCACACCAGGATAGTAACGGTGTCGGGTTGGGGTAAAGGTAATTACCTTTCCACCCTTCTGCACGGAGTAGAATTAATAAGGCGCTACAGATCAAGCACGCGAGTGGAGGAATGAAAGCTTCCCAAAGACGAGAGGACGGAGCGTGAGACTGCTGAAAGTATGACCTGACGGTACTAGGAATTCGAAGATATGACCAACCAATAAGGTCACGCCTCAATGAAAGCCTCCAGGTTCACATAATGATTCCGGACTCCAGAGATACAATTGTCGTGACCTTCCAAGAATATAAAGATAACGAACGGAACCGCAGTAACTATAATTACATCAAGTGTGCCATAAGAAGGAAGAGCAAGTGAAACGATGTGAAAAAGGCACGAGAGCCAATAAAGGCGTCCTTTGGGCAAGGACTCGAGGCGTCAATGTAAAGAGATATTCCCAAGAAACGGGAGATAGAAGAAGGGGACATCATAGTGTTTAGAGGGACGCAAGAATATTTTAATATCAAATAATTTACAAAACTATTATTTAAAATTTTAATTTAAATTAAATTAATATCAAATAATTTACAAACTTATTAATTCCACAAAAAATTTTAAAATAATTTTCTAAGTATATTTTGATTTAAATTGATTTTAAATTAAATTTTTAACCATTGTTTGTAAAATGTATATCTTTTGATTTTATTTTGATTTAAATGACAATATATAGTAAAAAAATCATATTTGAAATTATGATTATTTTGTGAGATAAGCGTGAAACCCAAATGATTTTTTATTCTCGAGATTTTTTAAGCTTCATCAGCAAGTCTACAATATTTATTATTTAAAGATAACGAGAATAACTTTTCATCCATTGGGTAGAAAGGAAAGAATATATGTATCTTCTATCTTTACTCAAAAATCAAAATGAACATTTGTTATCATTAAGTAAATGAATAAAAGTTGTAATTTTAGTATGTCATGCCAGCTTTGCTGCAGAAGCCATATATATTATAAGGTGAATGTCAACGGATATGTGCCTCCTGAGGATATCAACTAGGTTGACTAATAAATTTTCCGTCCTATATTTAATGATGTTATTTAATAATTATGTTTTATAATATTATGTAGTAATGTTATTTAAATTTTATTTTTTTTTTACTAAAGTTTGACGTGTAGTCTCAACGTGTGTTAACGACTTCATCTTCAACCTCGCACCAATGTCATTGAGGGCGGAAATTCGAAAGTCGAAATCCTCGATTATTTCACATCCCATTTAAAATAAACTAACTTACACTAATCAAATCCAACGTATAAGATTTGGACGTCTACCTTGGTCTCAATGCGTTTTTTCAAATGGGCGTCTCCCTCGGTCTCCCCCTTGCTTCCCAACTCCTTTGATTTGAGTGATTTGTGTAAGATTTGGAACGAAATCGTAAATCTCATTCTTCGTCTTTCATTTTTTTTACGGGTTTGTGGAGCGGTGACGGCGGAAGCATACGCAAACGCAAATATTATGGTGAACCCTGACGCACAATCTTGGTGTGTTAGGACAATAGTCCGATGCACAATCTTAGTGGGCGTGTCAGGCTTCACATCTAACACGCAGTCTGAATACATGTATGATATGCGTTAGTAAATCCAACTCTTTGTACTTAGCTATCCTGTAAATTTGATATATAAGCTCGACAAACCACTCTTACTATAACCGTCAATGTCATGACGAGTTTTGATAATATTTATATTTTAAACTTAAATCTAGGGTACAATTTTATGGACACGATTCCTAATTTACCCTAAACTTGACGGAAACAAGTATGGGTTGACCTTGATCATACGAATATTAAATATATTAACAAGGTGAATGTCAACGAATACGTTGGAATCAATAGGCCCGACCACATAGGATTAGTGGTATTGTAAGTGAGTGAGGAAGAGTGAATATTTGTATTGATTATGAACGACATCGAAAAATAATATGTAAAAGATTGATGAATTTTGTATTTAGTTGTTCATATTCTATAACTATATTCGAGTGTGATTGATGCGTTATACATTGCTGTAAATATAAAAAGTCCAAATGAATTTTAAGTTATTTGATTAGAGATGATATTTCATTCCGACAGGTATTCGTTCAGTCGAACGGGCAAAAAGGGCCAAAACCCGTTTAAAATGCGCGTAAAGCGGGTTGTTATATACTGTGATATGTTTATTTGGATTTTTTGGTAACGGTGTTGCATTTGACGTTTATATATAGTTCATTGTAGGTACTTTGTGCTAATTTTGTTTTAGAAATAAATCATATTATAATTTTTTTTATTATGTATTCTATATTATTCTAAAAAATTTACTATAAAATCTATGACAAGATTTGTTATAGATAAAATTGTTATTAAAAATAAAATATTAGTTCAACAACCCATATAACGGATATTAATTATTTATGAATATAAATTTTACTTGAACTTATTCAAAAGACCAAATGTATGATTTGTTTAATCTTACTTGATAATCTTATCTATCTATATACTAAAACAGCCCGTGAACTTACACGTGGCACAGTCTAGTGAATCCACGTCATTAAACTTACACGTGACACAGTCTGGTTAATCCACGTCGTTAAATTTACACGTGTCAATTTTTTGTTAATTCAGGTACCACTCCATGTTAAAATAAATTATTTTAAATATTTTATTTATAAAGTTATTTTAAATATTTTACTAACTAATTTTTTTGATTATTCCCTCATATTATTACTATCCTTTAATTATTTGTCATTTAAAAATCGAAATATTAAGATTTGCAATCTAATTTTAAATATCTTAATATATTGTCAATTTTTATTTTTTAATTTTCAATTGAAATTTATATTTTCTAAAACTTATAAATTTATTTTAAATTTAATCTTATTCTCAACATAAAGTTACTTTTTTTATAACTTAACAACTTTACTTATTTTTTTAACCTTTAAAAGATCTTAATATTTTTTAATTATATTTTTATTATTCAATTAAACTTTATTTTTTCCAAAAAATTATAAACTTGATCTTTTTTAAAAGCAGTTTTTTTAAACGATTGACAAAAATATTTCTTCATTTTTATAGAATAAATAAATTTTTTAAATTAAAATAAGTTTTTTTTTTTCATTTAAAAAAAAATCGATTTTAAAATTCAATTTTTCAAATGAACGTTTTTTTGAAAAAAAATCGAATTTAATCATTATATGAAAAAATGAATTTTTTATTACCATAATAATAAAATTCAATTTTTTTAAAACAAACATCAACTTTTTAAAAATAAATCAAATATTTTTAGTAGATTTTTTTTACAATCTAGGCAAAAGTTTTTTGAACAAAAATTCGGGAAAAAAATTAAAAAAAAAGTTTCGATTTTTTTATAAAAATAAAAATATTTTACTTAATTTATGACTTTTAACATAAAATTTTATTTTTAAAAAAAACGAATCCATTTTAAAATTTTAATTTAAGAATTTATTTCAAATATTTTACTAACTAATTTCTCTATTAGTTTTTCGTACTGACCTTTAATTATGATAGTTTTAAAATTAAAATAGTTAAGATTTACAATCTAAATTTGAAGTTCTTAATATTTTTTCAACTTATATTATGTTATTTCGGTTCAACTTTTTTATTTCTAAAACTTATAATCTTTAATTTAAATTTAATCTTATATTATTTACTTATATTTTTCAATTGAAAATTTTTTAAATAAACGTTGCTTCTTTTTTAGAACTTATAAAATTTATTTTATGTTTAAACTTTCAAAGATCTTAACATTTTTTAACTTATAATTTTAATTTTTAATTAAACTTTATTTTTTTAAAACTTATAACTTTTATTTTCTAAATTCAGATTTTTTTTAACCGGTTAACAATTTTTTTTTATTTGTTTATAATAAAGAAAATTTTAGAATAATTTTTTTTTAGTAATAAGGGTTTTTTTCTTTTAAAAAAAATTTGATATTAAAAGTTTTTCGAAAATTTTCAAATATTTTCGAATGATTTTTTATAAAAATAAATTATATTAAAAATATATGAAAACAATCGAAAAAAATTTCAAAAAAATATTAATTTATATTTTTAAAAAAAAGGTTTTTTTAAACATAAATCAGATATTTTTAATAATTTTTTGCATTCATACAAAAGTAATTAAAAAATCAAAGGAAAAAAATATGGAAAAAAATTTATAAAAAAGTTTCTATTTTTTATAAAAATTAATAATATTTTACTAATTTTATGGCTTCTTAAATTTTACTTTATTTTAAAAAAAGAATCCACATTACACTCATAATCCTACATTTGTTAATGACATGCGAAAAAATCTATTGTCAAATCATCACCAAAGTTTGAATTTTTTCTAGAAAAATAAGTTATATTATTTTTTTTAATAAATACGTTGATAGTATGTATCATTTTCAATAATTTCCAAAGTTATTATTATTTTGAGTTAATTGATAATTGTTATTATTTTGACTTTTTAAGAAAAAACTTTTTAGGAATATTTATTATTTTATTAATTTGACATATGCTATTAGTCTTATTAACTATTAGGTAATTCACTATTTAAATTTAACTATTTGATATTGTAATTTTTAACTTAACCATGTTACTTATATTATATAAATCTCAATCATTTACATTTTAATATATTATTATTTAATATTATTAATTTAAATTTTATGCTTCGTTTTATCCTTCTTTGTTGTTAGTATATGTTTTACACATGACTTCTTATCTATCTTATATATTAAAACAACCCGTGAATTGATACTTAGCGCAGTTTTGTGTTGTCACTTCGTTAATCCACGTCAAACACTGTAACATTTAATTTAATAAAGCCTAATCCTTTATGGGATTGATACTAACTTTGACATTCGAGTATCTAATATTGTCCTGAATTCCTCTTTCCCGATTGTTATTGCAAGATTTGGATTCTTCCTTGATTTCCATTCATATTGTGAAAAATACAACATTACAACAAGAATCACATAACAATTAAGTCAATTCTCAACATAATGAATTATCAAACATTTTTTATGATACGCAATTATTGTCTAACCTGTGCAGGACACGGGTAAATATTGTCCTGGATTCCTATTTCCCGATTGTTATTGCAGGGTTTGGATTCTTCCTTGATTTTCATTCATATTGTGAAAAATACACCCTTACAACAAGTATCACATAACAATGAAGTCAATTCTCAACATAATGAATTATCAAACATTTTTATGACACGCAATTATCGTCTAACCCGTGCAGGGCACGGGTATTAAAACTAGTATCTATTAAAGCAGAAGCAATTTTAGCCACGTGTCGCCGCCAGGTTTAACCAACCCCCAAAATATTTTTTAAAATGTGGTTTTTAAATCCAATTATTATCAAAAAATTTTAAAAAGTGGTTTTTAAATCCAATTATTTTCAAAAATTATATCATTAAAAAAATATAAATGAAATTTATTTTTTTGTTATTAAATTTTTTATATTTATTCTACTATCTTATTACACATTTACAAATATATAGGAATTATTTTTATTAGTAATATATAAAAAAAACACCCATGCAAGACACGAGTAATACACTAGTAATCGATCTGTGATAGCAAAATCGCTGAAAATATTTAACGGCCTACAAAATAGTAGGTCAACAACTTAATCAAAAGGCCAAGAAATGTATGATTTGTTTAATCTTCAAACCCTCAATTTATACAAGTTTTCAAACCATCAACCTTACTTATAATTGATGTGGATAACAAAATCGATGAAAATATTTAACGACTTACAAAACAGTAGGTCAACGACCCACAAAACAGTAGATGGACGACCCATGTAACGAATATTATTACATTATTAATAAAAACTTGAACTTAGCCAACATACTATTATATTTGAACTTAGCCAAAAGACCAAGGAATGTATGATTTTTTTAACCTTCAAACCTTTTATCTATATAAGTTCTCAAACTATCAACATTACTTGATAATCGATGTGGGATAGGAAAATCGCTGAAAATATTGAATGACAAAACAGTAGGTCAACGACCCACAAAACAGTACGTCAACGACCCATATAATGGATATAAATCCGTTATGAATAAAAATTATACTTGAACTTAGTCAAAAGGCCAATAAATGTGTAATTTGTTTAATCTTACTTAGGATAGCAAAATCGTTGAAAATATTTAACAACCCACGAAAAAATAAGTCAACGACCCATATAACGGATATTAATCCTTTATTATTAAAAATTATATTTAAACTTAGCCAAAAGGCCAAGTGATGTATAATTTGTTTAATATCAAACCTCAATTTATATAGTTTTTACTTATAATCGATGTTGGATATAAAAATCGCTGAAAATATTAAACGACCCTCAAAATAGTAGGTCAACGACCCACAAAACAGTAGGTCAACGACCCATATAACGGATATTAATCCGTTATTAATAAAAATTGTACTTGAACTTAACTAAAAGATCAATGAATTACTGATTTGTTTAATCTTCAAACTATCAGCCTTACTTGATAATCGATATGGGATAGCAAAATCGCTAAAAACATTGAACGAAACACAAAACAGTAGGTCAACTCATAAAACAGTAAGTCAAAGAATCACAAAACAATAGTTCAACGACCCATAAAACGGATATTAATCTATTATTAATAAATAAAAAAATACTTGAACTTAGCCAAAAAGCCAATAAATGTATGATTTGTTTAAAATTCAAACCCTCTATTTATGTAAGTTCTCAAACTATCATTCTTACATGATAATCGATGTGGGATATCAAAATCCCCTGAATTTTTTTTAATGTGAATAGATTGAGCTTATAATCCTTCACAAAAGTTAAGTTAAAATGACGTATGCTTTTAAAATTCGGGTGGAAATAATTTTTTACGTTAGATATTAAACTTTTAACGTCAGATATTAAACTATTTAGAAGATCTTCCTAGTTAAAATTTTATGTGAGATACACTCCAACTTTAGTGTTGTTTGTTTTAGTATAGGTATATAGATTTTGAATTACTTTTAATTGAATTTAAGTATTTTTTCTTGATTTTTAGTAGAAAGTCAAATTTATTGTATGTTATAGATAACATATTAAATATCCGAAATATCATCCGATTCATCTACTTTATTCGCTGAATACGAATGAATTAAATGCTGGTGAGATTTCTTGTAGGTGGAGTGGATGTTTTCTTTGTGACCGGGCAAGTAATGATCATAGTTATTCATCCGCCACCAATCTATTATCATTCCTATGTGGAGTAATTATATAACTTTAGTTATTTTTAATTAGTCTAAGAAGAAAATTCACATATACGTGGACTTAAATCGGACAATGTTCGAATATCCACATTATATTGTTAACTGCAATAAACTTGGTGTGTATGAAAATAATCCCCCGTTGATTATAACGATGAATGAACCAACACTTACAAAAGCTTAAACTTTTTGTAAATTTATGTTAGTGAGTTGCAGCTAATTAGTTGGCTAATTATTCCCAAATTAAGCTTTTAGAAAGTCGATAAGAAATTGATCTATCAAATTTATCCAAGTTTAAAGGGTAAAAGCAGCATATGGATGAGAATAATTGCAGCAAGGAGGCACCATATGAATATGCGGCATATGTCACAACAATTTCTTCTGTTGCTGTTTTTTTAAAATATTTTGGACAATTTTCCTGCGCGTTTTTAACAACTGAATGGCATCATGCAGAGGTTGGTCGATTTTTAGAAACTCGTTCATATATTCGCTTACTTTGTATAAATTTTTTTTTAATCATAAAATGATCTATTTTTAGAGATAGTTTAACCTATTATTTTCTTGCGAATGTTAATACGAAGTTGATATGTAGTCATTAGAAAAATTATTAGTAAGGGTTGAGTGTTAAATAGGTCAAATGTTTTTAATTTTGGTTAAAAGTTTTCTTTGTCAATTGTAACACCCCAAATCCGCGGGACTCGGGGCGCTACTGGGTGAGACCTCACAATGGGTCCCGACCCTTAGCCTGACAACAATTTCACCGGACCTTCCAACATGGCACAAATAAAGGCGAAAACTTAAATATGTTTTTAATGTATGCGGAAACGAAAAATACGAAACTACAACTTGGAAACTCAGCCGAGTCCTCAAAACAACGTAATTAGATCCGAATTCTAAACATACGACAATATCCAAAACGAGAACATGAAATATGACTCAAAACATCCCCGTCCTATAATGTACGGAGACCTCGAGCTGTCCACTCCTCCACCTCACTCGGCGGCATCCCTAACCTGCAAGTCAACTACATAGCGGTTTTAAACCGTTAGCTCATATTCTAAATATTAGGAAAGCGGTGAAGGCACAAACACACCCATAGCACACAACATAAACACACAAGTCCGTTTTATTATCTTTATATCATTAAGTCGTATCCCGTTCTAATTCAAGTTCGGTTGTGACACGAGACTCCAATGGTCTCGCCTCGGGACAATCAACTTACCGGCAAGGAATGGTACGGATGCACCCGACCATCTGACCCGCCGGACTAGTCACCGAGAATCCCCTAGACCTCTCCAGGGCTAGGCAGTATTGTCACCGCCCGTTATCATACACTTGGGCCAGAATATACATAAAAGGTCGGTGGTCCTATTTACCGGTTTAATTGTTATAACATAAAGTAACACACGCCGCCAACACACATCAATACTAATACATAAAATACGAGCTAAGTAAGTCCGGAGACTTATCTCGTCACCAAACTCAAGTCAACAACACTCTTGCTTCCTTAAGGAGGAAGCCCACAACCTGCTCACAAGAGATATGCATATCAATACATACTCACACTCAAGAAGTCTTAGACTTCACTCTAGTGATCTACGCAAGATCACCTAACCCTCAAACTAGGAATGCATCCTAGGTACCAAGTACTCATCACACTCTCAACACATGCAACAACCTACAACAGTCCATAATTCCACAAGAGTAATCCTCAACCAAAGAGGCACAAGCTAGCCTAGAAGGTCCATCATGCTCACATGCTCATATCCATCACTTACATCGAGCCTTAAGGGCTCCTAGGTTCACAACCACTAAGTGGCATTCCAAGCTACTCTAGATCCATCCTAGGCATGCTACTAACATGATCCAACATCAATACTAAGGAAGGAACGAAGAGGAAAGGAGAGGAGGAACCTACTATCGAAGAAATGCAATCGCGGATCAAGTTGGCGCCCCGGCGGAGCAGGAGCCGCCCCTGCAGAACCAGAGGCCGCCCCCTGCGGCGCTGCCGGCCGCACCCGCGGCCTTGCCGGCCGCACCCGCGGCCTTGCCGGCCGCACCCGCGGTGGAAGGGAGCCGCCCTCGCGGCCGTCTTGTCCTGGAGCCCCGGAGCCTGCCGCCGCCCCCGCGGCGGTGATGTGCCGCTCCCGCGGCCGTGCTGAGCCGTGAGCCTGCCACCGCCCCGCGGCCATGCCGAGCCGCACCCGCGGCGGTGCTGTGCCGCTCCCGCGGCCGTGCTGAGCCGTCCCTACGGCTTTCCGCGCCCGCGGCCGTGATGATCCGCCCCCGCGGTCGTGCTGCAGAACGTCGTCTTCTTCGTTTTCGATCGTGGATCCTTGGCTCCCAAGTGCTTCTTCTCTTGCTGGATCTTCTCCAAACACCCACCACTAGTGTTAGGCACCTCTCCTCGACCTAATCGAGCTAAGAACGCAGCCATGCAAGGAGTTGAGTAAAAACCACTCAAAAGCTTCATCCATGGCTATGGATGAAGGAGGGAAGAAGGAAGGGAGAAAGACAGCAAAGAAGAGAGGGGAAGAGCTTACCAACAACCTGAGATCCTCTTCTGCAGTCCCCAGCTGGATCCTCAAGCAACAATGGAAGAAGAAGTGAAGAAGTGAAGAGGAGAGAAGAGAAGAGAAGTGTGGAAGAAAACTAACGTGAGAAGTGAAGGAAGGAGAGAGAGGGAAGGGGACAAGGCTGCCAAGATGGGACAACAGCCATCTTGTCCTCTTTTGCCCGGAACGAGGGGTCGGAAATGACCCCTTGTCACTTCGACTCGGAACGAAAGGTCGGAACACGGGAAAAAGGGAAAAACAACGAGTCGGCTCGGGATTTTCTTAGGAATAAATTCCGGCACTCGGCATCTCGGACCTACGGGATAACCTACAAGGCGCTCTAAGTCCGGAATAAAATTAATAAAATTCCGGACGTTACATCAATGAACTAAGATTATATTGTGTTCATGAACACAAATTTATTAGTATATTTTTTATTATAATATTTAATTTTCAAAACTTTTATACAATTGACTTATATATAGTGTTTCATTAGTTTAAACTTTTTATATTATTAGTTATACTTTGTTGTATATTTGTTAGTTATGTTTTATAAAAAATATATATTATGTATTTTAATTTGAACTTTTATAATATTAGTTTAAAATTTGTGTATTATTAGTTCGAATGTTATATTCCGTTAGTCCAAACATTATGTTTTATTAATTTAAACATGTAAACTAAAAAAAATTGCGTAAAAACATGACTAATATATACAAAAAAAAACATGAACCACTAATAGAAAATATTATAATTTATAGTATATAAAGTTTGCACGAATAGATCAAAAGTTTTGACTGACATAGTAAATAAAATTATTAATTTTTCTTGTTGTAAAAACCGGAAAAATTATAAAATAATTTAGACAGATAATTTTAAATTTACTTAGGTAGGACGGACACTAGATTCGAATATCGAAAGCGACAAACCGAACCGGGTCCGAAACTAAAACCATGTAAACCCATCCTTGGATCAGTAAACCAGCCAGCCTTTTTAATCACACTTCTGGGCAGTAATATAAATGTAACACCCCAAATCCGTAGGATTCGGAGTGCTACTGGGCTAGGATCTCACAATGGATCCTGACCCTAGCCTGACAACAATTTCACTGATCTTACAACAAGGCACCGCTAGATTAAAACAAAACATGAAACTGATCTCACAATGAATCCTGACCCCAGTCTCAGGAACAACATTCTCAGCAGCAACCACACAAACCTCCTCCATTGTAGGTAGATCAACAACGGGAATCTGACTCTGTCTTACATCTACTGGAGGAAGAGGGGATCTATCCCTACCTCGTTCATCTGCAGATACAACTCTAGTCTGAGCCATCTGCAGAGCATAAACCTAACTTAGAAGACTATATATATGCCATATGTATAGATATATATATATTTATCAAATCAATCACAACAGAATATCTATATATATCTATACTGTCGAGGTCTTCAGAGGGATGATGGCTCACGTACACGGTAGCCCAAAACATTTGTACTCATTTAAAAACCAAAACCTTTTAAAAAATCAGACCCCTTTTCGGGTTCTGTTTAGTTATCTATTCGACCTTTATCGCAGATTACTAGTGCCATTGTTGTCAACCTGGGCTCTGATACCAACTTTGTAACACCCCAAATCCGTAGGACTCGGAGTGCTACTGGGCTAGGATCTCACAATGGATTCTGACCCTAGCCTGACAACAATTTCACTGATCTTACAACAAGGCACCGATAGATTAAAACAAAACATGAAACTGATATATATATATATATATATATATATATATATATATATATATATATATATATATATATATATATGTATATATCCAAAAGGTAATACAATGTACCGCTGAGTACAAACAAAACCATACTGTACAACAAAAGAACCCATATCCCCGATAACGCCCTAGTGTACGGAGCCCTCAGCGGATCACCCACTCTGTGTCACTCTGCAGCTCTCCTATCATGCAAAGTATCTACAACACGGTATAAAACCGTTAGCTAACCATACACATATATAGGATTATGCTAGAGCACAAACACACATAAGAAATCTTAACACATCATCATGCTTTCACACATTTACCCGGTTCATTATCTTTATAAAGTCCAGCAATCAACTCGTATATAAATATCCATATAAACATATGTGACACGAGGAATATAACCCTCGCCTCTGGGTACTATAACCAGCTGGAGTGGTGCCTGGAACACCTCCCCGTG
The DNA here is from genome assembly GCA_002319775.1 of Fagopyrum tataricum. NCBI lineage: Eukaryota > Viridiplantae > Streptophyta > Magnoliopsida > Caryophyllales > Polygonaceae > Fagopyrum > Fagopyrum tataricum. The sequence continues at coordinate 32,732,885 of CM008286.1, forward strand.
TACCCTAAGGGAATGGAGAGTGCCCGAACCGTTTACCAGGTATGGCCTGACCACAGAGAACCCTCAACTCCCAGCGGGATGAAGGGAAAAGTTGTCACAGCCCTACAATGGGCAATCAATACATCATAACGCATGCTATAAACATATAACAAACACCACTCATGCACAACTTCCTATAAAGGAATGACAACTAAGTAAGTCTCACGGACTTACCTCAACCTCGTAGTTGTCTCACTGGATCAACCCTCAACTCAGTCCACTCCAAACTGGAGGATAACACAGCCTATACAAGGCATACATAAATATCAAACTCTTATCACACAAAGGGTCACACCTAGACCCAAGGGATCCATAAGGGATCATATCCAACTCGTAAACCTCAAAGCCCTAACCGGCATTTCTGTATCATACTCGTCAACATCCGAATCCTAGCATGGTACTAAGTTCCTCATACTAGAAAGGAAAGGAACTACCTAACTATAGGTAGTCCCGGGACAAGACGCACCTGCGTGAACTAAGGACGCAGGGGCGGAGGAGATCACCCGCAGGCGCGGCAAGTACAATCCGCAGGGGCGGTGACAAGGAACGCTGGAAAGCGCAGGCACGGCGCAGGTGGTGGCGCGGGCGCGATGGCACGGTCTCCGCAGGGGCGGCGGTTTCCAGGCGCGGGGGCGACGACAGTGCAGAATGCAATCTCGCGGCTTGCTCTTTAGCTCTTCACGTGATCAAATCACGTCTACTCTCTTCCATAGTCACACACATACATATATATACACATTGAAACGTTAAACTATGCTCAATTCATCTAATCCTAAGCTAAGAAGGAAGAACAAGGAAGAAAAGAAGGAAGGAGAAGATAACTCACCACACTTGTGGTCATAGGCTGTAGGGAAGATCAACACACACCAAGGCTGGCTTCCAAGCTCAGCATACTCACAGTCATCAACCACAAAATCCACAACACACCCAAATCTCAAACCAAACTCTTCCAAACCAAGAACAAGATCAAGAGGGAACAAGGGAGAAGCAAGGAGGACGTGGGAAGCTGGATAGGAAAGTGAGGAAAAGCCCTTGATCAACCAAGGCACGGAATAAGGGCAGCAAAGAGTAAAGCACGGGTCAAGAGTCAACGAAGACAGCTGCAGCCGCAGGAAACCCCAGGGGCGGGTTTCCTGGCCGCAGGGGTGGAATAACAGAGGAGCCGCAGGGGCGGCCTCACAGACCCGTAGGGGCGGCTAAGGCCAAAACTAGCTCCCAAAACTAAGCCTCTTACACCTCACCCCCCTAAAAACAAGTTTCGTCCCGAAACTTGTAAAATCCTCAAACCACTCGGACTCACATGCCGAGGTACAACTCTCTCTATAACCTCAAACATAAGCATGGAGAAAACCATCCCCTCCAGCAGCAAACTATACTATCTAGGGCCTAGAGGAAAGCCATCTCTAGCCAACCATAACATATCACAATAGCATGGAGGAAAGAACCATCTCCAGCTATAAACAAATATCATACTAGCACAACAAGATCTAATAAGATCATAACCACAACAAAGCTAGTATGAAATAACATATCATAGCATATAAGCACATAAGACTCACCAAGCTAGTACTAAGATCTACTCGGTGATCCTACTAGTGCACCTAACTCGGCATAGAACTCTGGATAGTTCCTCTGGATACTATCCTCAGTCTCCCATGTAGCCTCCCCGGGTCCTCGTCTCGACCACTGTATCCTCAACATAGGAATGTCCTTCGAACGCAGGCGTCTCATACCTCGTTCTAGGACTGCAATCGGATGCTCAACAAAAGTGTGGTCCGGCTCAACCACCAAATCCTCATAAATCACGATGTGTCTCGGATCTGGTATATACTCCCTCAGCTGAGACACGTGAAACACAAGGTGAACACCCTCTAATCTCGGAGGCAAGGCTAATTTGTAAGCTGCGCTCCAAACCCGATCTAGAATCTCGAACGGTCCGACATATCGGGGGCTCAACTTCCCCTTAATGCCAAAACGCCTAACACCTCGTGTCGGGGATACTTTCAGCCACACATGGGCTCTCACTCTGAATTCTAGAGGTCTACGCCTCCTATCAGCATACGACTTCTGACGGCTCTGCGCAGTCAGCATACGCTCTCTGATCAATGCTACTCGAGCCATATCATCCTGAATCTGATCAGGTGCTAAACCACTGATACTGCTCTGCTCATCCCAGCATAACGGGGTACGACATCTCTGTCCATACAATGCCTCATATGGGGCCATCCCAATAGATGCATGCCAATTGTTGTTGTAGGAGAACTCAACAAGTGGGAGATGATCCGTCCACACCTGCCCCCAATCCAACACACAAGCTCGCAGTCGCAGCAAATCCTCCAGGGTCTGAATGGTCCTCTCTGACTGACCATCTGTCTGAGGATGGAACGCAGTCGTGAAGTGCAAACTCGTCCCCAGGGAAGTCTGAATCTGCTGCCAGAACCTCGAGGTAAATCGTCCATCTCTGTCAGACACGATCGTCCTCGGTACACCATGGAGTCTCACTATCTGCCTAGTGTACTCCTCTGCTAATCTGCTCACCGGCCACGTCTCTCGAATAGGAATGAAACGTGCCGTCTTCGTCAGTCTATCAACTATGACCCAGATGGCATCAAAACCCCGGCTCAGCCTCAGTCTAGTCACAAAGTCCATGGTGACGTCCTCCCACTTCCTCTGTGGAACAGGAAGTGGATGGAGCTCACCTCTAGGTCTGAAATGCTCGATCTTGACCTGCTGGCAACTCGCACACTGTGCCATATGGCTACATCGGGCTTCAGCCCTCCCTACCAATATAAACGTCTCAGATCCTGATACATCTTACTCGTACCGGGATGTACCAAGTAAGGTGTACAGTGAGCCTCTTGTAATATCCTCTGTCTCAGCTCTGTATCAGCAGGTACACAGACGCGACCACGGCGTCTCAAAACTCCATTTGCTCCCAGCAGGAACTGTGGTGCCTCATCCCGAGACATCCTCTCTCTGATCCTCATCAAGGTCGGGCAGGTCTCCTGCTTCTGTTGGATCTCACCCAACAGATCAGGTAGAACCTCTAAAGTACTCAGCTGGGCATCCTCATCGGGAAACTAGATGTCCAACTCTAACCAGATCAAATCTCTCTGTAACTGCTGCTGAACAGTCAGCCTCGCAATCGCCTGCTCTCGAGGCGTCTTCCTGCTCAGGGCGTCGGCGACAACGTTCGCCTTCCCCGGATGATACAGAATATCCAGATCAAAATCCTTGATCAGCTCAAGCCACCTACGTTGGCGGTTATTCAATTCCCGTTGCGTGAAAATGTACTTCAGACTCTAATGGTCTGTGAAGATCTGACATGTAACACCATACAGGTAATGTCACCAAATCTTCAGTGCATGAACTACCGCTGCCAACTCCATATCATTAGTCGGGTAGTTCTCCTCGTACGTCTTCAGCTGTCTAGACGCATATGCAATCACCCTGCCCCGCTGCATCAATACACATCCCAAGCCTAGCTTGGATGCATCACTGTATACTACAAAATCCTCTGTACCCTCTGGTTGTACCAAAACAGGAGCAGAAGTTAGACGTCTCTTCAGCTCCTCAAAACTCTGCATACACTGATCAGACCACACAAATCTGGTAGTCTTCCTCAGCAAACTCGTCAGTGGACGGGCAATCACAGAAAATCCCTCCACAAAGCGTCTGTAATAACCGGCTAGGCCAAGGAAGCTACGTACTTCCTTGACGTTCGTCGGTGTAGTCCATGCAGCTACTGCCTCTATCTTCTCCGGATCAACCTTGATCCCCTCGGCGGATACAATGTGACCCACGAATGCTACCTCTGGCATCCAGAACTCGCACTTAGAGAACTTTGCATAAAGTTCTCTATCCCGCAAAACCTGCAATACAGTCCTCAGATGTCCTGCATGCTCCTCTCCACTGCGAGAGTATACCAAAATATCATTAATGAAGACCACCACAAACTGATCCAGGAAGTCGATGAAGATACTGTTCATCAACTCCATAAAGACGGCTGGGGCATTCGTAAGCCCAAATGGAATCACTACAAACTCGTAGTGTCCATATTTGGTCCTGAATGTTGCCCTATGCACATCCTGCTCCCTCACCCTCAACTGGTGATACCCGGAGCGCAGGTCAATCCCGGAGAACACAGTCGCTCCTTGAAGCTGATCTAACAAATCATCAATGCACGGCAGTGGATACTTGTTCTTGATGGTCACCTTGTTCAAGTCTCTGTAATCAATACACAGTCTCAACGATCCGTTCTTCTTCCGTACGAAGAGGACAGGTGCTCCCCATGGGGACACGCTAGGGCGAATGAAGTCCTTCTCAGTCACTTCCTCTAGTTTCTTCTTTAGCTCCAGCATCTCGACAGGCGTCATCCGATATGGGGCCTTCGAGATGGGTCTCGTACCAGGCTCTAACTCGATACTGAAATCCACACTCCTCTGAGGCGGCAAACTGGACGGCTCAACAAAAACATCAGTAAACTCACAAACAACTGGGATATCCTCTAATGCTGGACTCTCCTCCTCCTTCATGGCATAACACCAGAAGGCCTCACAACCCTGTGCAATCAGTCTAGCTGCCCGTATAGCGCTGATAACTGTGCCTACCTTTTCAAGGTCCCAACCTCGGAAAACCTCTATCTGGCCTAACTCGGTAGAGAGGGTAACAATCCTCCTACCTACATCTAAGACTGCAAAATGTCTAGCCATCCAATCCATACCTAGAATGACTTCTTCATGCTCTAATGGCATGACAAAGAAGTCAACTAGTAACACACGGGTCCCTACAACAATGAGACAACCGTGAATCTCACGGGTACCTCTGACCCTACCACCATTGGGTAACCCTATAATAAAGGGCATCCCCTAAACTGTATCTAAACCCAGACGCTCTACACATGCATCGGAAATAAAAGAGTGCGTAGCACCCGTATCAAATAAAACTCTAAAGGTAGACCATGAATCAGAATGGTACCTGTAGTAGGTGCAAGCTCCTCTGCACTCCTAAGCTCAAAAACTCAGCCCTGTGGGCCTCTAGGATCAGTGGTGCCCCCACCACGTCCTCTGCCTCTACCCGGCCCAGGAGCAGATCCTTGAGTCGTAGGGCGATCTGGGACCCTCTGTTGTCCCTGACTCTGCTGCTGCTGCTGATGTGGCCTCTGTCCACCTCCCGCTATACTGGCAGGAGTAGAACCCTGCTGAGACGAAGCTCCACCCTGTCTACAAAAGACAGCTCTGTGACCTCGTCCACCACAAGTGAAGCAAGTCATTATCTGCCTCGTACACTCTGGTCTGACATGTCCATACTCTGCACAGTTGAAACACTGTCGTAGCCTATCTGCAACTGGTGTAGATGAGGGATGACTCTAGCGGCTCGGGCCTTGCCCAGAACCAGCAACTTCATCAGTACTCTGTTGAGGTAAGGCTCTGTTCCGTTTATAGAAAACAGCCCTGTGACCCAGTCCGCCACAGGTAAAACAAGTCACTAACTTCTTCTTGCACGCTGGTCTCAAATGTCCAAGCTCCTCACAGTTATAACATCGTCGACCCGTAACCGCAACCGGTGCAGGTGCGGGGGAACTTGGACGTCTCCAGTTTCGTTCAGAACTAATAACCCCACCAGTACCACTGGTCTGCGCAGTCCGCTGTCTCTTTCCAGGCCTTCTATGCTCCTCTGGAACTTGAGGAATCTCAGCAACATGTGCCGATACAACTGACACCTAAGTAACTCCATAGAATCTCCTAAATGATCCTTCCTGTACTGGCAGATCTGGGGTAGGTCTACCTTGTCTGGCCGCTTCCGCTACTTGCCAGATATATGCACGGAAATTGGGTCCCCTCATAGAGACACGATCCGAGTCATCTAACTGGACTCGCTGTGATGTACGTCTCCCAACTATACCGTTCCCAGTCTCAGGAACAACATTCTCAGCAACAACCTCACAAACCTCCTCCATTGTAGGTGGATCAACAACGGGAATCTGACTCTGTCCTACATCTATTGGAGGAAGAGGGGATCTATCCCTACCTCGTCCCTCTGCAGATACAACTCTAGTTTGAGCCATCTGTAGAGCATAAACCTAACTTAGAAGGTTATATATATGCCATATGTATAGATATATATATAAAATCAATCACAACAGAATATCTATATATATCTATACTGTCGAGGTCTTCAGAGGGGTGATGGCTCACGTACACGGTAGCCCAAAACATTTGTACTCATTTCAAAACCAAAACCTTTTGAAAAATTATACCCCTTTTCGGGTTCTGTTTAGTTATCTATTCGACCTTTATCGCAGATTACTAGTGTCATTGTTGTCAACCTGGGCTCTGATACCAACTTTGTAACACCCCAAATCCGTAGGACTCGGAGTGCTACTGGGCTAGGATCTCACAATGGATCCTGACCCTAGCCTGACAACAATTTCACTGATCTTACAACAAGACACCGATAGATTAAACCAAAACATTAAACTGATATATATATATATATATATATATATATATATATATATATATCCAAAAGGTAATACAATGTACCGCTGAGTACAAACAAAACCATACTGTACAACAAAAGAACCCATATCCCCGATAACGCCCCAGTGTACGGAGCCCTCAGCGGATCACCCACTCTGTGTCACTCTGCAGCTCTCCTATCCTGCAAAGTATCTACAACACGGTATAAAACCGTTAGCTAACCATACACATATATAGGATTATGCTAGAGCACAAACACACATCAGAAATCTTAACACATCATCATGCTTTCACACATTTACCCGGTTCATTATCTTTATAAAGTCCAGCAATCAACTCGTATATAAATATCCATATAAACATATGTGACACGAGGAATATAACCCTCGCCTCTGGGTACTATAACCAGCTAGAGTGGTGCCTGGAACACCTCCCCGTGTACCCTAAGGGAATGGAGAGTGCCCGAACCGTTTACCAGGTATGGCATGACCACAAAGAACCCCCAACTCCCAGCGGAATGAAGGGAAAAGTTGTCACAGCCCTACAATGGGCAATCAATACATCATAGGTCGGTGACCATCATAACGCATGCTATAAACATATAACAAACACCACTCATGCACAACATCCTATAAAGGAATGACAACTAAGTAAGTCCCACGGACTTACCTCAACCTCGTAGTCGTCTCATTGGATCAACCCTCAACTCAGTCCACTCCAAACTGGAGGATAACACGGCCTATACAAGGCATACATAAATATCAAACTCCTATCACACAAAGGGTCACACCTAGACCAAAGGGATCCATAAGGGATCATATCCAACTCGTAAACCTCAAATCCCTAACCGGCATTTCTGTATCATACTCGTCAACATCCGAATCCTAGCATGGTACTAAGTTCCTCATACTAGAAAGGAAATGAACTACCTAACTATAGGTAGTCCCGGGACAAGACGCACCTGCGTGAACTAAGGACGCAGGGGCGGAGAGATTACCTGCAGGCGCGGCATGTAGAATCCGCAGGGGCGGTGACAAGGCTGCAGTCTAACGCAGGCACGGCGCAGGCGCTGGCGCGGGCGCGATGGCACGGTCTCCACAGGGGCGGCGGTTTCCAGGTGCGGGGGCGGTGACAGTGCAGAATGCAATCTCGCGGCTTCTCTTTAGCTCTTCACGTGATCAAATCACGTCTACTCTCTTCCATAGTCACACACATACATATATATACACATTCAAACGTTAAACTATGCTCAGTTCATCTACTCCTAAGCTAAGAAGGAAGAACAAGGAAGAAAAGAAGGAAGGAGAAGATAACTCACCACACTTGTGGTCCTAGGCTGCAGGGAAGATCAACACACACACCAAGGCTGACTTCCAAGCTCAGCATACTCACAGTCATCAACCACAAAAGCCACAACACACCCAAATCTCAAACCAAACTCTTCCAAACCAAGAACAAGATCAAGAGGGAACAAGGGAGAAGCAAAGAGGACGTGGGAAGCTGGATAGGAAAGTGAGGAAAAGCCCTTGCTCAACCAAGGCACGGAATAAGGGCAGCAAAGAGTAAAGCACGGGTCATGAGTCAACGAAGACGGCTGCAGCCGCAGGAAACAGCAAGGGCGGGTTTCCTGGCCGCAGGGGCGGAACAACAGAGGAGCCGCAGGGGTGGCCTCACAGACCCGCAGGGGCGGCTAAGGCCAAAACTAGCTCCCAAAACTAAGGCTCTTACAATAAATCCTTCCTCGGCCCAGCTTGCCATCCTACTTACCATTCGTCTATCCTCGACCAAACAAACCAAGAGACAACGGCTTCATATTCTTCTTACGTGTCCGGGAGTTACAGAGAAATGAAGGCCGAGAGTTAGAAGATAAATGAAGGCCGGCATTCAAATAGAGACATGTGGTACGCTTTTAATCCGCCGGTTTGTATGTAACAATTTCGAACCTCGGATCTTCAAGCACCCTAACCTTATTGCCTAACCTTATTGCCTTGCCTTTTTATGCTGCGCAAAACTCGAACCGGAGACCACCCGTCTTGCCTTTTTGCCACCTCTCTCGCCATTCGACGCCATCTGGCACCGACAAGCTCCTTTATCATAATCCCCGGTATATAGGTACGAACCGAAAACCAATATGATTTCCATTATTATAATTATATAATTTCAAGAATTATTTTATAATTAGTGGGAATATTTAGATGTGGATATTAGTGTGGAATTAGTGGAGAATGATCGGATTAGAATGAGAATTTTTGGATAAAAGTAGTAGATGCGTGGTGTAGAGTTGAATCGGATTTGAACCTATAAGAAGTTGGAACGGAATGTAGTGGTAGATGAATTACTGAATTCTCGAGGAAATAGAATGATAAGCGGAATGTTGAGAACGTAAGGATTATGGGATTTAGAGAAAACATAAGAATGACATTGATGATGATACGGGAAGATTGGAATGGGCGTCTAGGTCCGTGAACCTAGGTCGTAGAAACTAGAAAGTGATCAGAGTAGTGATGATAGATATCCTACTCTTTTTTGGATATAATTGCAAATCAAGAAATACTAAGACGTCGGTACATCTTAGTCGTGATTCAAGATCACTGACTAGCACATCGCGAATAATGTTGAAGATCAGTACGGATAAGGTGAGTTCATTGGACTCACTTGGCTACCGTGATAATATTAAGTGCGTACTAGGGTAGTGTCTAAATTGCAGGTTAATTAAAATGAACCAACTAGATCACTATTGTTATTTTCTAAAGAGAGGTTCAAGTGCATTATAATAGGTTGTATCATCACTGTTCGGGCCGATGGTGCCGGAAGGTTCCCCGCGACCAGTCCAGTAGCGTATACGAGGGATATGCATCGAAATCATTCCTATTGGTTTACGGGGACGGGGGCGAGGGTTGGAGGAACCTCGTGTTACCATGAAAAGTTGAACAATAGGATGACAAATTTCACTAAATGAAAAGATAGAACTAGGACCTTGTTTATTGCATGATGAGTGGTTTATTATATTCCATGACTTGTGTGTGTGCCTTAGTAGCTTTATTATTAGAACTGTTGCTAACGGTTTATACAATGTTGATAGATTTTGCAGGTTAGGTCTCTGCCGAGAAATCGGGAGTGGAGTGGTCCGCCGGGTTTCCGTACTAGGAAGTCCACGGGAGTATTTATTTCTTTATCATGTTCAATTGACTATATTTCATTTCAGTTTGGTTGTTGCACGTGTCTAGAGTCAGTTATGTCTAAACCTTTTTTTACTTTTATAAGAGTTTTGTGTTTACAATATTTGTGCATTGTTATAAGGTCCGAGTCTATTGATGTCAAACTAAGGTTGGGACCTAGTGTGAGGTCCTAATCAGTGATGCTCCAAATTCTCTGAATTCGGGGTTGTGCTTCTAAATTCTTGATCGTTTGGTTCATTGAAGCACTATCATCTTCATATATAATTCTTTTTATAAAGTAAGGTTTGAAAGGGTTCTTAATTAAGCTTGACATGGGATGATCTATATAACCTCATACTCAACACTCAGACCACAAACGCTTCCTTCACAACTTGGTTGCTTCATAACTCTTGTGAAGCTATATTGTATCGACTATTCTTCAACATTAAAAGACAACACCCCATTATAAACATCAATAAGAGTATCATAGGTTGCTAAGAATGATCTTCCTAAAATCAATGGGATTATCTCATGTGCTTCAAAGTCCAACACAACAAAAATCATCTGGTAAGATGAACATCTCCATTTTTATAGGTACATCTTCAACAATACTAATATGATGTGTAGTGGATCTCTCCGCCATGTAAGGCATCATGTGTACTGATATAGGCTCCCATAGATTCAACCTTTTGCACGAAAAGAGTGGGATAACACTCATATTAACTACCAAATCACAAAGAGCCTCTAGTGTGTATGAACCAATATCGACCGGGACACTAAAAGTCTCGGGATCTTCCCTCTTAACCACAAGCGGAATGTTGATATATTGCTTTAGTTGAAGGCGAGCACTGAAATGAGAAAAGCTTGTTCATTCTTTCCATGAACTTCTCAAACTATTTACCAAGCAATGTTTTTACCTTCCTTTGTGGAAATGATAAGTGATGGCTTGTAACGTAGAGGAGCAACATATATTTGTTCTACTTACTTGGGTGCTTCCTCTTTGCTTGACTCTTCATTACTTGCTTCCTCTTCAATCTCGATCTATAACAAGGCTTTGTCAAGAACCTTAGGCACTTGAGGAACTTGAACTCGTTGAGGGGCTTAAAATTACTTCCCATTTTTTCATGTTACTCTTTACAATCTTTAACAATCGCCATGTTGCAACTCTCTTGGGCTTAATTTCATGTCTTCCGAAAATTTTTCAAGGTTTTGTGAAGAACTAGAAGCTTGTTGAGCAAACTGTTGCTCCAATATTCATTTACCCTTATCAAGTGAATCTACATTCACCAATCGCCATAATCTTTTCCGCCGTCAACTGGAGTTCCGTTTCTTTTCTTTGAAAGGGTTTGTCTATGCCTTGGAAGTACATGCAATAGAGTTTTGTATTATTATTTTATCAAAAATCTATTCAAACCCATTCTTAATTCAAATCAAAATTCAATTAATTTTAACAATTATTAATTTCATAAATCTCATTTTTTTAAATAAAATCCTATTTTAATTATGTCATTATTCAAATTCATTTTTTTTTAATAATAATCAAATATTCTAACAAAAGTCGCGCACGATACAACCCAATTTAAACTAATTTTATTATAAACAGTGATTTAGGACCGTGTTTCTTGTCGTAATAAATTTTTTAATCCCAATTGTAACCTAGTTGTTTATGTCATTTTTTATTTTATTAATTTCATTATAAACTCTAAACTCAAAAGAAAAACCCTAGCAATCAGTTGCGTAATATTTTTATATCGACTTAAAAATGAGTCTTGGACCGTGAGAATTTGTCTTAGATCCTTCATTTATCTTTGTTTATTAATTTTTCAAAGTAATTTGTTCATTTATATTAGTTTATTATTTTTATAAAGTAAGTTGTTTCCAGAAACGAGTGCGACAAATATGGGTCGGGTGTGGTTGTTCGAATCAATGTCGGGATGTTTATTTTCCCATTTTAGTGCAACTAATTACTAATCTTAATCAACGTTAACCAAATTTTTCTATACATTCATATCCTTCCAAAGTCAACATTAAATTCCCATGAGGGCTCCTTTACAGCAATGTTTTAGCCTCATCGTTACACCTAGGGCCTGTTTGATTTGAACTTAAAAAACAGAAACGGAATGAAAACATATCTAGTTCATACGTATATTTATGTTCACGAAGTTTTTGGGAATCATTCCCTGTGATTTGAAGTAATTGTAGTAGAAATTGTATTGTTTTGATATCTTATAGGTTAACCAAAATGGAGAAAAGTAGGTGCATTTTGCATGAAATCACGTAAAATAATTTTATGAACAAAATATCAATTTAAACTAAATTTATTTTCATTCCGTTTTCGTTTTTGAAGTTATAACCAAATGGAATTATTGTAAATTTAAACCGTCAATGCATTACATAACTAACTTAAGATAAAATAATCATACATCTACTTACATTGCACGAGATATGAATATAACAACTACAGAGTTTATATATTCTTTATTAATAAAAATATCTCCAATTTAATATCTCAATACAGAATAGTATCATATCAAAGCATTTTGTCGTTTTTCTTCCTAGTTGAAACTCTAAGTGATGTCCTGTTTCTGATAATTTATTTTATAATGGTAAAAATAAATTCTTAGTAATATCTTTTTACAATTTTGAATATAAGATGTCATTTTATATTAGTAAATAATGAAAATAGAATAGTAAAAATTAACACGAAACAAAGTTTAATTACTATAAAAATTAACACGGAATAAAATTAAAAGTTTAATTACTATAAAAATTAACACGGAATAAAATTAACACGAAAAAGTATGACATATTATTTTTGATAAATACATTGATAGTTTGTATCACTCTTAGTAATTTTTAAAGTTGGTATTATTTTCGATTCAATGTTGATAGTTATATTATTTTGGGTTATTTTGTCTTTTTAAATATAATATTTATGTATAATCAAACTCTTATTATTTTCAGGTTAGAAATTTCATATATGGGTTATCTTATATTCGAGTTTAATCTGTTTCGTGATATTGGCCTCTATTTTTAATTATATTTGGTTATCAATCAAGTTTAGATCATGTATTTTTTTTATAGGTCGGGTAAGTGTTTACACCCCTTATTATAATTACAATTAATTAAATATTTATCAAATATTGCCGGAATAAAATGATACCTTCTCCGAGCACGAAATAAGTTGTTTTAGAAATTTAATTTTAATCAAAATTAACTATCAATTTTAATATTTTACCGTTCATCAACTACGAGAGATGTATGAGAATAGTTTTGAAAACATGTTTTTGTAAAATATTTGTATAACCTAGATAATCAGAAGTAATGATTAGTTAAGAACATGATTAGAGATTAATATCCTTAGTGATGACACATAGTTAACCGACGCTCTGGGTGGACAGTGGGCAGCCCTAAGTAGTAAGTATAAAGGGAGCACTCACACCCCCCAAAAAAGAGGAACAATCTCAATCCATTATTACGATTCTCTCTCCCTCTCTGCCTCTCTGCCTCTGCACCCATTACCCAATTACCCATTACTCATTGCAGTGCTGCTGCTGCTCCTCCTGCATCCTCCTCACTCTTTTCTCTTTCATCTATCTCTTTGACCCCTTTCATCTCTCAATTTCTAGCTCATACCCCTAAATCCCTAATCAACAATCACTAGACCAACAAGGACATCCAGAAATGTATGCAGATACTGGACTTTTGTATCCCTACTATCAGAATTTCTCTCAAGATGCTCACCATCTTGATCTTCTTCAGCTTTTCCATTCCCAACAATCTCAATCTTCAATGGTTATTTCTCCATCTCTCTCAAAGTTTCGATTTTTAATTCTTCTGGGTTCAAATCAAGCAATTATGAAATTTTTGTTTAATGGGTTTGAGTGTTGATTGTTGAAAATTCAAGGCCTCTCGGCTCAATTTCACTTGAAAAAATGTTTCCCTTTTCTTGCTTGGAGGCAGAAGATTCTTTTTGCGTTTTAAATTTTGTTGTAGGACTGTTTTTGGCCTTAAATTAATGGGTTGCATACAATCTTTTTTGGGCAAAAAATGCTTCCTTTTTTTAGCTATATAATTCATTCCTTGATTTGTGGCGGTTGATTAATGATAAGACTAGTAGGAAATCCCATATCTGTTAAAAGAGAAACGAAAATAAGCCTCTGCTACTATCTTCGATCATATTGACATATTTGTTTGTTTCCTGTGGAAAGCAGAATTCACTTAATGTGTTAGAGAAAGTGAGTTTTACAGTCATGGATTGCGTGTTTCTTTTGTTATCGATTCCATCTACACCACTAAACAAAGCATAGAGCTAAAAAACCTGATATAAATGGAAAAGTGGAAGCTTGATTTTCCAATTCTGTCTATTTGGCCTTTTATTGTGACTTGTGAAGAAGCTAAAATTAGAAAAAGGAAAATAAAGGTGTTCTCTAGGCTAAGTAAAGCTTTTTGCTCTTGCTGATAAGCCATAACTAATAAACTTAAAGGTGATCATTGTTTACTCTAATGGCAAGTTTGTTTAAATGGGATAGGAAAGATCTTACACCACCATTTATGCTTTGCAGATTTTGGTGGTGTTTTTTGTTCATTAATCTGTTGTGTGGAGTAAATTTGTTGAATTAGGAAGTTCTTAGTCATGTGGTAAGCTGTAGTTAGTGCGGTTCGGTGCTTTGTGAAGACTTTGTAGTTAAGTCTGTGTATGAAATCAAATTTGCTGAACTAAGAAGAATGGTAATATCTACAATTGTTGTGGTTGCATATGCTTTCTTGACTGTTCATTTTGTTTTATGATTGTAAATGACTCTTTTAATGCGGATCCATGTCATTGACGCGTGTTAAGAGAACATAATCTAACATGTTCTATATGAAATCCTGTTACAGAGCTCTACAATTTCGGATTATGACCTAGGAGGAGAAGGGGATCTTTTTAACGCACCAGAACCGATCATGGAGGAGCCAATAGTGAGCATTGATCCAATTCTCGACCCTATGACAGCTGCGATTTCCATGATGTCATGTGCTGATCATGTCATGCCAACACAAGAACTTAATCTTGGAGCCTTGGGATCGCTCCAAAACGATCAGCTTTTTGGAGAGATTTCATATGAATGCAAGGAAAATATTCTAGGCAGTACTTCCACAGAATCACATCTTTCTGCAATAGCAAGTGAGATGCAGACTGAAGAGAAGATGATCACTGAATCAATGTTTCAAAAGAGTGTTAGCTCTGAGTGTTTGAGTTCAATGGATTGGTTAAATGCAAATACTCTGAAGCCGAGTTTCTTAGACTTTTCCGAGTTGGATCTTGGAGCTGTCTATGGGATGAGAAGAGCATTCAGTGAAGGAGACATAAAGGTGAGATTGATTTTTTTTCTTATGCTAGTTTCGTTTGATGAAAATTTCAAAATTGCAACATACACTAAGGGCATGTTTGGTATCCATATTAGATATCAGTATATCATATATCGGTATCAAGATATGAGTATGAGATTGATATCCACTGCTAGAATATAAGAGGGATGAAAAATATAAGATATGTGATAACATTGGATTTTTGAGTAATATAAGTATATCAGTATATCAATTGATATGGACCATATACTTATATACCAAACACTAGGTATGAGTTTTCTTATGTCGATACTGATATCTAGATATGAATATCAAATAGACCCTAGAATACAGATGAATAAGCGAAAAGTATCAAGATTGCAGCTTTATTTCACATCATAGTGTTTTTGTTCATTGAACCTGATTTTCTGCGAATACAGACGCTTGGCAATGGAAACGTAAGCTTCATTCATTCTTCAATCCAACAGCGACCACCAGTGATTGGGAGCTGTACTTCCGAGGATCGTCTGCAGAAGCTCTCTAGATACAGAAACAAGAAGTCAAAGAGAAACTTTGGTAGGAAAATCAAGGTAATTTTCATTTCTTAGCTTCTGAAATATAAAATGAATATTGTCATCGATTAAGATCCAGAATCGTATGGCTTAGTTGTGTTCTGTTTACACAGTATGCGTGCAGGAAGGCGTTAGCTGACAGCCAACCGAGGATCCGCGGAAGGTTTGCCAAGACCGAAGAAACCGAGTTTCTCAAAAGGCATTGAATCTATCAGCATTGTAGAAGTTGATGAACTTAACTGAAGATGATTAGTGGCCCTAGATACATGGTGATCGAGGTGCAGCTTAATACAAGATTTAGCTAATAAAACGAGACCGGCCCGGCTCGTAGATGAAGTAGATCTGTTATTTGTTGTAATAATTGAGTTGCTACATAGATAATTAGTAATGACCAGCTTGGCTAGCAGGTAGAGATGTATATATATCTGGTGTTAATAAAGATGGATTTCAGAATTCCCAAAATATTAAAAAAAAGCTACTCAAATAACTATCCAAAAAAATTAAAATAAAGATAAAAGCTAAATTAAACTAAACAAAAAACTTCAAGTGATGAAAAATGTGATATTGTACAAGTTCAATCACACTTCGTATATATGAAGGTCGTGTTAAAGAGAAGTCATTCTATGACTCGGAGTAAAAACAACCATACTTCAAAATATCCATTTTACCAGCTTTGAAGAATGTACGATGTTCAAAGAAATATTTTTAGGACTAGTGGAAAGGATGAAACGTTATCGATAGAAAATCTTGCAAAACATTAAGATAGAGGTCAAAACAGAAGAAACATGATCCAAATTATCCTAAGAGAAAGATGTAAATTTCCAAGTGGTATGATGCTCTACAAGAAGTATAAATCAAGTACGAGGAGTTCGTGAATATTAGTGAAAGGGATTATTGATTAAAACGGCTTAACTCCAAAGAAAAGACCGGTGTCCCGGATATCACTATCCCATTTTAGCTTACTCTTCTGGCTTACCAACATCACTACTCCTTGTAGAGGTGTCAAACGGGGCCAACGGGTCGGGTTTGGGTCGGGTCCTAACAAGTTCGGGTTGAAACGGGTCGGGTCAAAAAAGGCTTGGTTATTAATCGGGTTGTTTCGGGTCGGGTCGGTTTGGGCCGGGTATCATTTGTTCCGGTTGACAACGGGTTATCGAGTAGTCTCGGTTCCCGGGTCGTAACGGGACGGGTCGGAATCGGGTCGGTTATAACAGACACGGGTTGAAACGGGTCGGGTTAAAACAAACTCACATTTTTATCGGTTTGTTTCGGGTCGGGCCGGTTTGGGTCGGGTATTAATTATCGGTTGGAATCGGGTCATTTTTATGTTTGGGTTGGGTCGAAACCAGATCGGTTTGCGTAACATCTTGATTCGGGTCAATTTATGTTCGGCTTCGGTCGAAACCGGATCAGGTTGCCTAACATCTTGATTCAAGTCAATTTATGTTCGGGTTTGCGTAATTTATTCTAAAATTTATACGAAGATATTAATTTGATAAAAGATGAAATAAAAGTTGTGTTGTTTACTTGTTTTAGACTTTTGATGGTATATTAGTGTTATTTTCTTTATAAAAATGTAATAGTAAATCAAAGACATGCGTAATAAATAATAATAACAATAATGATTTGTCGAATCGGATAATAATCCGTGGAATTCAGTCGATCTATTTGATCCATATTCGAAAATATGGTATCTAAAAACGACTTTAGTCGGATCGGATAATTATCCACATAAATGTCTGATCGGAATGATTTTAACCCGATCTGTTTGATTGAATATGAATTTAACCGGATATGGATATCCGACTGATCCGTCTGATCAAAATTTCTAATATGACCAACTAATCAATCCATTTGATCCATATATGCTTTTCCTATTTTGTTTGTTATAAAATGTAAAATAAAATCTATCATATTTTGCTGAATCGGATAATAATCAGTGGAATTCGGTCGATCTATTTGATCCATATTCGAAAATATGGTATCTAAAAACAATTTTAGTCAGATCGGGTAATTATCCACATATATGTTTAATCAATTGATCGGAATGGATTTAGCCCGATCTGTTTGATTGCATATGAATTTAACCGGATATGAATATCCGACTGATCCATCTGATCAAAATATCTGATGATCCACATATATGCTTGATCGGAATGGTTTTAGCCCGATCTGTTTGATTGAATATGAATTTAACCGGATATGGATATCCGACTGATCCGTTTGATCGAAATATCTAATGATTAGATATTTCGTTTGATTAGATTAACCGACTTTCGTTTGATTGAAATGACTTTAACTGGATCTTGATATCCGACTTATATTAAGGATTATGTAATATGTACGTATTATGTAATATGTAATTATATACTTATATTATAAATTTATATTATGGGTTAATGAGTTATTATTTAACCATGCCATAAGTTAAAATCAAAAGTTATTCTAATGAGTTAAAATCGTCGTTACATTACATTTATCATGTGGGAGTTGAAGAATGCCATCATATACTTATAGTTATTGTATGGATATGGATTATTTAATATATTATTTATTTATGTATATATAGAAAATATAGTAAATAAAAAAAATTATCTTCAAAATGTCTATTCCTAAAAATTATAGTTATTACGCGACACTGACTCGTAGTTAAATTTTCAAAAAGTATAATATTAAACATCCGGATACCCGAATACATTATAATTTCAAAAAGTATATATTCTTAAAATTTATATTAATAATTTGTTATATTGTACAAACTAATTGAATATCCACACACATTATAATTTTAAACATCCGGATTTACTCAAAATAGTCGGATATTCATAACTCTTATATATCCGGATACCCGAATTTTCGGATATCCGTGTCTAAAATATCCGGATACCCGAATTTTCGGATATCCGTGTCTAAAATATCCGGATACCCGAATTTCTGAATTTACTCAAAATAATTGGAGTTAACAATCTAATGAGATGATAAAGAGTGATGTGTTATTTAGGTTGAATTTGTATAATCGATGTATGCATCAATATAGTCGGTGTATGATTAACTTATTTTTATAATTATCATATTTCTAGGTAAAATTTTATCTATTTATTCTCTTAATAAATCATGTAAATAATTATCAATTTAACTCAAAAGTATCAATGTAATCTAAAATACCCTATTTGTATAAATTTACAAGGTTATCGAGTTATTTAAGGCCGGGTTACTTTGGGCTACCGGGTCATTCGGGGCGGGTTACTTTGGGCCGGGTTACTTCGGGTCGGGTTACTTCGGGCTATCGGGTTACTTCGGGGTATCAGGTTACTTCGGGGTATCGGGCCACTTCGGGTCGGGTTATTTCGGGTCGGGTTACTTCGGGTCGGGTTACTTCGGGCTATCGGGTTGTTCGGGTCGGGTCATTCGGGCTACCGGGTCATTCGGGTCGGGTTACTTCGGGTCATAAATTTCTTCGGGTTAAATCGGTTTCAAGCGGGTCGGTTCCGGGGATTCTCTTTTCAAAATTTTCGGGGCCAGGTCGGGTTCGGATTCGGGTTCGTCGGATCGGGTTCGCGGGTCGGGCCAACTTTTGACAGCTCTAACTCCTTGTCCCATCATCCCCGTTACACCTAATGAAAGCCCTCATGATTTACATCTAATTTAAGATTTTCTTTAACAGGTAGTGGAGTTGATGTGAGCTGGTTGGAAACGAAACAATCATCGTCAATGTTCCTGAACCGATTGCCTTGCCACCAACCGTCCAAGTCGAAACGATTAAGGGTGGTCATGACACCATCACTAATCAACCATTGGAGGTCTCACTTGGTAAGATTGATAATCCTTATTTATTGGAGGTGATTCCCGAAACTAAGTCGACACCTATCGTAATCAATCCGAAAACGCTCGCTCTGAACATGCCCAAGTCAAATATGTAACACCCCAAATCCGCAGGACTCGGGGCGCTACTGGGTTAGGATCTCACAATGGATATTGACCCTAGCGTGACAACAAGTTCACCGGATCTTACAACAAGACACAGATAGATTAAAACCAAAACATCAAACTGTAATATATATATATATATATATATATATATATCAAAAGGGTTTACAAAATACCGATGAGTACAAACCAAAACACATATCCATACATAACCAAAATCATCCCATATCCCTCGCATAATCCTAGTGTACGGAGCCCTCAATGGATCACCCCATTTGGATCACTATGCAGTTCTCCTAACCTGAAAAGCATCTATAACACGGTATAAACCGTAGCTAACCATTCATATATAAGATCATGCGTAAGCACAAACACAAGTCAGGGAATCATAAACACATAAGCATGTTGTCACACATTTACCCGGTTAATTATCTATATAAAGTCCAACACTCAAATCGTATATATATATATAGATGTATATGAACGTATGTGACACGAGGAATATATATAATCCTCACCTCTGGGTGCTGTTGCCAGCTGGAGTGGTACCGGTAACACCTCCCCGAATATCTATGGGAGTGGAGGGTGCCCGTCCCGTGTACTAGATCTGGCCTATCCACAGAGAACCTCCCAGACACCACTACGGGATGAAAGGGCCTGTTGTCACGGCCCTATAATGGGCGGTCAATAAACCATAGGTCGGTAATAATCAACATCGCATGCTATCAAGCATATATCACACACCACTCATGCAAACATCCGATATAAGGATGGTAGCTAAGTAGGTCCTACGGACTTACCTCAACCTCAAGATATACTCAACCACGATCAGCTCCTATCCGGAGAACAACAATGCCTAATAACAAGACATAAAGAGATATCAAATCTCCTATCAATCAAAGGGGTCACACCTAGTCCCAAGGGATGCATAAGTATCATATCCATCCTATAAACCTCAACCACCTACTAAACCTCAAAGCCGAAACCGGCACATATCGATATCATACTCATCATCATCCTATCCTCATACACACACCTAGCATGCTACTACCCACTCATACTAGGAAAGGAAAGGATCTATACCACTCTAGGTAGATCCTGTACAAGACGCACCTGCGTGATAGGAAGGATGCAGGGGCGAAGCAACGGGAGGCGGAGGCGCGGCGGCACTCCCACGCAGGGGCGACGACACTGGCGACGTAGGGGCGGAATTCAGTGAAAAACGTGATTCCCGCCTCCTCTTCAGTTCTTCACTCGATGATTTCACGTCTTCAGCATCCAGAAATCAAACACATACATATATATACACATATAAACATCAATATATGCCTAGTAGCTCCCACACACAATATTCAAATTGTGAAATCCTAAGCTAAAGAGAAGGAAAGGAAGAAGGAAAGAAAGAAAGAAGAAGGAAGAAAATACCACTGCTGGGATCCTAAGCAGAAGGAAAGATCACACCTACACCCTCAATTGGCTCTCAAAGCTCAGCATCAACATCCAACATGATCATCAACCCAACCACACAACAATTCTCTTCCAAAGCAAAGAGAAACACAAGAAGAAGATCAAAGGAGAAGGAAGGAGGAAAGAAGATCATGAGGCAGCTGGAGAAGATGAAGTAAACCCTTCATTTGGAGGCAAATGAGCTAATTAAAGAAAAAGAGATGAGTAAAGCACGGTCAAGAGTCAACAATGCCGGCTGCAGCCGCAGGAAACTGCAGGGGCGGAACACAGGACAAACCGCAGGGGCGTCCCCATGAACCCGCAGGAGCGGCTAGGTCCTAGCTCAGCACTAAAGACTAAGGCTCTTACATCTCACCCCCCCTAAAAACAAGTTTCGTCCCGAAACTTGTACAATCCCAAATCCTCTCGGACCATATGCCGAGGTAGAACTCTCTCTATTGGAGATATCACATCTCCGCTCATAATGTATCAACCTATATCATTCTATAACCTCAAACACAGGTATGGAGGAAATCATCATCTTCAGCAACAAGATCACTATACTATCCAAGGCATAGAGGAAAACCATCTCTAGCCAAACTATCATCACATCACAAGGGCATAGAGGAAAACCATCTCTAGCCGTATCATACGCATAACATAAGGGTATGGAGGAAAAACATCTCCATCAAAACTATGTCCACCAAGAATAGCATGGAGGAACCATCTCCAACTAGATCCTAATCGTATCTCAATATCATGGAGGAAAAAACCATCTCCAGCTATAATCATCCATCGCGCTAGCACATCAAAATCTAATAAAGTCATATATCACATCATGGCTAGCATGAAAATAAACACATTATAGCATATAAGCACATAATCATAACACTCACCAAGATAGTCCTAAGATCTACTCATCGGTCCTACAGGTGCATCCATCTCGGCGTAGAACTCTGGATAGTTCCTCTGGATACTGTCCTCAGTCTCCCATGTAGCCTCATCAGGTCCTCGTCTCGACCACTGTATCCTCAACATCAGAATGTCCTTCGAATGCAGGCGTCTCACACCTCGTTCTAGAACTGCAATCGGGTGCTCAATAAAAGTGTGGTCCAGCTCGACCACCAAATCATCATAACTCACAATGTGCCTCGGATCTGGTATGTACTCCCTCAGCTGGGACACGTGAAACACAAGGTGAACACCCTCTAATCTCGGAGGCAAAGCTAATCTGTATGCTGCACTCCCAACTCGGTTTAGAATCTCGAACGGTCCGACATATCGGGGGCTCAACTTCCCCTTAATGCCAAATCATCTAACACCTCGTGTCGGAGACACTCTCAGCCACACATGAGCTCCTACTCTGAACTCTAAGGGTCTACGCCTCATATCTGCATATGACTTCTGACGACTTTGTGCAGTCAGCATCCTCTCCCTAATCAATGCTACACGGGCAACATCATCCTGAACCTAATCAGGTGTCACACCACTAACACTGCTAGGCTCATCCTAGCATAACGGAGTGCGACATCTCTGTCCATACAATGCCTCATATAGGGCCATCCCAATCGATGCATGCCAGGTGTTGTTATACGAGAACTAAACTAGTGGGAGATGATCCGTCCACACTTGTCCCCAGTCCAACACACAAGCTCGCAACATATCCTCCAGTGTCTGAATGGTCCTCTCTGACTGTCCATCTGTCTTAGGATGGAATGCAGTCGTAAAGTGCAAACTCGTCCCAGAGCAGTCTGAATCTGCTACCAAAATCTCGAGGTAAACCGCCCATCTCTGTCTGAGACGATCGTCCTCGGTACACCATAGAGTCTCACTATCTGCCTAGTGTTCTCCTCAGCCAATCTTCTCACTGGTCACGTTTCTCGAATAGGGATAAAACGTGCCGTATGCGTCAATCTGTCAACTACAACCCAGATGGCATCAAAGCTCCTACTTTGTCTCAAACCAGTCACAAAATCCATGGTGACGTCCTCCCACTTCAACTTCGGTATAGGCAGTGGATGGAGCTCACCTTCAGGTCTACAATGCTCGATCTTGACCTGCTGACAGGTCGCACACTGTGCCACAAATCTGGCCACGTCGGGCTTCAACCCTCCCCACCAATATGAGCGCCTCGCATTCTGGTACATCTTACTCGTGTCTGGGTGCACTAAGTACATTGAGCCTCCTGTAATATCCTCTGTCGCAAATCCGCATCAGCGGGTACACAGACGCGGCCGCGGCGTCTCAACACTTCATATGCTCCTATGAGGAACTGTGGTGCCTCACCACGGGACATCCTCTATCGAATCCTCATCAATGTCAGGCAGGTCCCCTACTTTTGTTGGATCTCACCCAACAGATCAGGGAGAACCTCTAAGGTACTCAACTGGGCATCCTCATCAGGAAACTGGATGTCCAACTCTAGCCAACCAGATCTCTTTGTAACTGAGGCTGAACTGTCAGTCTCGCAATCGCCTTCTCTCGAGGCGTCTTCCTGCTCAGGTGTCGGCGACAACGTTCGCCTTCCCCGGATGATACATAATCTTTAGATCAAAGTCCTTGATCAACTCAAGCCACCTACGCTGGCGGTTATCCAATTCCCGCTGCGTGAAAATATACTTCAGACTCTTGTGGTCTGTGAAGATCTGACATGTAGCACCATACAGGTAATGTCTCCAGATCTTCAGTGCATGAACTACCGCTGCCAACTCCAGATCATGAGTTGAGTAGTTCTCCTCATACATCTTCAGTTGTCTAGACGCATAAGCAATCACTCTGCCTCGCTGCATCAACACACATCCTAGACCTAGCTTGGATGCATCACTGTAAACCACAAAATCATATGTGCCCTCCGGCTGTGCTAAGATAGGAGCGGAAATCAGACGTCTCTTCAGCTCCTCAAAACTCTACATACACTACTCAGACCATACAAACCTGGTGGTCTTCCTCAGCAAACTCATAAGTGGACGGGCAATTACAAAGAATACTTCCATAAAGCGTCGGTAATAACCGGCTAGGCCAAGAAAGCTACGTAATTCCTTGACGTTCGTCGGTGTCGTCCATGCTGCCACTTACTCAATCTTAGCCGGATCAACCTTGATCCCCGCGGTGGAAACAATATGACCCAGGAATGCTACCACTGGCATCCAGAACTTGCACTTAGAGAACTTAACATAAAGTTCTTTGTCTCGTAAAACTCGTAACACAATCATCAGTTGTCCTGCATGTTCCTCTCTACTACGAGAGTACACCAGAATATCATCTTTGAAGACTACCACAAACTGGTCCAGGAAGTCGATGAATATAATGTTCATCAACTCGATGAAGACTGTTGGGGCATTCGTAAGCCAAAATGGCATCACTACAAACTCGTAGTGTCCATATCTGGTCCGAAATGCCGTTTTGTGCACATCCTGCTCTCTCACCCTCAGCTGTTGATACCCTGAGCGCAGGTCAATCCTGGAGAACACCGTCACTCCCTGAAGCTGATGTAGCAAGTCGTCAATACGGGGAAATGGATACTTGTTCTTGATGGTCACCTTGTTCAACTCTCTGTAATCGATACACAGTCTCAACGATCCGTCCTTCTTCTGTACGAAGAGGACAGATGCTCCCCACGGGGATACGCTAGGGCGGATGAAGCCCTTCTCAGCCAACTCCTCGAGTTGCTTCTTCAGCTCCAACATCTCGACAGGCTCCATACGATATGGGGCCTTCGAGATTGGTCTCGTACCAGGCTCCAACTCAATGCCAAAGTCCACGCTCCTCTGAGGCGGCAAACTGAACGGCTCAACAAACACATCTGTAAACTCGCAGATCACTGGAATATCCTCCAACGCTGGACTCTCCCCATCCTTCATGGCATAACACCAGAAGGCCTCACAACCATGTGCGATCAATCTCGATGCACGTACCGCGCTGATCGCCATACCTGACTTCCACAGATCCCAACCTCGGAAAACCTCTATCTGACCTAACTCGGTAGAGACTGTCACGGTCCTCCTACCTACATCTAATATAGCATGATGCCTATCCATCCAATCCATACCCAGAATGACGTCCTCATGCACCAACGGCATAACAAAGAAATCAACAAGTAGCACACGAGTCCCCACACAAATGGGACAATCATATATCTCGTGGGTACCTCCCCTACTACCGTCGGGTAATCCTATACTAAAGGGTATCCATTTGTCGTAACTAGACTCAAACGCTCAACACAAGCATCAAATATAAATAAATGCGTAACTCCCGTATCAAATAAAACTCTAACAGGTAAACCATGAATCAGAATGGTACCTGTAGCAGCTGGTGCAACTAGCTCCTCTGCACTCCTCATCTCCAAAGCTTTACCCTGTGCTCCTCTCATGTCAATGGTACTCCCACCACGACCTCTACCGCTACTCGGCCCAGGAGCAGATCCCTGAGTAGTAGGACGATCTGAGACTCTCTGTTGTCCCTATCTCTGCTGTTGAGGTGGCCTCTGCCCACCTCCTACTGCACTAGCAGGAGAAGAACCCTGTTGTGATGAAGCTCCGCCCCATCTACAGAAGAGATGTATGTGACCTCGCCTGCCACAAGTAAAGCAAGTCACTAACGGTTTCGTGCACGCTGGTCGTATATGTCCAGGATCATCACAGTTAAAACACCGTCGACCCGTAGTTGCAACAAGTGCAGATGCGGGGTAACTTGGGCATTTCTGGCTTCGCCCGGAACCCGCAGCTCCACCAGCACCACTGGTCTGCCCAGTCCGTTGTCTCTTCTCCAACCCTCTATGCTCCTCTGGAACTTGAGTAATCTCAGCAGCCCGTGCCGGTACAACTGGCACCTGAGTAGCTCCATGGGATCTTTCGAACGATCCCTCTTGTGCCGGAAGATCCGGGGTACGTCTACCAGCTCTGGCAACCTCCTCTACTCGTCTGATGTACACGCGGAAATCTGGTCCCCTCATGAAGACATAATTCGAGTCATCTGACTGAACTCGCTGTGGTCTATGTCTCCCAACTATACCGTTCTCAGTCTCAGGAACGAAACTCTCAGCAATATCCTCATGGACCTCCTCCGCTGCCGGTGGATCAACAGTGGGAATCTGACCCTGTCCTATCACTGTTGGAGGAAGAGGGGGTCTACCCCTACCTCGTCCAATTGCAGATACAACTCTAGTCTTAGCCATATGCAAAGTATGCATACTTAACTTAGAAGGCTATATATATGCCATATGTATATATATATATATATATATATATATATATATATATATATATATATATATATATATATATATATATATATATATATATATATATATATATAAAGTCAATCACAAAATCACATAAGGTCATATTTATACATATATCTATACTGTCGAGGTACTCAGAGGGGTGATGGCTTCCCGTACACACTATGCCAAAACATTTGTACTCATACCAAAAATCTTTTGAAAAGTCAGACCCCTTTCGGGTTCTGTTTATTTATCTATTCGACCTTTATCGCATATTGCAAGTGTCATTGTTGTCAACCTAAGCCTCTGATACCAACTTTGTAACACCCCAAATCCGTAAGACTCGGGACGCTATTGGGCTAGGATCTCACAATGGATCCTGACCCTAGCCTGACAACAAGTTCACTGGATCAACAAGGCACATATAGATTAAAACCAAAACATCAAACTGTAATATATATATATATATATCAAAAGGGTTTACAAAATACCGCTGAGTATAAACCAAAACACATATCCATACATAACCAAAATCATCCCATATCCCTCGCATAATCCTAGTGTATGGAGCCCTCAGCGGATCACCTCATCTGGATCACTCTGCAGTTCTCCTAACCTGCAAAGCATCTACAACACGATATAAACCATTAGCTAACCATTCATATATAAGATAATGCGTAAGCACAAACACAAGTCACGGAATCATAAACACATAAGCATGTTGTCACACATTTACCTGGTTAATTATCTGTATAAAGTCCAACATTCAAATCGTATACATATAGATGTATATGAACATATGTGACACGATGAATATATAATCCTCGCCTCTGGGTGTTGTTGCCAGCTGGAGTGGTACCGGTAACACCTCCCCGTATACCCTATGGGAGTGGAGGGTGCCCGTCCCGTGTACCAGATCTGGCCTATCCACAGAGAACCTCCCAGACTCCACTACGGGATGAAAGGGCCTATTGTCACGGCCCTACAATGGGCGGTCAATAAACCATAGGTCGGTAATAATCAACATCGCATGCTATCAAGCATATATCACACACCACTCATGCAAATATCCGATATAAGGATGGTAGCTAAGTAAGTCCTACGGACTTACCTCAACCTCAAGATATACTCAACCACGATCAGCTCCTATCCGGAGAACAACACTGCCTAATAACAAGGCATAAAGAGATATCAAATCTCCTATCAATCAAAGGGGTCACACCTAGACCCAAGGGATCCATAAGGATCATATCCATCCTATAAACCCCAACCACCTACTAAACCTCAAAGCCGTAACCGGCACATATCGATATCATACTCATCATAATCCTATCCTCATACACACACCTAGCATGCTACTACCCACTCATACTAGGAAAGGAAATGATCTATATCACTCTAGGTAGATCTTGTACCAGACGCACCTGCGTGACAGGAAGGATGCATGGGCGAAGCAACGGGAGGCGTAGGCGCGGCGGCACACCCACGCAGGGGCGGCGACACTAGCGACGCAGGGGTGGCGGCACTGAGGCGCTGGGGCGGAATTCAGTGAAGAAAGTGATTCCCGCCTCCTCTTCGGTTCTTCACTCGATGATTTCGCGTCTTCAGCATCCAACAATCAAACACATACATATATATACACATATAAACATCAATATATGCCTAGTAGCTCCAACACACAAGATTCAACTTGTGAAATTCTAAGCTAAAGAGAAGGAAAGGAAGAAGGAAAGAAAGAAAGAAGAATGAAGAAAAAGAAACATACCACTGCTGGGATCCTAAGCAGAAGGAAATATCACACCAACATCCTCAACTAGCTCTCAAAGCTCAGCATCAACATCCAACATGATCATCAACCCAACCACACAACAATTCTCTTCCAAACCAAGGAGAAACACAAGAAGAAGATCAAAGGAGAAGGAAGGAGGAAAGAAGATCGTGAGGCAGTTGGAGATGATGAAGTATACCCTTCATATGGAGGCAAAGGAGCTAATTAAAGGAAAAGAGAAGAGTAAAGCACGGTCAAGAGTCAACAATGTCGGCTGCAGCCGCAGGAAACCGCAGGGGCGGACTCCCTGAGCCGCAGGGGCGGAACACAGGACAAACCGCAGGGGCGGCTAGGTCCTAGCTCAGCACTAAAGACTAAGGCTCTTACAAAGTCAACTTCCACTCTCTCCAGTTAAGCTATCAGTTTATTCAAAGTCAAGATTGCAAGAGGAAGAGGGTAAAAACGATCCTACAATGCAACAAAATATATACTTGGTAGGGCTTTTGACCTTGATCATGCATAGAGTGATGCAAGGTGTTCATGTTTAGATTGTTCCTCTCATACTCTTTGTTTAGTCTTAATGATGATTTTATGTATTGATAATTGGCCGGCTAGTATGGATAAGACTCATAAGTAATTCCATAATCTTGTGATGATTATTTAGATGCCTATATTTTCTAGAGTTTGTAATTCAATCATTCCAATAGAAAACACCATGTGAGGTTTGATTGAATGTTTGCTTGCAAAGGGTTAATCCGTGCTAGATGAATTCGTTTTATGCTTGCAAATAGCAAACATCATGTGATGATTCTATGAATGAGACTCATAAGTAATTCCATAATCTAGTGCTGATTGTTTAGATGCCGATATTTGCTAGAATTTTCTATTCAATCATGCCAATAGCAAACACCATGTGAGCTTTGATTTATTGCTTGCTTGCTTGCAAAGTGTTAATCCATGCTAGATCAATTCGTTTTATGCTTGCAAATAGCAAAGACCATGTGATGCATGTTTATCTCGAATTGAATCCTAGTACTGACCGTAGTTGTCTCACATCTTGTGAATAGCAAACATCAGGCGACACTTGATGTTTGAATGACTTATGCTTAGATTTGCACTTGCCTTGAGATGCCATTTAACCATCATTTACTTAAGAACTTGAGCAAATAATTCTCACTCTATGGCATCATATCATGTTTTGACATTACGTTAGCAAAGGATTGAGAGAATTAGTCTCCAACCTCTAGTTGTTTTCTAATTAGAAATCACCCAATTGCATACTCTGATTTTGACTCGGATGAGTTGAAAGCTACATGAATTTGGCTCGATTGTAGTTGATTGGTAACTCGATTGTAGTTACCTAATCCAACTCGATTGATCTATGTTTCACACCACTTTTGAAGTATTTTGGATGATCGTTTGATTACACCCTTTTATTTTCATTTTACATACTTTTTTCCCCATCTAAATGACTTCTTATAATGAGATGTGGATAACATAGTCATTTGAGAAGTACGACCTTGACATCTATTCCTATATTTGCATTGGCACGACCTTATACGTGGGGTTATGTGGTGATTTTTATTGAGTGTAAATGCTAGGTTTTAAGTGACAAACTTTATACACTCACTAAAAAGGTTGTCAATGTGATATTATTTCCGGTCATACGCTTGAGCAGTTCGCATATTAAATTGCTTATCTACCGGCTTCTTCTATTTTAAAGACTAACCCCACCACGGTGGGGCTGACTATGTTTTGCATAACCAAGTTCAGGGGTAGTTCAGGAGCATGGAGGTCGGGCGGTCTAGCTAGTTTTGGGAAGTCATGTCTAGCAGTCTTATGTTTCCTTTCGGGATTTATTCCTCGCTTTTGATGTATTCTAGTTGGGTTGGAGAATTGTTTATTTCAAACCTTGCTGCTATTGTTGCCTTGGGTTTATCCCAATTCTTTTTTTTTGATTCCTTGCATGGGATGTCAGATGGTTGCTATACCTTTATACGCAGGTTGATGTTTATCAATTTACCGGTTTCCGTCTTTATCTTGTTTGTTCTAGCCTTATGAGATCCTTGTTTGGGTTTCTGGCATTGTAGCGCTTTCACATTTATGGGGCATTACACATGATGCCGGTTGTGCTCCTTATCAAACGACAGAACGAGAAGGGAAAAGGGAGAAGAAGGGCTCGGGAAGAGAGTAGCCAAAAGAGGTTAGAGAGAGGAACTAGATTTAGGAGAGAGAAAATTGTGGATAAAAGGCTAAGAAGTGAATCGGGTTTTCACGTGATTCTCTATATCCGCTATTTTAAAAAATCCCAACCCATCGAATAAAAATAAATCCAAAAACGATTTTTTCAACGATAAAATTAATTCAACACACTAATCAATAAAATAAAATATGGCTTTACAATAAGCCTAACACCAAAAGATAACCCAAGGGAATGAGTTATATATCTCATTTATCCTAAATTCGATTCAACAAAGAAAATCTTCGAGACATTAAAAACATGTTCATATATATATATATATATATTAACAAATGAAGTTCATCTTAATATTTTAACTTCGTGTTAGGCATAAATTGAACTCCTTTCTGATTAAATTATCAACTAACTCAAGGCAATTAAACACGAGTGACATTTTTCTAATTATAGTATGATTTTCACGTAAAATATAAACTATTACCGTATTTATCATATTTCATTAATCCCATTCTCCTAATCACATTTACCATAACATTTGGCCCATGGTTAAATCTCATTTAAGAAATATGGTAAAGACAAAATTATAAATTTCATTTCTTAAAAATTAAATTCACTATAAATTCAAATCTTGTATAATCTTTTATATCACAATACCACCATATAATAATAATCATATTATTATTATTCTCCCATAGTATAAGTTAAAATGTGAAATGTACATACATGTGTATTGTTGATTTTTAATTAAACGATTATATGCAACTTAATAAATGATTATCCTTGTATTATACACATAAAATATTTCATCCATAAATAAATATTATAATTTAAAGAAATATTTTTTTGAAATTTATCATCAATCAAATATTCACCCTCTTTTGAATCAATGAGTTTAAGAAAATTATTGAATTAGAAAACAATTTATAATAATAACTCTTAAATTTACTCTTAATTAATTGTCTAAAAACCCAAAATAATACCTACATTTGATCAAATTCATATTTTTTAATAATAAGGATTCACGTATTAAAATGGTATCTATTTTTATATTATATATAATATTATAATTTAAGAAATGCATAAAACTTAATAACCGTATTGACAATGTTTATTGTTATATTATTCTATAAAGCTTTTATTTTATGTTATTTCTTTTTTTTTAAGGGATATTTTCTGGTATTTATGTTTTTTTGGTAGAATTTTTTTTGTTATTTATGACCATGCCTTCATCATAAAATGTAACAAATAACACCATTAATTTAATAAATAAGCCACGTGTCACCTAGTTTCAACATCATACTTTTAGTCGAGCCAAAGCTTATATCATCAACCAAGCCACCAAATAATTACTACATATACTTTAATATATAAAAATTTTGATTTCTAAAAGTGTAAAAATATAAGAAAAAACTTGTATCATACAAAAGTTTTGAAATGAAATTTCATTGAGATATTTCAAATTTTAATTGAAGAGTATAAATGTAAATCTATAGTTTAAAATGAAAATTATAGATATATGTTTAATTTCTACGCATAACTATAAATCTTATAAAGTAGTTATATATAAAAACTTATTGGTAAGGTTTCAAGGAAATTAATGTTTATAGAGAATTACATTAATCCAAAAGAAAAGGTAAATTAGGAAAATTAGATGGATGGAAAACGCATATCATATTGTTTTCCTTCTTCTTCTTTTTCTTTAAAAAAAAAATAAAATCCTAATCGAACTAAAAAGTTATGAAATGTGAATACGTTATATGCAGTTGTCAGTATTAGTTTTAAGGACTACGATCTATAAAAACGTTCATCACTAGACATATCGAATGGACGTTCTCATATATTTCTAATATTTTTTTTCATATACATGATATTTAACTAAATTTATATAAAGTACATGAAATATGAATATTTAGAGTCTTAAATAAGAATATTAGGCATGTTATATTGTAGCTTATATTTTATATTTGATATCATTTTAATATAATATTTTAGAGTTAATGATATTTTCTAATTTACTCGATAAAAACGCTAGTAATAAAGGAATTTAAGGATGCTTATACCTATACATAAAATTTTGATTCATATGCATGATGTTTAAACAATATTTGTGCAAAGTACATGGAATTTGATATTTAGTTTGTTAAATTTGAATACTGGATAAAATAAATGAATTGTTACAATGTAAAATATATTGCGTTACTGTCATTTTCTCTTAAATATAATATTTTTGAATTATATGTATGATATTTTCTAATATAGTCGATATAAAAACATTGTAGATAAACGTATCCCATGGACGCCCACATCTATTATGATGTTTTGAACCATATAAATGTTATTTACTATATTTGTGTAATTCAATTTTAATCTCACCAAATTTAAACCGACTCGATTCAAACAAAAGATTATGTATAGTTTTTATTTGATCTTTGCCTATTATACATATCTTATGGTAAGAATATTGGTTTTCTCTCCTATAAAACCATACCCCAGCATCTCCTTCTTTCCATCTCTTTCTCCTCCTTCATCTTTCTTATAAATCGTCTTCTTTTGAAAAAATAAAGAAAAAAAGAAAAGAAAATGAGTTCACCGAATTCCGTATCCCATAACCAAAGCGAATACAGGGCTATTGTTTCGCACACCGGAGAATCTAATGCCGGTGAAACCTCCGATGCCGATTACCAGACCATGTTGCCGTACATATATGAAGCAGCCCAACCGATTGGGGCAGGAACTCAGCTAATCCCTCTGGTAGCGAATCAAGAGAAAAAGAGTAGAAAGAGGGTTATCACCCCATCTATGATTAGCGGCATGAATGCCGGCCTCTTGAAGATAGAATTTAACCGACGACCACCATGGCTGCCGGTTAACTGGACCGTATGGAAAGTTATTAGAACAATGGGTAAAAGCACAGGACATGTCGATATGGTAATTAAAAAATCAATTAATTTATCTTTGTATGCTGTAATTTATATGAATAATTGATTAATTATTTTTTTCAAAACAGTACTATTACTCTCCGGAAAACACTAGGTTTCGATCGAAGAAGGAGGTATTTGATTACCTATCCACAAGTCAAGGTATGAGTCAAATTGATGTATTATAATTCAATTTAATTGATCTTGATTTATATTCATAAAATTTTTATTTGATTTAATCTCATAATCAGAAACTCTTTGTGATTTGCCGGAGGAGCTCGACGAGTGGTACGGCCCCACTGCTGGTGTTTACGTGATGGAGGTGACTGGTGCTCGTCCGGAGAAAAAGCTGCTAGCAACGCCTAGAAAAGTGAAGAGGGTTATGATAGAAGACATATCGTGTGGACGTGTGTGAGAGAGAGAGAGGGAGGGGGATGGGAGATGTTACGATGAGGACTCTTACAAAGATGAGTAAGAAGAGTTGTGAGTCATAAGAATAAAATTTATGTAAGGATCATAGTTATTTAAAAATAAAAAAAATAATGCAACTTTCAATTCATTTTTGAGATTGCACGTCGTTCGCTCCTTCCCTTATCTCCTTCCTTATTTTTTTTTTCTTTCAAACTATAACCGTGAAGATTCATTTATACCGTGAAAATTCATTCATACCTTGAAATTAAATAACTGAAATACAATTATAATTGTTTGGAAAATATTTTTTTAAAAAAATATTAATTTATTTTATAAAATTCATTCATACCTTCAAACTATAACCGTGAAAATTCATTCATACATTGAAATTAAATAATTGAAATATAGAAATGTAGTTTTTTATTTTATTGGGTAATACATTTGAAATAGATGATACCAACCTTTAATTTATGGAGTTAAGTTCTTTGAGTTGAAATGAGTCATTCTATAAAATTATTTCCACTCCGATTCCAAGTCTTAACAAACATTGATATGGATATAAGTAATTCCGATTCCGTACCAATTACGCCCTAAGTAATTACATCATAAATGAACATAGGGTTGGACTGACATCTACAACGAATATCTATGGTCTTTAAGATCATCCATTGTCTTCTATTGTTTGGTTGAAACGTTGAGAATTAGTTTTTATCCCACATATCTTGTTCAAAATCAAAGAGAGAAGATCATAGAGGTTGTTCGTTTGAGTAATTTTTTCATCAAATTTTTTGAAGAGGTAGTAGATCGTCCGATCTTTTATGTGATACTTGTAGAGCAGATGTTGCAAGTGAGTCGATTAAGAAATTAATTAATCTGATATTGTTCATAACTTTCTCATATAACATCCTTTTTTGTTTGTTTGAGTATTGATGATATTTGTTTTGTAATTGTGTAAACTATGAGTTTTAAGTTGTTTAAACAACCTATTTGATAAAATGCGCCAACGAACTACAATAAAGTATTAACTGGTTTTATATTGTATAAGTTCATTTTTCTGAAGGTTGTTCAAACAGACTGGACCGGAACATGCCGTAAGGATTGTAATAATCGGAATTTTTTAAAAAATTATTTCCTGATTATTTTATAATTTTATTTAATTAATTTTAATATTTATTTAAACCGAGAACCCGAATCGAAAACACGTAAATAATTCAAACGAGTCTAAATCCGATCAAATAGTTTGAGACAAACCAAAACTCTTACTTTTATTTTTGGGACCGGCCGGACCGGCCTAGTCTTGTTATTTCTCCTTGGTTCCGGTCCAGTGGAAGGCAGAATCCACTCATTCCTTTCTTCTTGATCCGGCCCATCTCCCTTGTCTGGCACACTATCCAGGCCCAACGTGATGGACTCCTCCCGCATAACTGGGCCACGTGAGCAGACCGACCAACCCGTATAGCTTGCTCTTCAACGCCTGCCTCTCTCCCCGTCACCGACTGTTGGAACTGCTGTTACACACCATTGAAGAGGGATGTTGTAGAACAGAGAATTGAAGAAGGCCGTTACGAGCATTGAAGACCGACAATCATGGAGAGATGACCGGTCGGACCTCCCTCTCCACTCCGACACTTCTCACTCCCCTCGCATTCTCTCCCCCTTCCTTACCCTTGCTCCCGGCGAACAACCACCACCGCAGGCACCAACCACGCCCTCCTCTTCCCTGCCCAAGTCCGACAACCACCGAAACTCATCCCCTCCCGGTTGATCATGGTCGTCTTCATCCTTCAACATCCCGCCTAGCCGCCCTCTGCGATATGCCACCTCCCACCCAGATCAACGCTGGGTTCCCGTCTCGTCCTCCTCCTTTGTCCAGCTTTCTTCCCTCGGACGTCACAACTACACCACCACCAGCCTCTACCGAAAAGAGACTCACCTCCCTCCCCTCCTTTCCGCTTACCTTCAACTCAAGCGCTAGTACACTCCTTCCCACCTATTACTCTCTCAGAATGACTGAGGAGACCATCATCCGTGAAGACCCACCTCCGTCAGTGGACCTGCCGGTGAGTGTCGTTCAACCAGTCTTTGCAGTGTACTGGACTGTGGGATGACTATAGCTACGGGTGAGTTCGAACTCAGGGCCTTGTTTTGGTTCCCAGTTAACTGCAATTTTAATGCAGTGAGTGGGATTCGGCCTCTTGAAGTGAGGGACTGTGGTAGCCTGCAAGTGGATGAAGTGTTGTTCCTCTGTATCGAAACCGAGACCATCCGATCACTACTAGACATCACTTGGAACCATCTAATCTTGCAACTCGATCCGATCCGGTTAGACCCGAACCATTCGTTAACTTAATTTTTCCAATAATATATAATATTGAGTATTAATCAGGTAATTATTTATTCGTGATGATTATTTAGATATTAAATTAGTGGTTCATATTTAGTTAAGTATAGCATACCGAGACGAATGATAGTTGTGAAATTAGTATTGAATGATCGAAATGTGGAATGATTGATAATGTGGAACTAATCAAAAACGGAATGTTGGATTTAATATAACTAAGAAAGAATATATTTGGAACCAAACCGCTTCAACCGTAATTCTGCTAAATTAATTTTCGTTGATAAGTAAATAATTAAGTAATAATTAATTATCTAAATGCTTTGGATATTTTGTTAGTAAATGAAGTAGTAGAAGGATTTCGAGGAATGGTTATAATTCGTGAGGAGTAACAAAGTTTGATGACGAGTTTAGATAACGTTACGTTGTTTAGAAAACCGAAATAAAATGAGATACGGATTTGATGTCGGATAATGATAGAAGTTTTGTGAGAACTAGAAAGGGACATCTAGGTCCGTAAACTTAGGACGTGGACAACGTCAGAGTATCGATGCTAGATATCATACCCTGACTAATTAGAATTATAAGTCACACAATATTAAGGGTTGAACTCGTTCTGAGGGTTGATAAATGTGGAAAAGGATAATCGGATCTTTGACTTGTGAGATCGCGAGACGTGGAGACCAGTACCGATAAGATGAGTTCGTATGACTCACTTAGCTATGTTTTAATACCAAGCGTGCACTAGGGTAGTGTATGTTATTCTTGTGAAATAAAATGAACGAATTAGATCACTATTTTTAATTTTAACGAGAGGCACAAGTGTATGATAACGTTCAGTAACCATCAATCCGAGCTGATGGTGTAACACCCCGAATCTGTAGGACTCGAGGCGCTACTGGGCTAGGATCTCACAATGGATCCTGACCCTAGCCTGACAACAAGTTCACTGGATCTTACAACAAGACACAGATAGATTAAAACAAAACATCAAACTGTATATATACATATCAAAAGGTAATACAGAAGAACCGCTGAGTACAACATAAACATGTATCTGTACATACAAAAACCCCATAACCCTCGCAACCCAGTGTACGGAGCCCTCAGTGGATCACCCCATCTGAATCACTCTACAGTTCTCCTAACCTGCAAAGGATCTACAACACGGTATAAAACCGTTAGCTAACCATACGTATATAAGATAATACATAAGCACAAGCACAAATTAGAGAATCATAAACACATAATCATGCTGTCACACATTTACCCGGTTTATTATCTTTATATAGTCCAACACTCAATCGTATAAATAAGTGTATATAAACATATGTGACACGAGGAATATAACCCTCGCCTCTGGGTGCTGATGCCAGTTGGAGTGGTGATACGGTCACCGTCCCCGTATACTCTATGGGAGTGGAGAAAACCCGTCCCACAATCCAAATCTGGCCTGCCCGCAGAGAACCTTCCAGACTCCCAGAGGGATGAAAGGACAAGTTGTCATGCCCTACAATGGGCAGTCACTAAACCATAGGTCGGTAATCATCACTACGCATGCTATCAAGCATATATCACACACCACACATGCATACATCCAATATAAGGATGGTAGCTAAGTAAGTCCTATGGACTTACCTCAACCTCGAAGTAATCTCAACCACGTAGAACTCTCCAGTATGATCAGCTCCAAATCTGGAGAACAACACTGCCTATACAAGGCATACAGAGATATCAATCTCTTATCAAACAAAGGGTCACACCTAGACCCAAGGGATCCATAAGGATCATATCCAACTTATAACCTCAGTAATCAACTAAGCTCAAAACCATAACCGGCATATAACTCTATCATACTCATCATCATTCTATCCTCATACACATACCTAGCATGCTACTACCTCTCATACCAGGAAAGGAAAGGATCCATACTACTCTAGTAGATCCGGGACAAGACGCACCTACGTGACAAGAGGGACGCAGGGACGAAGTAAGGCAAACCGCAGGCGCGGCGGCACAAGGACGCAAACGCGGTGACCGTGGCCGCGGGGGCGGCGGCTTCCAGGCGCGGGTGCGGTGACAATCTTCCGCAGGGGTGGCGGTACTGGAACGCGGGGGCGGCGACAGTGTAGAGTATGATCCCGCGATTCCTCTTCGGCTCTTAACTTGACAATTTCACTTCCAAATCCACACACATACATATACATACACATTCCAACATCACTATACATTCCATACATCTAATCCTAAGCTAAGGAAGATGGAATCAAAGAAAGAAAGAAAAGAAGAAGAAGATGGAGCTTACCTATTGCTGGAATAACCAAGGAAAAGATCACACAACCTCAACAGCTAGCTCCGAAGCTCAACACAACATCCATCATCATCAACATCATCATCCACACAACAAAATCTCTTTCA
The DNA here is from genome assembly GCA_002319775.1 of Fagopyrum tataricum. Classification (NCBI taxonomy): domain Eukaryota; kingdom Viridiplantae; phylum Streptophyta; class Magnoliopsida; order Caryophyllales; family Polygonaceae; genus Fagopyrum; species Fagopyrum tataricum. The sequence goes on from CM008286.1 coordinate 32,771,111, forward strand.
AACTCAAAGGAATCCAAGATCAAGATCAAGGAAGGAAAGGAGAAAGAAGAAGCACGTAGGTTTAGCTGGAGAAATGCAGGAACCCTTGCTCAGCAAGCCAAGTGAGATACTAAGAAGGAAGGAAAGGAAAGAGAGTAAAGCACGGGTCAAGAGTCAACAAAGTCGGCTGCAGCCGCAGGAAACCGCAGGGGCGGGCTCCTTGGCCGCAGGGGCGGAAAACGCAGGGGCGGCACAGTGAACCCGCAGGGGCGGCTAGGCTAGCTCATCTCCAAAAGATTAAGGCTCTTACAGATGGTGCCGGAGGATTGCCCCGCAACCTGTCCAATAATTTATACGGGAAGAGGTACAAACACTAGTCCTACTGATTAACGGGGATGGGGTCAAGAGTCGGAAGACTCTTGGGTTACAAGCAAAAGCGTGAAAATAGAATGACTAAATTCACCTAATAAAAAGATAATAAAACGGGACCTTGAGTGTGCATGCTTATTGATTTACGGTATTTTTCTTTATATGTGATTGTGCTTTAGTGACCTTAGCCCAAACTCCTAGTTAGGCAATTGGTCAAGATCGGTAGAAGAGGCCTGTCCTGCTTGACTTTGACTCTTTCCTTGATATTAGAATTGTAGCTAACGGTTTTTACAGTGTTGTTAGGTTTTTGCAGGATAGATTTCTACCGAGAAATCGGGAGTGGAGTGGCAAGCCGGGTTTCCGACTAAGAGTTTGGGTGTTGGTTTATATAATTTTGTTTTATTTGTTTTATTTTTTTTATTACAATAGAGTTTATTTATTTAACAGGTGGCTGATGTACGGGTCTAGAGTCGGTCGAGTTATTTACGCATCTTGAAAGAATTTGTATTTAAAATATTTGTGCTTTGTTGCAAGATCCGACGTTATTGAAGTCAACCTAAGGCCGGGACCCACTGTGAGGTCCTAGCCAGTAACTCTCTGAGTTCCCAGAATTCGGGGTGTTACAACATGGTATAAGAGCTCTAGGTTGACAACAATGACACTTGCAATCTTCTAAAAAGGCCAAGTATAATTAGAATCCGAAAAGGGAGTTAGTTTTTCAAAATGAATTTCAAAGTTTATGTCTCGGATAAACGGCGCACGCAAGGATAGTAACCGTGTCGGGTTGGGGTAAAGGTGATTAACTTTCTACCCTTCTCGCACGGAGCTGAATTTTCAATTCTACAACGATCTGAAACATATAGGTTTGTCTATTATAAAGTGGGATAAAAAATCTTAAACTTGAGCACATAATATATATCCATATAGTTAAAACTTGAAAAAGCATATTATGATTAGAATTCTTTTGCGTTCCCTGCTGATTCAGGAAACCTGGTGCAAGATATGTCAACAGATGCTCAAGGGTATCATAAGGTCATTCAAGAACACCACGGAGATTGGAATTTACACCGGTTACTCTCTCCTTCTCTTCTTGCACCATGCTTGGCCTTCCTAATGATGGCAAGGTATTTTAGTTTTACTTCCATGTAATTTTAATTTTCAAATGAATAGCACTAATCATATTGTGGGTGTAGATTTCGGCCATGGACATAAATAGAGAAAATTATGAACTGGGATTGCAGTGATTCAGAAAGCAAGGGCTGCCAATAATACTAATTTCAAAGAAGGCCTTGCTTTGCCTGTTCTTGATCAGATGCTTGCAAGTATTGAATTGTAGAGAGTTTGAACAACCACCTTAAAGTAATCACGGTCATCTTGACTTTGTAGTTCAATTGATCCAAAAAACTTGAAGCGAAAGCTACACACATGACAGTCAATCTGAAATGACAAAAACATGATTCAATATTCATTACCAAAATCGTGAAAAAACAAAAAATTATGATGACTATTGGACAGTGACAAAAGCATGATTCTCGCTTTCTATTTGTTATTGTTTTTTTTTTTCTTGTAATTTTTTTTACTTTTTCATTTGATTAATCTTTGTTGCAGGTTATGGGTTCATGTCACATGACCTCTATCTTCATGGATTCTTCAGTGCTTCTATTAAGCTGCTTGCTTATTACACTGCTGGTGTCGTTGTTGCTTTTTATGTAAGTTTCTCTAATTTCATTGTATATTTCCTAATTATGCTTAATAATGATCACTGTGATTGTGCTACTACCATGGAGTTTTTATTTTGACCTCTGGTCTGCTGTCTGGATGTTACCAAACAATGTAGTGATAGACTTTGAAGCTTGTTGTGTAATTTTTTTATTTAAATTTCTTATATTTTGTGGAGGGTCGATACTTTTAATATAAATTTAACTTACTGATGAACAATGGCAATTCTATAGATGTCAAATGGAGATATGTACCCTAAATCATCACCGCCTTCAAAAACATTAGCAATTTCAGCATAATGAGGTGCTGCTTTAGGACCAACCTCCTTCATACAAGATTTTGCAAAAATCAAAGGCTGGGAAATGGCCGTCAAGGTCTATCCAAAAATAAAATACAATTTTTTTACTACTTTATCCAATATTTAATCATAATACCTGATAAAAGAAGGCTCCACGATTGATTCGTCTTGCTCATTAACTTATGAGTAACTATACTAAATCATATGCATTTACTACCATGTATTTTTCATGTGTTGGTTCTTTGCCATTTTGATGTTACTGGATTTTGGTTACTTGATTGTGATTCCCACCCTTGCATTGTTTGATAATGATATCTGAGTTTGGTTCATTTGCTTGCCAATTAGTATGGTGGATTCCCTAATAGTAGTTGTAAAGAAATTGTTTTCTTGTGTAAAACAACTTGGATGGTGTGGACTGATGTGAGTGGCTATTGCATAAGAATGAATTCTTAAGCTGTAATCATGGTTTATCAACGTGATCAAAATTTATAGATACCATAGTTGTACTTGTAAGTAGGTAATTTAGGAAGGCATATTGTTTGCTCAAGGCAATGTTTCTTTACCATAGTTGTAATCATGGTTCATTTTCAAAAGAGATCTATGAAATCAGGCCAAGTTGTGTAAAAGTAAGTTGGTATTCTATGGCTCGTGTTACAGGTGAAAAAGAATGGCGGAGGATTATTTGTCTCTGAATCCTATTTTTTCGTATTCCATGTTCTTTTGATTCTCATCTTCTTGTATTTTAATATATCGTAGCCATTTTCATCTTTCTTTTCTTTTTCATAATCTATGTTTGATATTCACCAACTTGTATTTGGTCTTTAGTTTTTAGATAGGGCTTATCATTTGCAGAATCATATAGTTTTTAGCAAGAAGCATCTCCCAACCATACGATACAACCTTCATCGAACTGCTTGAATCTCCTGAGGTTTTCAAGATAGACAAAAATGTAGTGCGGGAAGTGATAAATCTTGCGGAATCATTTAAATGGGTATTGCATAATTTAAGCGACGAATTTTGTCTCTCGACCAATAGCCATATATCCTCAAGCACCCTTTTCAGATATGGGTCATTCCATTATTCATACGAGTTAAATAATTATGGTGTGATGATATTATGTAACAGTTTTCATCTCAAAAACATTGCAAATGAGAGTAAGAAACCTTGTGGATTGTGTGAGTAAGAGGAAGAAGGTGGTTTGACAAATCTTTTCATATTGTTGTCAACATGATTGGATTGGTTTGTTATTCGGGGATGCCTCAGTTTTTCAATTATGTTATTAAAGATTGAGGGATAGGAATTTTGTTGGGAGTTATAAGGTGGTGATTTGACAACTCTTTTCAAAATCAAAGGGTTGGCCTGTCATCTAGTTTGCATCGAATAAATGAAGAGAAACAGTGCTGTAGATTTGACGATGAAGAATGGGAAGGAACAGAAGCTCCTCTACTTTTGGCTTTGTGGTCTTTATCTGAAATATTCAAGCTTTCATCTTCTGAAGTTGAACAACAGTTGATGAATAAGGAGTATTAATCAACAAAAGGAGAAGACTGGAAATGTAATGTATGCTTGTTGTCAGCACCTCATGAACATGCAAGCCTTGTTTCAATCAGGAATGCAGGAAAGGTACGAGTCTTGTCTTTTTTTAATCCTGAATATATTGCTTCTCATGTTCTACTCGAAACAAGAGATGATGAATCTCATTGTTTGACGCTCATGACAACACTGCTAATTCTTACATTTAGGATTTCTTATGGTTCAAATAGTGTTAAAACACTATCTTGACATGTTAGAGGACATCCCGGGTATTCAAACCGGGATGTTGTGTTTTCTGCTATCAGCCATTCAAAACACCTCTTTGAGTATATGTCTTTTATTTAACAAACCTTTTATCTTTATTTTTGACAACCCTTTATATGTTCTCTTCACCGATGATCCAATCTCCCCTAAAACATCTTCGTATCTTCTCTAAAGAATGCACTTAGGTCCATCAAGGGGTGATTGGTTCGATTTCATCTTCTTTTTTCCTTTTCATTGAAATACCACCATGCTTTTTGCTCGAATGATGTGCTGACATTGTGCGCAGAAATGCTGCGTTGAGATCGGACATTTTGGAAGATCTACAGTCCTGGTTGATGATTGAATACACTCGGGCTTCTTCGCTGTTAAATTTTGGGAGGAGAGATTGCAGTAGGTCCTTGGCATGGTTAATGATGAGTGCTTAAGACTTCTAGCTATTAGTTGATATGTGTTTTCATACCAATTTTCTGGTTTTCACCTTCTATTCTTATGTATACGTACAAACTTAGGGGCTTCAGAAATACAAAAGCCTCAAATGCATAAATGAAGCATACATTCATCAAGTATGGTTGGTTTGTCTTCCTGATCTTTCTTGGTGCCATTTTCTTATATGCCTTATGAATTACTGTTGTGATCAACTTCTGATGTGATGTACAATGAACATTTCCCATTTTGATTCACAGTTGCGCGTGCGCAGCACGCACGATTCGCCTAGTAATTATAAGTGTGTCACCACACTCCTTCTGGGCTCACCACACTCCTTCCGAACCTCCCGATAAGGAAGTGATCCGAGCTGAGTAGAAAAATTTGTAGTGGGTTGAGGATGGTCCCCTCGTCGTACAGAGGCGGTAGGTGGGTACCGTTTCTACTGCTCGACAATGAGTAAATGTTGATTTTCAAAATATATTGAGTTAGAAAAAAAAAATTGTAATTAAAAATAATAAAAAAATTAAATGTAAACACACGTGTCAACTTCAACGTAGTTGGGTGCGTCGAAGGTGAACTCAACCCGTTCTTCGCTAGCAAAGAACAAGTTGAGTTTTGCGCGTATATATATATATATATATATATATATATATATATATGTATATATACACACTACAAAACACAAAAAACGATTAAAAAAAAAAGAAAGATAAACGAACCTCAAGTGTAGTCAAAGTGTGTTTTTGGTTAGGATGTCTTGGACGATCCATTGGACTATCATAATCAGTTTCTTTATTTACAGGTTGAGAGGTTTTTTCGTTTTCGATGAAATGTTAACGAGAAATGAGGTGGCTTTGCGTTATGTAGCTGACCACCACACCTTGTTTGACCAAACATCGACGGATTGGTTGAGGTTGTATCTTGTGATACGTTTTCGCGGTGGCTGAGGGCGTAATCTACAAGCCGGTACAATCTACATTTCAGGAGTGTTGAGATCAATGTGGAACCTTGTTCGGTAAACTATGGCATAGTGCCTTGAAGGCCCTTTAGCTATGATCCATACATGTGCATAAGAACCCAAATACACATTTTTTTTGTCCCGATGACATTTATTGTTGCCCCAATGTGGTATTGAAATACAACCATGGTATGTTCTTGTAGTGAATTGTGTTTTTGTTAATATGATAGGATGAAAGGGATTGTAAATATCAGTCATATTTGTGAATAGACTTCAGATGGAGTTTGGTAACATGTGTGGGGTTTAATTCTGATATTGAGTTAATGGAGTAGATTTTAGGGATGAAAGTAATTGATGTGTTTTGTAAAACATTATAAAGCTATATATAAGGATGTGTAATGTCATTTACTGTTCGGTGAACAACGTGCATGCTAATAGTGTAAGAGCCCTAGTTCTTGGACCGAGTTTGGTCTTTAGCCGAGATTAGTTTTGGCTGAGATGTGGCCTAGCCGCACCCGCAGGTGGGTGTGCCGCCCCTGCGGGTTCCCGCTCCTACGGCTCAGGGAACCGCCCCTGCGGTTTCCTGCGGCTGCAGCCGTTTTTGTTGACCCTTTGACTTGTGCTTTACCCTTTCCTTCTATTATTCTTTCCTTGGCTCGTGATCAAGGGTTTTACCTCAATTCTTCAGCCTTCTCTCGTTCTTCTTGCTTCTCCTCCTCTCCTCCTTGATCTTGCTTGAGTTTCCTTAGAGTTTGGAAGAGTTGTGTGGCTTGATGTTGATGTTGATGATGGATGTGTGTATGCTGAGCTTGGAGGCCAGCTATTGAGGTGTGTGATCTCTCCCTGCAACCTAGCTAGGACCACAAGGGTGGTAAGTGATCTTGCTTCTTCTTCTTTCTTTCCTTGATTCCATCTTCCTAGCTTAGGATTAGATACATGTTTAAGGGTATTGATGTTGGTATGTGTATGTATATGTATATGCTTGGTTTTGGTGAAGAGAAGACGTGAGTTGATCACGAGAATAGCAGAAGAGGAATTGCGGGATTTGCCTCTGCATTGTCGCCGCCCCCGCGGCTGGAAGCTGCCGCCCCCGCGGCAACAACCCTAGTGTCAGCGTCCGCGTTCTTCCGCGCTTGCGCTTGCCTGCGACCACAGTCACCGCGCCCGCAGCCGAGCATTGCCGCGCCTGCGGTTGCCTGCTTTCTGCCCCTGCGTCCCTTGTGTCACGCAGGTGCGTTTTGTTCCGGTTCTACCTAGAGTAAGGTAGATCCTTTCCTTTCCTAGTGTGAGGGTTAGTGCCATGCTAGGTATGTGTATGAGGATAGAATGAGGATGGTCATGTTATCGTTTATGCCAGTTATGGCTTTGAGGTTTACGAGTTAGGTTATGATCCTTATGGATCCCTTGGGTCTAGGTGTGACCCCTGCGATGGATATGAGTATGATATATGTTGTTATGCCTTGTTTAGGTAGTGTTGATCTCTAGAGTTGGAGCCATTTGAGTTGAGACTTCCGAGGTTGAGTTAAGTCCATAGGACTTACTTAGCTTCCATCCCTATATTGGATGTTCCATGAGTGGTGTATGTTTATGCTTGATAGCATGCGTTATGATGTTTACCGACTTATGGTATAGTGACTGCCCATTGTAGGGTTGTGACAGCTTTGCCCTGTAATCCCGCGTGGAGACAGGGAGGTTCTCTGCGGACATGCCAGATCTGGAAGTGGGACGGGCACTTGCTCCACTCCCATAGGGTACACGGGAAGTGTGACCAGATCACCACTCCAGCTGGCAACATCCCCGAGAGGCGAGGGTTATATTCCTTGTGTCACATATGTTCATATATATATATATATATATATATATATATATATATATATATATATATATATATATATATATATATATATATATATATATATATATATATATATATATACGATTCGTGTGTTGGACCATTTATATAAAAATAATGAACTGGGTAAATGTGTGATATCATGATGAAGTGTTTAATATTTCTGATTTGTGTTTGTGCTTATGCTTATTCTATATATGTGTATGGTTAGCTAACGGTTTCATACCGTGTCGTAGATCTTTGCAGGTTAGGAGAACTGCAGAGTGATCCAGAGAGGGTGATCTGCTGAGGGCTCCGTACACTGGGTTGTTCTCGTGGGACTGGGATCTTTTGATCATGTAGATATGTTATGTTTTAATTGTACTCAGCAGTATTTTTGTATAAACCTTTTGATACTTTATTCCAGTTTTATGGTTTTGTATTTAATCTATTTGTGCCTTGTTGTCAGGCTAGGGTCAGGATCCATTGTGAGATCCTAGCCCAGTAGCACCTCGAGTCCTACGGATTTGGGGTGTTACAAAGTTGGTATCAGAGCTAGGTTGACAACAATGGCACTTGTAATCTGCGATAAAGGTCGAATAGATAAATAAACAGAACCCGAAAGGGGTCTGACTTTTCAAAAATTTTTGGATTTGAAATGAGTACAAAGTGATTTGGGATATCGTGTACATGAGCCATCACCCCTCTGAAGATCTCGACAATATAGGTATATTTATATATAGATAGATACCATCTGATGTGATGTTGTGATATATATATCTATACATATGGCATATATATAGCCTTCTGAGTTTGGTTACATCCTCTACAGATGGTTCATACTAGAGACTTACCTGCAGCTGGACGAGGTAGAGGTAGACCCCCTCTAGGTAGAGGACGGGGTAGGACTTCCGCTGTTGATCCACGTGCAGCGGAAGAGGTTCACGAGGACGTTGTTGAGAGTGTCGTTCCTGAGACTAGAAACGGTGTAGCTAGGAGACAGGGTCCACAGCGTGTCCAGTCAGATGACTCGGATTATGTCTCCATGGGAGGACCTGAGTTCCGTGAGTATATTCGGCGAGTAGAGGAGGCTGCCAGAGCAGGTAGACCTATCCCAGATCGGCCAGTACATGAGGGATCATTTGAGAGATCCCATGGGGTTACACAGGTGCCAGCTGTACCGGCCCTTGCTGCTGAGATTGCTAGAGTTATAGAGGAGCATCGAGGGCCTCGACCAGACAGTTGGTTGAAGGCATTTCATCATATGGGAGTACCCCCTTTCTCTGGGAAGGTGAGGTTGGAGGTGGAGCTCTGGATAGGACACGTAGACTCAGCCCTAGAGTCTATTAGGTGTCCGGCAGACAGTCAGATAGAGTTGGTGCAAAGTCTGTTTAGAGACTTGGCACAACACTGGTGGAGGTCTGTACGAGTGCAGGTCACCAGTTATGAGCAGATGCGGACGATGATCAAAGAGCGTTTCTGCCCTGCCTCATTAAGGAGGGAGAAACTGCGGGATTTTGTGGAGGTTGGGTTCGAGGATGTACCAGTCTCTGAGGCTATCAGGAGATTTCAAGAGGAGCTGACATTGCTGGGACCAGCTGCACCTTCTGCAGATCAGCACGTATATTTGTTTTCCCGACGACTGAGGGATGCCACCCGGGCCTATATGGCAGGATTTCATTGTGAGTCCTTGATGGACTACCAGGACAGAGCCGCCGATTATGAGCGAGAGCGGGCTAGTCAGAGGAGAGCTTCTCAGACCGGAGGGTCTGAGAAGAGACAACGTACTAGGCAGGCCAGTGGTACTGCTGGAGCTGCTAGTGCAGGGCGAGACCAGAGTCGCCAGAGTCATCCTTCATCTGCACCAGTTACAGATAAGGGACGACAATGCTACAACTGTGCGGGGTATGGACATATACGATCAGAGTGTACGAGGCAGACAGTGATTTGTTACATATGTGGTGGACGAGGACACAAAGTTGTCTTTTGTAGACAGGGTGGAGCATTATCTCAGCAGGGTTCTATTCCTGCTAGTGTAGTTGGGGGTGGACAGAGGCCACCTCAGCGGCAGCAGACACAGGGACAACAGAGAATCCCGGATCGTCCTACTATTCAGGGAGCTTCTCCTGAGTCGAGTAGAGGCAGAGGTCGGGGCGGGAATGCCACTGATACCAGAGGAGCTCAGGATAGAGTCTTTTGAGCCGAGGAATGCAGAGAAGCCAGCTGCACCGACTGTTACAGGTACCATTCTGATTTATGGTTTACCTGTTAGAGTTTTTTTTGATTTGGGTGTTACGCACTCTTTTATATCTGATGCTTGGGTTGAGCGTATGAGTTTAGTTACAACTAAAGGGACACCCTTCAGTAGCGGGTTACCCGATGGTAGTAGGGTCATAGGTACCCATGAGATACTTGTTTGTCCCATTTGTGTATGGACCTGTGTATTATCTGTTGATCTGGTTGTCATGTTGTTGGTGCATGAGTATGTTGTTTTAGGTATGGATTCGATGGACAGGCATCAGGTTGTACGAGATGTAGGTAGGAGGACTGTTATCCTCTCTACCAAGTTAGGACAAATAGAGGTTTTCCGAGGCTAGGACCTTGGAAAATCAAGTATGGTTATCAGTGCGATACGGACAGCTAGACTGATTGCACAGGGTTGTGATGCCTTCTGGTGTTATACCATGAAGGAGGGGGAGGGTCCAGCTGTAGAGGACATCCCAGTTATTTGTGAGTTCACATATGTTTTTGCTGAGCCTTCCAGTTTGCCGCCTTAGAGGAGTGTGGATTTTGGGATTGAGTTAGAGCTTGGTACGAGACCGATCTCGAAGGCCCCATACCGGATGACGCCTCTCGAGATGTTGGAGCTGAAGAAGCAACTTGAGGAGCTGGCTGAGAAGGGCTACATTCGCCCTAGCGTGTCCCTATGAGGAGCACCTGTCCTCTTCGTACGGAAGAAGGACGGATCACTGAGGTTATGTATAGATTACAGAGAGCTGAACAAGGTGATCATTAAGAACAAGTATCCATTGCCGCGTACTGATGACTTGTTGGATCAGCTTCAGGGAGCGACTGTATTCTCCAGGATTGACCTGCACTCAAGATCTCACCAGCTGAGGGTCAGAGAACAGGATGTACATAGGACAGCATTCCGGACCAGATATGGACACTACGAGTTTGTAGTGATGCCATTTGGGCTTACGAATGCCCCAACCGTTTTTTATGGAGTTGATGAACAGTATCTTCATCGACTTCCTGGATCAGTTTGTGGTGGTATTCATAGATGATATTCTGATATACTCTCGCAGTGGAGAGGAGCATGCAGGACATCTGAGGATTGTATTGCAGGTTTTACGGGATAGAGAATTTTATGCTAAGTTCTGTAAGTGTGAGTTCTGGATGCCAGAGGTAGCATTCCTGGATCAAGTTGTATCAGCTGAAGGAATCAAGGTGGATCCAGCCAAGATTGAGGCAGTAGTAGGTCAAGATAGAGCATTGCAGACCTGGAGGTGAGCTCCATCCACTTCCTGTTCCACAGAGGAAGTGGGAGGACGTCACCATGGATTTTGTGACCGGGCTGAGACTGAGCCGGAGTTTTGATGCTATCTGGGTTATTGTGGACAGATTGATGAAGACGGCACGTTTCATTCCTATTAGAGAGACGTGACCGGTGAGCAGATTAGCTGAGGAGTACACTAGGCAGATAGTGAGACTTTATGGTTTACCGAGGACGATCGTTTCACACAGAGATGGACGATTACCTCGAGGTTTTGGCAGTAGATTCAAACTGCTCTGGAGACGAATTTGCATTTCGTGGCTGTGTTCCATCCTCAGATAGATAGCCAGTCAGAGATGACCCTTCAGACATTGGAGGATATGCTGCGAGCTTGTGTGTTGGATTGGGGACAAGTGTGGACGAATTATCTCCCACTAGTTGAGTTTTCATACAACAACAGCTGGCATGCATCTATTGGTATAACCCCATATGAGTACTGTATGGAAAGAGATGTTGTACATCGTTATGTTGGGATGAGCCTAGCACTGTTAGTGGTTGACACCTGATCATATTCAGGATGATGTGGCTCGGGTAGCACTGATTAGAGAGAGGATACTGATGGAACAAAGTCGTCAGAAGTCATATGCAAATAAGAGGCGTAGACCTCTAAAGTTCAGGGTTGGAGCCATGTGTGGCTGAGAGTGTCTCCGACACGAGGTGTAAGATGTTTTGATATTAAGGGAAAGTTAATCTCCGATATGTCGGACCGTTCGAGATTCTGGAACAAGTTGAGAGTACAACATACAGAGTAACTTGCCTCCGAGATTAGAGAGTTTTCACCTTGTGTTTCATGTGTCTCCGCTGAGAAAGTATATACCAAATCCGAGACACATTGTGAGTTATGATGAATTGGTGGTTGAGCCGGACCACACCTTTGTTGAGCATCCGATTGCAGTCCTAGAACGAGGTATGAAACGCCTGCGTTCGAAGAACATTTCTATGTTGAAGATACAGTGGTCGAGACGTGGACCTGATGAGGCTACATGGAAGACAGAGGATAGTATCCAGAGGAACTATCTAGAGTTCTATGCCGAGATAGCTGTTCCAGTAGGATCACCGAGTAGATCTTAGTACTATCTTGGCGAGCGTTATGTTTATGTGTTTATGTGCTTATATGTCATGATTTGTTTATTTTCGTGTTAGCTATGATGTGATTATGATCTTAGTAGATCCTACTGTGCTAGTACGACTGTTATGTATAGCTGGAGATGGTTCTTACCTCCATGCTATTGTGATACGATTAGGATTAGCGGGAGACGGCTATTCCTCCATGTTTCGTTGGACATAATTTTGGATGGAGATGTTTTCCCTCCATGCTCTGGTGTTGTGATATGATGTTATGGCTAGATGTGTTCCCCTCTATGCTTGGATAGTATTGTGTTCTTTTGGATGGAGATGTTTTTCTCCATGCCTGAGTTGAGGATATAGAGTGGTATAGGTTGATACCTGGTGTGCAGAGATGTGATACACCGGTATAGAGAGTTGTACCTCGGCTTCTGAGTCCGAGTGGATATTGGGTTTGTACAAGTTTCGGGACGAAACTTGTTTTTAGGGGGGTGAGGTGTAAGAGCCCTAGTTCTTGGACCGAGTTTCGTCTTTAGCCGAGATTAGTTTTGGTTGAGATGTGGCCTAGCCGCACCCGCGGGTGAGTGTGCCGCCCCTACGGGTTCCCGCTCCTGCGGCTCATGGAACCGCCCCTGTAGTTTCCTGCGGCTGCAGCCGTTTTTGTTGACCCTTTGACTCGTGCTTAACCCTTTCCTTCTCTTATTCTTTCCTTGGCTCGTGATCAAGGGTTTTACCTCAATTCTTCAGCCTTCTCTCGTTCTCCTTGCTTCTCCACCTCTCCTCCTTGATCTTGCTTGAGTTTCCTTAGAGTTTGGAAGAGTTGTGTGGCTTGATGTTGATGTTGATGATGGATGTGTGTATGCTGAGCTTGGAGGCCAGCTACTGAGGTGTGTGATCTCTCCCTACAACCTAGCTAGGACCACAAGGGTGGTAAGTGATCTTGCTTCTTCTTCTTTCTTTCCTTGATTTCATCTTCCTAGCTTAGGATTAGATGCATGTTTAAGGGTATTGATGTTGGTATGTGTATGTATATGTATATGCTTGGTTTTGGTGAAGAGAAGACGTGAGTTGATCACGAGAATAGCAGAAGAGGAATCGCGGGATTTGCCTCTGCATCGTCGCCGCCCCCGCGGCTGGAAGCTACCGCCCCGCGGCAACAACCCCAGTGTCAGTGCCCGCGTTCTTCCACGCTTGCGCTTGCCTGCAGCCACAGTCACCGCGCCCGCGGCCGAGCATTGCCGCGCCTGCGGTTGCCTGCTTTCCGCCCCTACGTCCCTTGTGTCACGCAGGTGCGTTTTGTTCCGGTTCTACCTAGAGTAAGGTAGATCCTTTCTTTTCCTAGTATGAGGGTTAGTGCCATGCTTGGTATGTTTATGAGGATAGAATGAGGATGATCATGTTATCGTTTATGCCAATTATGGCTTTGAGGTTTACGAGTTAGGTTATGATCCTTATGGATCCCTTGGGTCTAGGTGTGACCCCTGCGATGGATATGAGTATGATATATGTTGTTATGCCTTGTTTAGGCAGTGTTGATCTCCAGAGTTGGAGCCGTTTGAGTTGAGTTGAGTTGAGACTTCCGAGGTGGAGGTAAGTCCATAGGACTTACTTAGCTGCCATCCCTATATTGGATGTTACATGAGTGGTGTATGTTTATGCTTGATAGCATGCGTTATGATGTTTACTGACTTATGGTATAGTGACTGCCCATTGTAGGGCTGTGACAGCTTTGCCTTGTCATCCCGCGTGGAGACAGGGAGGTTCTTTGCGGACAGGCCAGATCTGGAAGTGGGACGGGCACTTGCTCCACTCCCATAGGGTACACGGAAAGTGTGACCAGATCACCACTCCAGTTGGCAACATCCCCGAGAGGCGAGGGTTATATTCCTCGTGTCACATATGGTCATATATATATATATATATATATATATATATATATATATATATATATATATATATATATATATATATATATATATATATATACACGATTCGTGTGTTGGACCATTTATATAAAGATAATGAACGGGGTAAATGTGTGATATCATGATGAAGTGTTTAATATTTCTGATTTGTGTTTGTGCTTATGCTCATTCTATATATGCGTGAGGTTAGCTAACGGTTTCATACCGTGTCGTAGATCTTTGCAGGTTAGGAGAACTGCAGAGTGATCTAGAGAGGGTGATCTGCTGAGGGCTCCGTACACTGGGTTGTTCTCGTGGGACTGGGATCTTTTGATCATGTAGATATGTTATGTTTTAATTGTACTCAGCAGTATTTTTGTATAAACCTTTTGATACTTTATTCCAGTTTTTTTGTTTTGTATTTAATCTATCTGTGTCTTGTTGTAAGATCAGTGAACTTGTTGTCAGGCTAGGGTCAGGATCCATTGTGAGATCCTAGCCCAGTAACACCTCGAGTCCTACGAATTTGGGGTGTTACAAATAGTATAATGTAGTAGGTGTCATTTATATAGGAGGATCATAGTGCATGTGTAATGTCGTGACACGTGTGACATTAAACCATAATATCGCATGTCCGGATTTTGATATTGGTTTCACTGTACTGAAACCAATATCAAAATCCGGATGATTTGATTGAAGAAGATATTTTATGTTATTATCAGGATGACAAACAATAGGATCTGAGTGATTATGTGCACTTGAATTGTCCGAACTAAGACATCATCAGAGGCCGGACACCCTAGGGTCATCTCAATGTCAATCGGAAATTCAAAAGAATTATTCAGTTCAATTAGCATAACCCCCTGCAAAAAAGCATGTATAATAGCATTACATAATCAGAAGATTTATTACCTAAGAAGCTAATTAATTCTCATTTACAGTGTAAAAT